>LPNX010203641.1:0-110267 GCA_001517045.1 Pseudotsuga menziesii | reverse complement strand
TTTCCTTGTGTTCTTGCAGAGCTTGTCTCAAAGACATATTACTCACAGTGTTACCACTGACAAGCACAAAATCTCCTCGGACCACATTCCATTGATCAATAAAACATAGGGCATCACCAACACTAACACAGTTATTTGATTCTATGGCTGTGACAATGAAGTTAATTTGGGATTTCCAGTGAGATCTCTCCAAATAGCTTGTAACTTGCTGGAGGAGGAGGCTGGCTGCAGGGTATTCTGGCACATTTAATGTCATCAGCAAATCTACAATAAGGTTCTTGATGGTTACTTTAAAATCAGAAATGTCCCAGGATTTGGGAGCTGTCAACAACTTGAAGAATTCTTCCACAAAAATGTCAACAACATTCCATCGCAGCTTCAAAACATTTAGGCGGATTAGAATCACCATCAATAATGTTACATTTAGCACTAACTATCAAAGTTGCCTCAGTGGTTTCTTGAAAAGTCACACTACATTGAACCAACTGAAGTACTAAGGCAGTTATCATCTGACTTGGCTTTTGTTCCTCATCAGGCAAATGATAAGCTCTCAAATTGCGTTTTGATGGTGGTAATTTGAAGTATTTTGCAAAGCCTGGCAAACCCACATTGTCTCTATCAAAGAAGGCAAAAAGAGCATGATAAATATATGAAACGTTGTACTCCACGTTGATCTGTTCATTCAATGCTCTTTCACAACTATCTGTGAACTTCTGCCTGGCCAAAGACTCGGAGAATGACTGAGAGACTTGCACAAGTTCATTCTGTACTTCAGCACACTGCTTTCCCAGGAGTAGTGAAATGAGCAAAAATAAAAGTGCATTAACTGTGCTCAGGAACACACACAGAAACATATCCAGCTCCATAATATTTAATTTAGAACATCTTCCCCGAAAATATTGCCTTATTTCGTTCACTATCATTATTTTCCATAAATTTGCATCCAGTTGCCAGAACAGTTGCCAGAATCTCCCTCACATGAGACTGACGCCTGTTTACATGAAAAAAACTTGGCAAAACATATATCAAATGTGACCAATGATTTATTTAACATTTCCCCAGCGAAATCCTCAAAAAAACGGATTGAAAAATTACCATTCTGGCAAAAAATGATTTTCCGGTAGCGCGCCTTTGTTAATTTTTTGCTCCAGCGCTACAAGAATAATTCTGGTGCTATTTTCTCACTGTTTTTCAGCATATGGCACTCAGGATCCGACTGATGTAAAAAGGAACCATATGGTGCTTTCTCCAGAAATTATAAAGAGGCTGAGTAAGCCCAAACGAAGCCCCAATATAATGCAGCTTCTCAAGACGTCGCTCATGAAGGCCAACAAGCAAAGGTGGAAGATCAGAATGGGGCTTGATTTGTTCTTCTTGTAAAGAAACCTTTTCTGCAGCTTCTGTGACCTTTCCACGTTCCTTTTTCTCTTCCACTTCAGCATCTACTTCACTAAGATCTGTCGACTGTCCTTCATAATACCTTGTGAGAAGATCCACAGCAATTGATCCATACCCAGCAATTCGAGCCCCTGAAAGACTTGGAAATTCGTATCCTGGAACTATTCTGAAATATTCCATGGAATTTAATCTCCAGAAGGTTGGTACGCATCACTCAGACTTTTTAACACTGAATCCTTTGATATTTGTCCCTCTAATCAAACCTGAATAACACACAGTATGTCTGGTAGACGGTTTTCTGTCTCATCCACGGGGCCAAGAAGCACAAAAAAGGTGATGTGCAGGAGCATCTGACATTAACTGCAAATTACTTGGAGAATTCTTATAGTGGGAAGTTACATAAAATGCCATCATCCGCTGCAAAAATATTCAACTGGCTTTGTGATAAGAAAAAAGAGTGTCACGGTTGACATAGTAAAGCTGGCATTCACTTGGTTTTGTCATTTTGAATGCAGTTTTAAAAGCTGTTTGAACTGTGAGCTATACTCAAATGCTATTTGTGATCACATCATTCAATAATATGACTTTAAGAACCCTTCAACAGCTAAGAAAACAAACTTAATAAAACAAATAAAAGCAAAAAATCGAAATTTCTATTAAAACCAAAAATTCCTAAAGTAAGCAAATGAAAAAATTTAAGCATATGAGCAAACTAAAGATAAAATCACAATCAAAATATAAAATTAAAGGAAACAAATTCATGACTTAACACCATGTACCAAGAAGAATCACTTAAGTAATTTGTAGCTTATGTGACCGTGGAACTCCATCTGGCAGTCTAGAGTCACTTAATGTGCATAAGGCTTAGTCTAAGCTTTATATTAACTTTTAAATTAACTATTAGATAAAACTATTAGGTTAACTCCAATAATGATACAATTACAAGCTTAACAACCATAAATTAAGTGGTTGTTATATTAGCTTTACTATTAAATATAAAAAATTGACACATTCTTATATCTCTCGGCTTCTTCAAACATATTAATCTTAGTAATATAGTTATTGCTAATTATCAAAATATGTCGAATCATGTAACATATTTAATATCATAATTATTAAATTTGGTGGAATCATACGTTATTGAATTGCTCCCAAGATTTGTTGAACTTTGACCACTTTGGCCACTTTGGCCACCCTTGGTAGTAGCTTATATGATTATGTTTGCTCCTCCCCAATTAGAAATAGAAAATCAGCTGTAGCCTCACTCCTTTTCTTTATGATTCTGTTTGCTCCTCCGCAGACGCTGCAGCAAATCTTGATTACTATATCACCCACATCCATAGGATTGATTAATTGATTTCCTTAAGTTGATTAAGGGTACATGATTTCAACTTAAGGGTACATGATTTTACATCAACTAGTTTGTATTTTTTAAATAAATGTTTGATGTATGTGCCTATCTTTTTCAACTAATTTTAGGAGTTCATAGAAAGATTTAGAGAATATAATAAATTTAAATAATAATAATAAATTAAATGTTTTTTAATCAATTTTTTTATAAAATGGACTTGTCTTCCATTTTTCCAATTTATTTTAAAACTAAGTTATAAAGATTGCAATTTATTTTAAAACGAAGATATGAAGGTTTTTATTATAATGCATTATTATCATTTTTTACTTTTAGCATATAAGTTTATGAGTTTGATTTATTATTAAGGTCTATCTTTCTATATAATTGTAAAATCAAATTTGTTTAAAAACATATGCAAAATAGTGTATATAAAACCATGTACCTTAACTTGACTAGACAGCAGCTTAAACTAATCAAGTAATCAATCCTATGGATATGGGTGATGTAATTATTAAGATTGGTGTAGTTACTGTATGGTTAGAAAGTAAAAACAACCAAATTATTAGTGTTTTTATTATTTAATTGTAGGTTTTATTAGGTTTTTTGGTTGTTGTATTTAAAATAGTTTTTTACAATTAAGAAGTGTAATTTCATACTCAACTGAGATACTTTAAAAATAATAATAAAATATAAAGTAAAATAAAAATTATAATATCTATTTTAATTTTTATGATTTGTGAAATATTCAAAGTTTTAGCTTATTTTAAAGTAGAAGTCAAATTATATCCAATTAACTTGATATAAATATTATGGATTTTGTTTATCTTTTTTATCTATCTGTAATTTAAATGTTTTTTTATAATATATCTGTAATTTAAATGTTTTTTTATAATATGGTGACATTATTTTTTATGATTTTATAAATGTAGTTTTTTTCTCAAAATTATTATTTTTGTTAATATAAATATTATCAATTTTTTACATTCTAAAAAAAGTTTATACTTCCAAAAATTTAATCTCTAACATAATAAATCAAATATTAAAATAAATCAACTGAAAATAAAAAGGAAAATTCTATCATTTGGTAAAAGCACATATATCTATTTGCTTACAAATATGTCTTCACGTTTTACCAGTGAGTATATCTATCACTGATTAAACGAAAATAAAACGCTTAACAAAACTTCCCATGTTATTTAATTTAGTGTGGAAACAAAATTGTCCAAAGGCCTTAATTTTTCGTAATTAAGAGATCTATTATGTTCTAATTTGTAAACAAAGATATAATTTTGTATTTTGGGGAAGAAACTTGGCTTAGTAGGTATGCGACGGAAGAACTTGCATTTTTAGATAGTTAAAAGTATTAATAGATATTAAAATTTAGTAATGAGTTGAATTTAATTTAATTTATGTTTATAAAATAATGAAAAATAAAGTATTTGAAGTTTTTTTTAATGAAATTTATATAAAATTAAATATGAATAATAAAAAATAATTTTTATTTTAGAAATATGCAGAAAATTGGAATGTTTAAATAAAGTAAAATTACTTTAAAATTTGAGTCACCTAGGGTTTGGGAATTTGATTATGGTGTCAAAGCATCTCTATCTAAGGTTCTTAATGGTTTATGATAGTAGATTAAGTATTAGAGATAATTTCCAAAATAATATCAAAAATAAGGATCAACTGTTAGAATATTTTAGAATATTTCACAGGATGTGTGTACTTACTAAAACATTTTTATGCACTAGATGTTATAGATGGAATCATCTAGCCTCGGATTTGAGGATAGGTTGGAAGATCTACCTCATATTTCTTGGTGTGAAAGATTGGGTA
The DNA here is from genome assembly GCA_001517045.1 of Pseudotsuga menziesii. Lineage (NCBI taxonomy): Eukaryota > Viridiplantae > Streptophyta > Pinopsida > Pinales > Pinaceae > Pseudotsuga > Pseudotsuga menziesii. Next base: position 105,682 of record LPNX010203641.1, on the reverse strand, counting down.
TCTTTCTTATTTTAGGTGAATGATCCTTGGGATATCGTCATTTAGATGTTATTACTGAGCCTACATATTCATAGTAGTTGGTAGTTCACAACAAGTAGGAAGTGAAGGCCAAGTGGATGGCGTTGGATGCTATAAAGGATCATTTGAACATATGGAGGAACATAATCAGATCTATAGTGATGAGTGAATCATAAAATATTACCAATTAGCTAATGAAGGCCATGCAGATTCATGATGAAATCAACTTGTAGTAGTTGGGGATAAGATTGAAGAGACATAGTTAATTAACATGGCACTAAATTGATTTTCAAATTCACCAGAAACATTTTTCTAGGGAATCATGCTCATGAGAATCTCCCTTCCCTTAAAATACTTTGCCACATGAATGTATTAAGGAAGATATGGATGAAGTCAAAGGCCAATAAGAAAGGCAGTGGACGATAATGTAGCCCTATTTGGACAAACCAAGAAAGGAAAAGGTAAAGGGCCCAATAAGGGTAAGGGAAAGGATGAAGCATCAACCTCATAGCCATAGAAGAAGGACTTGAGTAAATTAATGTTCTTCATCATAAGAACTGACAATATGCATCATAGTGTCCAAATAACAAGGTAATTTAGAAAAGTAGGGTAATAGCCGAATTTAATTAAGTATTTTTAGTTGAACATAAGTAGGATTGTTTACTAATAAAATCAATTAATAAGTTATTAATTGAATAAATAAAATTGGGAAAAAAGGAATGCAATATGATTAAAATTAAGATTTCTTTAAGTTACTTTAATTAACATAAATATTATTAAGTGCATGGGTGACCACTTGTCACCATGCAAAATTCAACTAATTAAGCTAAAATAAACAAATTATGAATAAAAAAGGGACCGGGAACATTTTTATTTGGATGTGTGGCTTATGGGAATGCACTTGAACAAATTGACATAAGTGAGAAGTGTATCCTTATTGGATACACTGATGAGTCAGGGAATATAGCTAGTTTTATAATCCCATCACCAAGAAATGCATAATGGTAAAAGGTGTCACGTTGAAGGTTCATGTTTTGCGGTAGTAAATATTAAGGTTAGCTTGATCAATTTAGTTGGCGAGGCACTAAGGAAGTCCATATTTGCATTGAATAAATTTTGTAGGTTGAAGCAAGGTTGGAATTTGAAATGAAGAACACCCGTCAAAATTTTTGGTAATCATCAAAATCTGAAACGTTTTTTGTATTCTAAGCCAGATTTTGATGGTCTCCCTAAAATATTAGCTATATTTGATGGGTAAATTGGCCTGTGACGGGAATTTACTCGTCAAATTCCATCCCTGGGTTGAAGTGATGGAAACACGTTAGTATTGTCAAATATTTAAGTTTGCATGGACCATATTGAATGCCACCATTTGTAGTTAAGTGTCAAGTTTGTGGAGGAGTCCAAAGTTCCGAGAAAATTTACCCTGATATTGAATCAAAAGATGACACAAGGTAGCAGTGGAGTGGTCATCAATTCCCACAATGATGTCAATGAAAGTGCTTAAGAGATGCACTGACATATTTAGTCTGATAATTTATCAGAGGTTGAAAAGTGTCAATAGATAAATGATCATTGGGATGTTATATTGAAGGTGTCAACAAAGGTGCTCAAGAGGAGTCTTAATAGAGAATGATGATAGGAAAGTTCACCAGAATGAAAAGTGGAAACAACTGAGTGAACATCGATGTGTTATATCGAAGGTGCTCAAGAGGAGTCCCTATATAGAAAACCGATAAGGAGATGACAAGTGGCATTAGCTAATGTTGGAAGATGTCCATAGAGTGTTTGGAGGAGAACTACATTAGGTAAGTCCGATAGTGTGTTAAATATTTGGTTTTGAGGGATTTTGTAATAGTTTCCACACATATGTAATTTTAATTGTTCATAAAAAAGGATAATCCTTATTGCATACTCTTTTGTTAGGAAGACGCGGTGACATGGAACCACCTCTCCCAAGTAGTCAGGTATTTAGCTACTGAAGCGTTACACATATAGTATATTAATATATCTAGTGTTTAGTCAAGAATTGCTATTGTATTTGGAGCTTTTATCTTGAAGGTTGCCCCCTTGAGGAGGCGTGTGAACATATATATCTATTCTATTTATTGTCTCTTATGTTTCATATATTTCCTCTAAATTTATAGTTTAGATATATTACAAGTGGTATCAAATATATTTCTTATTCCAAAAGGGAATAATTTTTGAAACTAGGGTTTTTCTCTTTCAAACAAGTCATCCTAGAATTTTCACTCCAATTTGTTTTGTATACAGTTTTAGGATTTGAAATTTTAAGGGTATATAAAGGACATGAAAAAGTAACTTCTGTCACAATTTTATAATTTGGGTTGGTATAATTTCATTTATATACTCTTTTTAATTTTGGGTTGTTACTAATCCAAAAGGTTTGACTCCTTCAAAACAACCATCTTAACATTTTTACTACATTTTTTTCTTGAAAAGTTTGAAGTTCTGAAATTTTTAGGGTATAGAAAGGATGTATGGAAGTAACATGTGTCAAAAGTACAACTTCTAAATCCCTACACTTTCAAAGATACGCTCTGTGTAAGTTAGGATTTCTTACTAGCCCAAAAAGTTACCTTAAACAAGTGTTCTAGGTAAAATTGTTCTATCCGAAGTTCTAAAATCCAAATTCAATGGTACCAGTATGTATTGAAAAGAAGACATACCAATATATTTCTAGTAAAAATTTTATTTTGGACCTGAAAATTTTGATGCTTGGAAAGCCATACAAGTTCTTCCTTCTCAAAAGGACAAAATTGACAAGTTTTGGAAAAATGACCCTAAATTTTCTTGGTACATCAGAATTTAGTAAAACCTATGGAATTGCAGAGTAGACATATGAGACTACTTAAAAAAAAAATAGCCTCATAGATACAAAAAACTTCAAAGTTACAAAATCCCCCATACCATCTCCAAATTAGGGTTTACAAGGAGTTGTGCTTACTTCTAAATTTTGGCCTCAAATCTTATCTTGAAAAGTGATATATTTTCCAATAATTGTAGAGCTCATTTTTGGGTAAGAAATCTCAATTTTTAATTTGTTTACATGACATATTTCAACATCTTTAAATAAATTAGTTTAATGTTTTCATGTGGTTAAACTAGGGATTAGGGAAGCATACACAAAGAAAATACAAGGGTACTTAAGACACTTTGTTGTGATAACTTATAACCTTTGTTGGCATGATTTCAAGTAGTACCACATCAGACAACGCCTATATTTTTACATTTACTTCAAGATACCCTTGAGTATATCAAAAGTCCCATAGGTATGCCTGGAACCAACCCTAGATAAAATATTCAACCATCTTATTGTTGTAGTACATTGAGAACAACACTTAGTGAGATCATTGTCTTGATGTACTTGGGTTGTCCTGTAGAATGGATAAGGGCATGATCTAGAATCTTTAGTTAGTTCCCTTTATCAATACCCCTTTGAGTAGTACCACATCAACCAACACTTTGATGCAAAAATACCTTGCAGGTACCCTTGAGTAAATTGGAAGCTCTCAAGGAACACAAAAATCCAACCTTACTTAAACTTGTGGTTTTCCTATTGCTATATTACACAAATAATGGAATTATGGGAGATCATTCGCATGTACTAGGGAATTGGGTAGTCTACCTAAGGGTATGGCCTATCCTCCTTACTTGGTGTCATGAAAGATTTGATTGAGTACTATTGTTGGAAGCCATTGAATATATCAAAGAGATATATAATTCCTCTGTCCTTAGGACCCTAAAAACCTATCATTTGCAATGTGACAACACATTTCTTACAACATTGAGTAGAATGAATTTGGGAATTATATCAATGCAATAATGATCAACATGGAGTATTACTCCCACCGACATATTTTAAAATTTTGGATCCTATCGATACCATGACCCATCTAAAAAGATTCATTGCGTCGTGTTGAGTGCATGGGTGAACCTCTCTAGTAAATTTTTTAATGTTGATCCAACATTACAATTTTCATGATATATCTCAAAAGACTTTATCAAGCCATTACTAATACATATGAGAAAATTTGCGACGTTTTTTCGTTGCTATTTCCAAGTTTTCTTGTCTCACTTGTGATGATAACGGTTTTGATGTTTCATGGCACTTCTTTCGTTGATATAATGACGAAATTTATAGGTCGTCTATATAGCGACGAAATATGGCCACCACGTTTCTTCTATACGGTGGCATTGAAATCGATTTTTTTAATTCATTTTCTACTTTTCATCGCTCTATCGACAAAATGTTCGTCCTTGTAACAACACAAATATGGCCAAAAACTGTTAGACAAAATTTTTTTTCCACGCAAAACCGTGGAACTACTTCGACGAATGATTGTCACTCTCTCGACGAATTCTAGAATTTGAACAAAAAAACTTTCCACAAAAAATCATGGAAAGTCACTCGGGGTTTCGACGGTTTTGCAATACCTACGACAAATTTTCGTCAATATTAAGACGATACCTGGAGGTTTCAATTTTTTTTTTAAAGAACCATGGAAAGGCACCTTCCTTTCCATTGTTTTGGATCTTCAATAAGTGCTTGTGATTGATGTGCAGTCTCGTGGGGTTTTTGTGTCTATGGACAAGTGAATCCACAGATACACTTCAAGAATCAACAGTCAATAAATCAATACATTGGATAACTTATCCCATTCAATTATTTCTAGTGGCATGATTATATGCCTAGAGTAAATTTTGTAAGCACTTATTCAGAACATAGCATCTATTGTATATTGTTATGATGTACAAATTTCCATGTCGGTTTCTAATTACTTGCAATATTTCCATACTTATTCATCACAACCAAATAGGGTCCTTACATAATGGTCTTATTCACACCCTATGTGCATATGAAAATTGTATGGTTTCATTTGGGTCCAATGTGCATCCTATGAACTTCCAAAGTTTTTATCAGGAAGACAGAAAGCTAATAGAAAAGAACAACGACAGAAAGAACACCACAACCAAAAACCTGAGAAACTGCTCCAAAGGGTAAAAAACATAACAACCACCAGAAGGCCACTGCTGCAAACACGCCACACTAGGTAAGACCCCATACATCACTCATGCCATAGCAGGTGTAGGACTATGGGTTGTCATGAATCAAGGAAATGATGCCAAACCCACCGCAAAAACACCACCAAGAAACAAGAAGCAACGTCCTTTGCAAAAACACTAAAAAAAAAATAGTGGTACCATTGATGCAACACCTCCTGGTGCCGCCATTGTAGAAGACACACAACCAGGTACCGGTGGCCACTACCATAGGTCATGCCGCAAAATTCGTGGGTCGTCGCCACCGTGCTGCAAAGGTGGAGAGCCTCCGCCATAGGTGAAGGAAAATAGGGGTTTAGTTGAGTTGCAGAGGAAACCCCAGGGGTTTAGTTGAGCCACAGAGGAAGAGGGTTTCGTTGTGCCGTAGAATGCCACCAGAAACCCAAACAACCCCCTGACACCACCGCAAGGGAGCAAAAAAACCCGTCATATCCACAGAGATATAGTAATGGAATCTAGGGTAGGAACCCTATAATCCTGCACAAAACCTTCAAAATGACTCTCAAAATGCTGAGGAACCCTACCTCACTCTAGTTCTCTCCACAGAAGATGTAGCATATTACCATGTTCTCCCAGAAAAAATTTAGCTTGTCATATATTGTATGATTGTTACAATATGATATAAGTTTACTTTGTTATAATATAATAAAGTTTCAATATTGTATAGGTATCAAACTCTGAATTATGGGCAACATGATGTTTTTGAATCAAATGGGGGGCGATTGGGCTAGGGTTTCGGTGATGTTGTTCCATGGAGGAGGAGGCATTGCTTAAGCTAGCCATCGCATGTAGCTTTGGAGTTTAAAATTTGACACTTCTCCTTGCTTTGTACTCTCAGCAGCCTCAAATAACCTTTTCTGATGACCCATCTTTTAATCCTTCACATTTTTTGTGGTCACATTGGATCTTTGGCTAGCACTTTCTTTGCGGCTGTATTTTCGGGATCCTATCACCTTTTTACGTTGGTTTTTTATGGAACCTGCATGGACGACATTTCGAGGCCGCATTGTTTCATGATTTCAGTCACCATCTTCGATTAGTGTAGTGATTGTTGATGCTCGACTTGCTCATCTTGCTCGGTGTCGAGTATCTAGGCTGTGATGGTCGCGTGTGACTACAGGATTCTCATCGATCCCGAGTTTTAAGGTACTGTGCTACTAGGCGTCCTCTTGTTTCTTTGTTTATTGTTTTGGGTTTCTGGGTTACTGTACGTTTTCTCTCTTTTCGATCTTTGATGGAACTGCATATCACATGGAGTTAACCATTCTCCTGAGGGCTAGTACCAACCATGCTAAAAAGGTGGGAATTCCTTCATTGCTCATTTTTTGACCTCCGGTTGTTTTATTACCTTGGTTTTTGGCTCTTAACTATTCAGGGTTTCCTTTTTTACTTGGGTTCTTTCTTAGGGTTGTGAGTTTGTGGTCTCTTGGCTCTAGCTGTCTCTTCCTTTGTGTCCTTTTCCTGTGGTTGGGGTTTTTTTAGGTGTGGTTGTCCCTTACTACTGTCAGTTGTTGTGACCACTCTTTGTCGTGGTTAGGGTTTTGTGACTCAATATGGAGTCTCCTGAAATCTGTCCACCTAGTGGTCCCCTTGGGGGTCTTAATCGACCGTCCCATTATAAATCCTCCTGGCGATGAGCCAAACTCATGAAAGCACTGGATACTAATTGTCGTTATGTTATGGGAGGGGCATTATGCTGTATACAGTTTCTGAGATGTGTCGTAGGGCATTGATTGGTCGTCTTGAATACTGTAGTATGAATAAGGAAGAGTGAGTGGCATGGGATACCACTCATTGGAAACCGATCCTAAACTATGTACCGACCATCATTCTCTTGGAAAACAGATGGTTAGTTTTTGTTTTCATTGAAGATACGGATGCCTCACACATACTTAACTCTCTATGGACTATCGATAACTGCTCATTGGTTCTCAGCCACTGGCACACAAATTTCGACCCACTCAAGGAAAGAGTGGTCAAACGAGACCTTTGGGTTCTATTGCTGACTTTACATTTCCCCTTATGGAATAAGGATTTATTGATAGCTGCTTCCAACTCCATTGGGATATTTGTGGCTTTAGAGAAATATTTCCACCAAATATTTGATAAAAGAGTAGCCAAGGTTCTGGCTGAGCTAGATGTCTCCAAAGCGCTCCTCCCAGAAATTGAAATTATTGGGGACTGTTCGATCTTTACCCAAATATTGGATTATCTCAACATTCCCTTCAGATGCAACTATTTTCATGAAACTGAGCATTTAAAGTCTTAGTGCTCTTCTCTACGACATGGTCTACCCTTAAACCTTGGCTACATTGAGTCTGTTCCTTCTTTAGGTATGCCTATTGAGCATTAACCTCCCTTAGCTTCTTCTGGTTCTCCCATGTGGGCCCTTATGATTCCTCCTCCTTGACCTCCTTCGGTGATCTTACAAAAGGGGAAATTCAGTACATTCAGGACATTGAGACTCTAGCTAAGGCCACTATTTTGGTGAATCCTTCATGGTTGCTTACTACTTCACAAACTACCAGCTCCGATCCAATTATTGAGACCCCACACACTAATAATTCCTTTTTTCATCCTCTTTCTTTCTCATTAGAGGACTTTCCACCTCTTTTGAGAAACACCTCCCCTGCAACTTTTGATCCATCTCGCAGCTCCATCTCCTCCCCATCCTTTATGGATCCATCGCTCCTCAAGTCTTTGGATATTTTCTCGAGAAAATCACCTTTATCACCTTCTACGATTCCCCTAGATTCTATTAGGTTTGAAAATGTAACTATCCGCAAGTCAAGTAAAGAAAAACCTACTGATGCTTCTCGTTGTTCGGGCCTCTATACTCCTCTCTTAGCTAGGATCAAAGCAACAACCAAATCAATGAACTCCCCGCAAGCACTTATTGCATTGTCACCTGATTCTCAGGTTGACCTATGAGGATCATCTCGATTAATATCCATGGGTTTGGGGGGCTTCCCAAAAAAAAACCTTGAGGTATCTCTTCTCTACTCTGAAACTTGACATGATTTTGATTCAAGAAACTATGTGTGATCATGTATCTGCACTTTGCCTTTTTCTAAGATGAAACTTGGATGAGAGTTTTGTGCTCTTGAATCTCATGGTCTCTCTGGAGGACTGCTCATTGGTTGGAACCCACATCTTACTCGCTGTAAGGCATTCCAATCCTTTGTTGGTATCTTGGTCAAAGCGAGTTTTAAGGGCATTGACTCTGTCTTCTCTATTATGAACTGCTATGGACCCTATTCTAACATATTCACATTTTTGGATAATGTCCTTGCTGGAGGCATATTTGACTATCCCAACCTTATACTATTAGAGGACTTAAACTTTACCCTATCTGACACTGATATCTGGGGAAGCAATCCTCACATGGATCATATGGTACATTACTTTAATCAGCTTTTGTATTCTACTAATATGGTGGAATTGGCCCCTCATCACCCTAGCCCTACTTGGAGGAATGGGAGGCTTGAGCTAGAGGGTGTTAGCAAGCGCCTAGATAGGTTCTTGGCTTCTCTCCAACTTATTCCTACTCTCAATTACTACAAGTTTTGGATACATCCCTCTGAGGTCTCGGATCACTACCTGGTATGCCTTGAGTGGAATCTGGCCCGTACCTGTCATCTTTACCCTTTCAAGTTCAATAGAGCCTGGCTTTTGGAAAAAGAGTTTAGTGATAGTATCCACTCTTCCTGGATATCCAATGTGCATTGTTCTCTTGAACCTATGTTAGCACTGACCTTTAAGCTCAAGAGGATGAAGGGTAGTGTTAAGGATTGGGAAAAAAAGATGAATCTGACAAAATAAAAAGAGTCAAAAGATATAGACTCAACCATTCAGGCTCTCCTTTTGACTCACAACTCTGATATTCTGTCTGTAAATGAGACCACACATCTCTCATGGCTAAAGGCTGATAAGAGAACTTTGCTGGCTCACTAGGTTCTTACCTAGAAAATCAAGAGCATAGTGGATTGGCTAAACAAGGGGGATGCTAATACCAAATTTTTCCATACTTTTGCTTCACCCAAAATAAATTCTAAAGCTATTTGGGGCATTTTAAACCATCATGGTGAATTGATTGAAGATGATTCACAGCTTGAGCTTATGGGGGCCTCTCACTTCTCTGACCTCTTCACTGATGCTGGGGCTACTAATATTGAGGATCAACTCAAAGTTATCATACTTTTCCCCTCCTTTGTTCTTGAGGAAGAAAAAAGTCTTTTCTGGATGATATCTCTTTATCTGATATTGAAGGTGTTCTTAAAGAATTCGAAAAAGATAAAAGTCTTGACTCGGATGGATGGTTGGTTGAATTTTACCTCCATTTCTTTGATCTGGTTGGTCTACACATTCAAAGGGAGGTTGATTAGTATAAGTGTAAGGGTAGGGTGTTTGGTGCTCTCAACTCTACATTTATTACTCTTATTCCTATGTGTGATAAACCTACTTCCTTTGCTCATTACAGAGCTATCTCCCTCTGCAATATGGCCTATAAGATCATCTCCGACCTGGATGCCATCAAATCAAAACCTATCCTCGACAAATCCATCTATTGGAATCAGTTTGGGTTCCTCCATAATAGGATGATCATAGAACCTATTGGCATTGCACAGGAAGTAATGCACTCTATAAAAATTGAAAAGGAAAAACTTATGATCCTCAAGCTAGATTTGGTCAAAGCCTTTGATAGGGAGAACTGGAATTTTCTTAGGTTGGTTCTGCTTCATATTGGTATTCCGGTGATTGGTGTCAATTGGATTTTGGGCCGTGTAGAATCATCAAATTTTTCTATCCTAGTTAATGTTACACCATCCAAATTATTCTCGGTCTCTAGGGGCATCACACAGGGATGTCTCCTTTCCCCTCTTCTCTTTAATCTGATTATAGAAAGCCTGAGTCTTCTCATTAAGAATGTTTTCCAAAGAGGATATATTTATGGTGTCAAGGTGTCCTCTTCACTGAATCTCACACACCTTTTATTTGTAGATGATGTTATTTTGTTTGGTCTAGGAACTCTTGAGGAATGATAGCACTATAAAGAACTATTAGACCTCTTTTGTTCTGCGACAGGCACGAAAATCAGTGATGAGAAATCCTCATTCCTATACAATGATATGGATGAGCATACCAGAGAAAACACCTCTGCATTGCTACCCTTTAAAATGGAAGCACTTTCGATGGGCTTTAAATACTTGGGGTACTATCTCAGACCTCTAGGTTATTGTGTTGATGATTGGCATTGGATTTTAAAAAAATTTAAGAAAAGAATAAGTAACTAGACATATAGGCTTCTATCTCTTGGTGGGAGGCTAGTTCTAGTTAAATCAATCTTGTTAGGGCTGGCTGTCTATTGGCTCACCTTGGCTTGGATGCCCAGAACTATTCAGAACTATCTCAGGAGATCCATTTTCAACTTCCTTTGGGGAAGTACTAAAAGAAAACAAAGACATCACTTGGTGGACTGGCATAAGATCTCCAGACCTTATTCTTTTGGTGGATGGAACATAAACAATTTGGATTGGTTTAGTCTGGCTCTTAGACTTAAAAGTTTATGGTTGGTATTGAATGATGATGGCTTATGGTCTCTGCTTGTTAAACATAAATACCTTAAAGATAGGTCTATTGAAGAGTGGCTTCGACTACAGGTTTTTAATAACCAAGACACTTCTTTCATTTGGAATGGCTTCATCAGAGCACTATCATGGATAACCAGGTGCCTGGGATGGAAGGTTGGAAATGGTCAAAGCTTAAGGATAGTTGCAGATCCAATTCCTAGTTTAAATTCATATTTTGTGCTACCTAACGATTTAAGGATGTACTCAAAAAATTATTGTATTAAAAGTTTATGGTTGGTATTGAATGATGAGGGCTTATGGTCTCTGCTTGTCAAACATAAATACCTTAAAGATAGGTTTATTGAAGAGTGGCTTCGACTACAGGTTTTTAATAAACAAGACACTTCTTTCATTTGGAACGGCTTCATCAGAGCACTATCATGGATAACTAAGTGCCTGGGATGGAAGGTTAGAAATGGTCAAAGCTTAAGGATAGTTGCGAATCCAATTGCTAGTTTAAATTCATATTTTGTGCTACCTGACGATTTAAGGATGTACTCAAAAAATTATTGTATTTCTACTCTTGTAGATGCTCTTTTTTGGGGATGGGGTTCTTATTCTCATCAGTATTGGCTTATTGTTGATCAACTTGATTTAGATGGTGGTTAGAAGGAGGCCTGGACTTTCTCATGCAGGAATCAGACTTAAACAGGGACCGGACTAACTAGCTTGGATGCATAACAACAAGTTTGGAATGGTCACAACAAGATTGGCCTATGATCTTATTGCTACTTGCTCCCTCACTACGCATCCTGACAAGACTCTGCTTCAGATCTGGAATTATAACTTACCATTGAAAATTATATGTTTTATATGGCTCTGCTTAAACAATTGTCTCAACACCTAGGACAATTTACTTAGGAAGGGATGGATTGGTCCCAACTGTTGTAGTTTGTGCTTCTCGGATGTCGAATCTGTTGATCATATGTTCATTGGTTGTATGTTTACAAACAAAGTGATTACAGGCCTCAGCGCTGCTCTTAATCATCCTATACTATGGAATGAACCTTCCTATTTACAAAATTGGATTAAATGGAATGAGGTTGAAGAGGAATTTTTGTATCTTCCTTTACTCTTGTCTTGGTAGCTATGGATCTCTAGAAATAAGACCATCTTTGAGAATTATAGAGCAGGCCTGAAACACATTATATTTAATATTTTGGAGCAGCTGAAAGCACATCTAGTGCCTTTATATCGGAGATCCAGTCGAATATTTTCAGCACCAGCACCAACATATGACTACCCTGCTAGTTTTTTCGACGACGCCTCTGCCAATAGGATTAGTGGCATAGGTGTTCACATTCTCATTAGTGAGGAACACTACTTCTGTATTAAAATGGCTATGGACAGAGTACCAATACAAGATCTAAATTGTTAGCACTCTGGGTACTGTTGGTCTTTTCTAAGTATATTGGTTTGCCATATATAAATATTATGGAAGATTCATCAGTGATTATCAACTGGTTCAATGGTCATGCTACTCTTTCTGCTCTTGACCTCCATGGATGGTGCCATATTATGAGAGAGCTCTAAACTTCCTTTATCCATCTCCACTCTGCACATGTTTTCAGATAACTTATGTTAAGGAAGATGGCTTATCTAAGGAGGCTCTTCTTTTAGCTTTTGGTAGTCTCTAATTCATGGAATTCACTTAGGGTGAATGCAATGGAATCAGAACATTTCAACTCTATTGACTCTCTGTCCTACTCAGTTTCGCTCCTTTTATTTGGGCCTGAGTATGGTTGCACACCTCTTGGTGTCTTTATGTTGCTTTGACCACTCACTTTTCTGAGCAAGACTACCTAGAAGTGCCTCCCTAGATCAGCTACATGGCCTTGACTTTCTCTACTGTCGCCAGGGGTTTGGGAGATGGTTTCTCTGAGATGAGAACTTGTTTTACTTAGACCATTGTTGGAAGAATTCCCCTGCTTGTCCTTCTCTATTGGGAATGAGACTGAGCACTATTTTTGTGGTCTGACTCCATTATCGTGTATATGTTCACCTGTGCAGCAAACAAGTTACCTTTGATTCAATTGAATAACAAGGAACCGCTATTTTTCTCTTGGAAAAATTTGTATAGGTATTAATTTGAACTTATATTTAAAATGAACATGTGTTCTTAATCCATCAATTCTATGCCCCTTCCCTGGAGCACTCTGTTGGAGCAATGCAACAGCCAGACGGTCGCGGCCTCTCCGGGGTCCTCACTCCAGACGTCTCGATGCTTCCCTCAGGCGTGATGGTGCATCTTCTTTTGATGACTGCTAATGGTCAAGTGGCTATGAAGACGACCCTTAGATTCTTCTAGTTCATCGTCTGTGATGTTCTCAGTTATTTTATGTCTGTTTCATGTTGCAAGTATATAGAAAGTTAGGTTCTGTAAGCAAGACTAGGATTGAGATCTCCTTAGAGGGAACTCTCCCACCTTCTGGGGGAACAGTTTTTGGAAATTTGAATGTAGCTGAGATGGATAGTTTCTGATGTGGGCTGGTCAGGCCTGCGGTTTTGATGGCCTCTTTGTAATCAGGTTTTAAGCAGTAATATACTTTTTATTTACAGAAAGAAAATCCATCAATTCTATGCTTTGTTGTAACATTAAATATAATTATTAATTTTTTATAATTTTTTTTTGACAATACTAGTCATCAAATAAAAACAATACTCTTTGTTGTAAATGTTAAGAATCTTATTCCATCTAGGAAAAACAAATCTGAGTCTGACTCTACGAAATAAATTCCTTTATTTTATTTGTAAGAGTGGCGGAATTTTGTGTCATCGTACATGACTCAAACCCTGCTCTGCTCTGCTAATACCAGCAATCGCATATCGCTATTATTCAGTGGGACAAAGTATTATCGTTAGTACTACTATTTTGGAGTAGTTTTGAGATTATCATCTCAAGACGCGCTTCCTAATTACTGCTAACAGCTGGTGTTGCTTCCTGGGTCTACACCAAGCTGACTGCAGTAGTTTGTGTAGAGACTCACGCGGTCTTGCACGGAGCTGGTGCTTCCACCGTTGCATTCGACCCCTCCGTTGATTATTTGAATGGTTTCCCCGAAGCCCTGGCCGGATGTAATAGCGGCGTGGCAAGTAGTTCCTACGGAACCGGTGTTGACATTCCAAAACCAGAGCGCAGTCTTCCACGAGATTAAGTCATCCTGAGCAACAGTTTCTGGGTTATTCAACAGATCGGAGCCCAGGTAATCTCCAGCTGCACCATAATTATAGTTCCTGCAACCAAACGGCAAACAAACGGTTTGTCACCAAAAATTTAATTGAATTTGTTGCTTGCCAAATCGAGAGACATAAACAAATACATACCATGTGAGTTGCAACGGGCCACGCCCGTAGTACTCCTTTCCAGATGCACACGGATATTGCGTATTCGTGGAATCACAGTAACTGTCGCTCTTGTCTATCTCCTCGATGTAGCACAGACCTGTCAACCAGTTGATCAGTAAATATATCATTGTGAAAGAAACAATTTTGAATATCAGCTGCAAATTCTGAAAAGAAATCAATCATCAATTGTAAAGATTTAGAGATCATATTAAGAAGAATATGTTTATAGAAACAGAAAGTGTGATGTAAGCATACGCACTGCCAGTCTCGTGAGCAACGTTGGCGAAGAAAGCAGCAATTTCTCTCTTCTGGTCATCGGAGGTCCCTGTTGTGCCAAAGGCAGAGAATGCATTGGTAGCATTAATGAAGTCAGTGTATGTATAGAAGGTCTTTCCTGCGCAGCTATCAGCAGCAGTTGATAAAATTCCATTGAAGAAAGATTGTGTAGCAATATCCCCAACAGCTGCACGGGAGATGGAAAGAGCAGAAAGGGCCAGAGTAAGCCAGAGAGCAATAACACTGACAGGGAGATATTGGGTAGCCATATTGATCACTATTGTCTATCAATACTTTTATTACCGCTGGAAATAGAACTGCGGTGCTTTGGTCTATAGCGAGAAGGGGCTGTTGCTTATATAGCCATCGGGATTCTTAGTATTTGAGATTTATTTGATGAAGCTGAGGCATATCGTCAACCTCTTGTGACAATTTCAACAATTTACACATAATTTGATTTGTGAATCCCACTTTAAACTGCCGTTGCGTTTACGAAATAAATTGTTGTTTTATTGACCCTCCTTCAAACTTTATTTGACATGCGGCATATATAAACGCGAAGGTTATCCGCGACACTGAACTTGGCATATATCTCTTTACTTAATTTTTTTAGAATCATATATCTCTTTACTTAATTTTATTACCGTTATATGGGCGCGAGAGGGACCTTTTGGTTTATAGGATGCGCCAGTGGCCTTTAAACATAAGGAGCAGGAGATTACAACACGTTTCATGACTGGCGTCGGTCGCTATTAGGTATGGTTGTATCTTTCAATTTTGTTTTTAGAAGGTATAAGATGATACAACACGTTTACTAAGGTAATTGGCGCGCAGTCTGCAGGTACTACTGTCTCTTTCAGTTATACTTTCTTACCAAAGCCTTATGTATGCATGATAATTTCTCTGCCAACGACGATTCTGTTGAATTCAGGCTAACTTCTTCAAATTCTACCTAAATATATGAGTATTGTATCTATGGCAAGTTCAGTGTTTATATTGTATCTGTGGCAAGTTCAGTGTTTATGAGAATTATATTTTCTTTGTTTACTAGGATTTTGTCAAAAATATATGAGTATTGTATCTGTGGCAAGTTCAGTGTTTCACTGTTCCCTTGGAGAACGTTCGTTAATGCTTGGAAAATTTGCTTAGACTCACGAGTTATGGACGGTAGAGAAGGCTGACGCTGATAACGTTGATCTCGGGTTAAATAAAGTTTGATTTAAGGTGCAGGGTCAATAAGACAATAATTCATTTCGTAAACGTAACGGCAATTTAAAGTCTGATCAAAGTACGTGCAAATTGTGATCATAATTGGATGACAAAATATTGTTTGAAAATTACATATCACACACATTATTATTGAAAAAATAAAAAGAAAATTACTAGGAGTCGGAGCTCTTCAAGATAACTTGGACTGGTCTCAAACCATAACTTTTCATTTCCATATAAACCATAACTTTTCATTCATGATATAAGTTTATAAGGTAAAAGCGTCATTTTGAAATTACTAGAAATAAAACAAATCGACCTTAAAATTTCGGGATATGAAACGTCTCGCTTTCAATTTATCCGTAACATTCCATTTCCATGGAATATTTCTCATTCCTGTGCCATCTGGTTCTTCCTCTAAAACAGGATATGAGACATCTCTTTCTCAATTTATCCCGAATATTCCATTTCCATGGAATATTCCTCATTACTGTGGCATCTGGTTCTTCCTCTGAAACAAAGTTTTGTTAGAAATAGTAATTACTTGCAGAATCCCTACGATTCTGCTCAGCCTAATCTGTGAGAGTCTATATGGGAAAAAGTTTGTAAATCATTTACAGAAAAAAAGAGAGAACTCAGAGAGAGAATTCTGAGGAAAGAGTGAAGAAAGAATAGAGTGGAAGCTCAAGCTTTTGTGTTTGATTCTGTCTAAGAGCTAAAAGAATCAAATAGTTTATGGTTGAAATGCATGTTTAGTTAAGCCGGCATTTTCTCCATAATTATTTAAGTAAATGTTGTTTACATTTATGGATTGAGTGAAAGATCAAAGAATCCATAAACATTTCACCCAGTAAAAGTTTCAGGTTTTACCACAAGTCTTCCTAAATGTTTGGTTATATGTTTTTATAATTTTGTCCAATTGTTGATTGTGAAAAATATTTGTAATTTCTTAAGTCTCTTAGACTAAGAAATATCATTTATAAATTTAGACTAAAACAAATAAGTGGAGCAAGTGAGTCGGAGTAAAACTGTTAGTTAAAACTGTAAAAGTAATAATGAGTAGAAGTAAACTTATCGAAGTTGTAAAACATACAAATAGTCGAAATAAAAACTTGTTGGTAGACTTGTCTAATCTAAGCTAAACAAGTAAAAGGAAAAAACAAATCCACGTGAATGTTTTATAACTGACTAACAAGTTCAACGTGAATTCCAAAGTTTATTCGCCAGTTTAGTGGTGATCTTCCAAATTCAGAACTTTGACACTTTGAACTAGTTGCAATTGAATATAACATAATGCCATTTTAGACATCAACATTATTCTACCAAAATTTATGTTACTAAACCTTTTATGCAATAGTTTAAATTTAAGTTACTAATAGTTTGGTTTGATATTCGTCATTTTGAACTAGTTACAATTGAATATAACATAATGTCATTTTAGACATCAACATTATTCTACCAAAATTTAAGTTACTAAGCCTTTTATGCAATAGTTTGTTTTGATATCATGAGAAATATAAAAAAAATATAAAGGTTAGAAGGAAACAATGCTATACAAAACACCATTGTAATTAAAATGGACTAATTTTGAATATAACAATATGGATGTTTTTCTTCAAATTCAAACTTTTTTAGAAAGGGTATTGTAAAAATAACATTGATTAATAGCCATTCAATTAACATGAAAAACATTTTCTAGTACAAAATTAGGGAATTACACATGTACAAAATTAGGGAATTACACATTTTAAAACCCAACTACTAAAAAAGAATTAGCATCACATCTTGAGAACCTTTTGAGTTGAATGCTTATCTTCTCAATATGAATAAAAAAATAAGCACTACAAATCATATGGTGTGAAGCACATAAATATTCCATAATCAATTCGAATAAAATAATTAAGGACTACAAATCCTATGGTGTGAAGCACATAAATATTCCAAAATCAATTCAACAAAAAAAGGGATTCAACATTCAACATACGAGAGAAATAGTTACAAGTCTTAATGGAATATTCAACAAAAGAAACCTTCTTGTCCTTGGAATCTTGCATTTCCTACTTGTTGGATTGGAAAGCTCTTTGTGAGTTTTGAAATAATTATTATCAACATAGTTTGATTTTACACAATACCTACATGGTTTCAATTATTTATTTGGAGAAGCATTTGGGCTAGTGAAAGCTAATGAGGGTTTGATTTGGCAAGTTAGATGCAATTGAAAACTAAAAAAACATGCATCCCTCAACTTACATGGATATTTTGAGATACTTACACAATGAATTTTGCTTTGGATAATAAGTTCAAATATAGGAAATTGAATCATGTTTCTCCATACTTCTTCAATGAGACAGACTCTCTATGACTGCTTTGTATTGGAAGTATTGACAATGTGATTGTTAAGAGGATATTGGAAGGGATTCTATCAAGAAGGTTGTTTCTATGGAGATGTGTATAATTGGTTGCAGAAAAGGAACAACTAGAAAAGGGCTTGCAGCTCTTCTCGAGCTCAACAATTGAAGCAACAATGGGAAACATGAGCAACAAAGTATAAAGAGGAGGCCATTCCCCAAGCCATTGAGTCATAAATTGAAGTTGTTGAATGAGAGATATGTAACGTGGAGGTAATCTTCTAGGAAGGGTAGTAACTCAATGAGATGGTCCACTGGGTTCAGGACCCCAGGGAGACCAGATCTAGATTGGAATTATAAGATCACTCATTGGAAATGTACTGGGTAGTAAAATCTTTGATGGGTTGAGCTCTAATAGAGAGAGGAAAGGAAACTCCTACCATTAAGGTGTAATCGATAATGTTGAAAGAGATGAAAACTGAGTCCCAAATCATTAATGGGAAGTTTAACATAATTGGGTGCCACTTGGGAGTTGAGTTTGTGGCAAAGGCTCATCCAAAAGGGAGCACTCTGGAGATCCCACGGAGATCCCCCTCATTACTAAGACAAATGAGAACAACCCTAATTCAACTTGGTCCATTTTCACACTAGCGGATTACTTCTGTTTATTCAAGGTTATTGTGTCATGTGGTATTGTTATTTTCCATAGTTAATTCTAAGTCCAGATATAATAGAAGTGATGGATTTCAACGATTTTACAATCATATGAGCTTTACCATTTTTATTTTTCCTATTCTGAATAAGGACATGATAGATATTCAAACTAATCAAACTCTGTACTTCATCCTGGTTTCCCTAGGAGGTAGGTTGAAGCATATTTTGAACTTGACTTTAAAATGCTAGTGGCAGGCTTGGTCTAGTATGATGTTTTCATGTTTTTCTCAGTAATAGAAGGATCCTACTCTTACAATTTTTTTTTTTATCTACTTGTCAATATGATTATTATATATTTTTATTTATTTTGGTCTCCCAAATAATTATAATAATCTTTGTTTTACTTCAGATTTTTGAAATTTAATAATAATAGAAATAAAAAATATTTCTTATATTACAAGCAAATATCTACATCAATATGATGTTCTGAATCCATGTTTCCACCTTAATACAAATACAATTAGCTTGCTAAAATATCACTCTCTCTTGAACAATAATATCTAGGGTAAACCTTAGATTCAACTTAGGTAGAAGGATAACACTCCATTCTAAAACCAAGCGAGCTACACCCAATTGACTTTAAAAGCATTGTTTATACCTTAAAACTTTAAAATTTATACATTATCGATGAACAAAGTGATGTTAAGATGATTCCCAATGAACTTATAATTTGTGTGTTTTCAATACCAAGTTGTTAGATGATTTTTAAACATAATATTGATCCCCAGTTATGATATACTCATATCAAATATTATCACAATGTTTACACTTCAGGTCGATGCAAAAGCGGTTATTGCAACTAATCGACAATGTTTATTGTCAAGGGTGAAATTGTTATAATTCTTATTAACTCAACAATAGAAACAAACACGTATGCTTGTGACTGCCAAATTTGACCTTTTATTTGTAAGATAATTTTGTGTCATCATACATATGACATGAGTTGAATTAACACCACCAATGTTGATAATTATTAGCCTCAATTATTGTTTTTCAATCCTCACAAAATAAATCACAACTTTATTTTATAAAACCATATTGTTCAAAGACCGCTAGGCCATACATGAGAGAGTATGAGATACTCAACAACTATCAACAAAATAAGCAGAAGTTATATACATGTTCACATCCCAAAAATAAGGACTGCCTAGCTCATCAATAGGTTATAAAAAAAATCTATTATCTACATGAAATAAGAAGCTGCATTAAATATACGTAGAAGTATCACAGCCAATAACGACAAGATCTAGAAGTCAGAAATGACTCAAACCCAAAGAAGCGGAAACACCATGTAGATTTTCCCATTTCTCCATAGACCTAGATGGGATATGTAGTCCAAGTTTAGAATGTTGGTCCACCACATGGTTGCGTTCTTTGAAAATGTGTAGATAGTACATCCTCTGGAAATGGGCATTGATCCTGATAATTTCCTTGAATAATGGAAGCCGTTAAATATTCTTAGGATGCTTCCCTATCTTCAAATGGTCGATCACGAAATTGGAATCACAAGTATTTGTATGTGCAGAATTCCAATAGAGAGAGAAAAAAAGTCAATAAGAGTTTGATTGAAGTGAATTCAACAGAGTTATTGAAATATTCACCCATCCTAGCAGCAAAACTAAACCAATGATCATTTATAGAATAAATAAGATCTCCAACACCACGAAACCTTGGCCAACCTTGAGCAACACCATCCACATAAGCCCAAAAGTAAGTTTTTATCAATAACTTATTCCTCAATGACACTTAGAGGCTTGATAGACTCAACTTGAGGGAAGAAATTGAATTTTCCCAAACATTTATTATCACTAACATGTGGGAGGAAAAATGGCTTTATATCTTAGCAAGCTAGACACCCCAAATAACAAAGTTCAGAAGAGCAGCATACTCATGATATGTAATTTTCTTTATCTATGAATTCAAAGCTTCCTTAATACCTAAACGATTCCAGAAAAAGGAACAGTAGTGAGAAGAGAAAGATGTCTCCACACATCCATCATGTATAGACAGAACATGAAAAATATGGGTGATATTTTTAGCTTCTAAGAAACACAGTGGACATCTGTTGGGACCACGTGTAAGTCTGTGAACCAATTCATCCCATATAAGAACCTTTCCCTCAAGAACGATCCAAAATAAAATCTTGATCTTATAAGGACATTTCATATGCCAAATAATCTTACACCACCATCTAGGAAGAGGTAACTCCTCCTCCTCTCTAAGTGCCAAATAACCTAATTTAGGACCACAACTACCTCTATTGACATTCTTAACCCAAAGTAGATCATCTTCCTTGTCACTAAGAAAAATGTTTCTAGTAGTTAGAGACTGGATATATCTATCCCAATGAGGCCTCTCCAAAGCATTTATGGCTAAATCATGAGATAATAGCCAAGATTGTCTGAGAAAATTGTTAAAACCAAATTGTTGATCTCGATGGAGGAAAATATATGCCCTATCACTGAAGGAGATAATGATATCATTTGGGAGCCTATGGAAGTCATCACATCTTATCCAAGGATCTTGATGAATCGGTACTTTCTTTCCATTACCAATTTTCCATTATATTCAATTTCCAATGAGCCTAAATGCAGTTATAATCACTTTGCAAATGGTGGAAATATTCTTCAGAGACTTAAGCTTGGACCTGAACCATTCTTCAAATGTAAGGGGAATAATATATTTTTGATGAATGACCATAACCCAGAGACCTTCACCCTTTAAGGATTCTTCATACACATTTGGATTCTAATGCTTTGGAGAAACATGGAAGATCTTTAATGGGTCCAACAACCCAGATCATTGGGAAAATATATCCTTTTCCATGCGACGAAAGGAAAATAATTATCAGATTCATTTCCCCCCCTTAATAATTTAAAAAAAATCTTCTTGATTCTATTGAGAATTACAACTGGTACAAAGGATAAAGAGATCTAGAAAACGAGTATAGCTTCGAGAATAGAATTGATTAAAACCAGTTTACCCCCATGGGAGAAACACTTATTACACCATAATTTGATCCTTTTTCGGTGTGTTCTATAATATGGGGGACCTTTTAGATGCAATCCTACTTTTAGGAAACATGCTCATAATACATAAAAATACAACACACTCACATTATGTAATGCTTGGTTTAGATACGACACGCAGTTTAGGCTAGGAAAAACTCGCACACATTTTATAGTTACAAAATGGACACACGCTATGGAGAAACAAAAGGTGCACACGTTATGTTGAAGAAAAACACACATGCATTATGGAGAACCACAAAAAATAGTTTTGGTGCATGGATGGGGAAATGAATAAAAACAATAGTTTACAACATCAAGACTTAGGACCTATAGTAATATTTTAGCATAATCAAGAACAACATCTCAAACAACCATGCCTAAACTCTGAAGAGCATAATTTTTCTTTGTGTTGTAACATGGACACCATTAGGAGGCTTTAAGAACTAAGTATGGGTCAGAAAAGTTACATGGATAAGATAAGAAAATATAAAGATTATCAGATAGGTGACCATGTTTACTTGGAAGTAAAAGAAAAACGAAGCTCGTTGAGCTTGTGGAGGTGTGGCAAGTTAGAAGCTACATTTTGTGGACCGTGTGAGAAACTGGCCAAGAGAGGGACAATGGCATGAGCTAGCTTTACTTGCTCACATAAGAGTCCACAATGTTTCCCATGCATATTTGTTAAAGAAATATGTTTATGATACTAAACATGTGATTGATTGGTCCTTATTACAGGTGGAACCTAAAGGGGAATTTGCACCCGAACCCCTTCATATATTGGACAAGAGAGAGGTGGAGCTCAAGAAGCACACCATAGTCTAGTTGAAAGTGTAATGGAAGCTCTTCGAGGCCGATGAAGGTACTTGGGAGAATGAATCCACCACAAGAAAGGCTTACTCCACCTTGTTTCATGATTTCATTCTGATTCTGTAGAACACCAGGGACGGTGTTTTTGTAAGCGGGGAGGGATGTAATATCCCTCATTTTGACCTAACACTTGTGGGAATAAGCCCCATTTATTATGATGTTACTTTGATTTTTTAATTGGTATATTGGGCCTAAGACCCCAGTGCGCATGGACATGATGATTTGTTTCATATATTGGGCATAAGCCAATTGAATATGTTTTATATATGATTTCATGTGTTAGGAGTGGACCTTGAAGCACATAGTTGATGAGATGTTTTTTGTTGAGCGAGGAGCGAGGAGCACATGGGTATTTGATGTTTGTGTTGAGCGAGAAGCTCTGGAGCACATGAATGTATATAATTGTGTTGAGTGAGAAGCTATGGAACACATGAGTTATGCAAACATTTATGTTCAGCATGAAGCTCTGAAGCACATGAAAAGATAAAATTGGAAGTGTTGGGAATAAACCCTAAAGCCTTCCAAGTTGATGTTGAGCATAAGCTCTGGAACATCGGATCCTGTCTCATTGTATCCCTAGGTGTATCCTACAAATACATCCTAGGATTAGTGTTGAGTGAGGAGCTCTGGAATTACACTAGCTTTGTAACTCCCTATTTTTTGTGTTGAGTATGGGCTCTAAATAAGCGCTAGAAGTTGCTGAAAAGAATTAGTAGGTTGAGTGAAAATGACTCTGATAAATATTGATCTCATCTTACTTATTTTTAAGCGATTAAATGAAATTTTGAATTTTTGTATCTCATCAAGTACTGAAGAACTACCATGTTATAGGAGGGAATCCACCATTCAAGCAGGTTTAGAGTTGCCTAACCTAGTTGGCCTAAGCCCTACATGAAGGCATTATTAAAGAAAGTTACTAAGATAAAAGAAAAGTGTCATAAGTTTAGGGATCATGCTATATGATACCTAAGGATAAAAGGTTAACAAATGATATATATATATATATATATATATAAAGAGTAAGCATAGTAATAATACTAGTAGCTATAAGTAATAAAGAAAGGCTCCACATGTTATTATTATCACTAATTATAATTAAAGATTAAAATACCTACAAGAGACAAAGTAGGAACTAGTCAAAAGTTCCTAAGTAAATATTAAAATTACCTAAATTAAATGAAAAGGGTTATTTCAAGAAATCAAATGATTCTTGGTTTAACTGCCCCTTTTCCTGAAAAGTTTGTCTATAAATACCCAAGCCAAAGAGATCCTTGGGGATAATCTATCTATCTTTGGAGGATTCAATATTTCTACCTAATTACCTTCAAGAGATTCCTTGGAGAACATTTTTCCTAAGAGGAAAAATGAAACTGATACAGAACCTAATATCCTAGATAGGGAAGCGTTACCCTAGAAACTGTAAGCTACTTGCATGTTGGAACTAGCTTTGGGGGATCCGGATTGAAACCAGGAATAGTTTTGGGTCATGGTTGGGTGGAACGTGGTAGTTCCCAAGTTATTCGTTTATTTGAATAGAGGTCAGATATGTCTATGAATTTGTTAATGCTGGGTATTTGAGTGTGTAGGATTTTCAGCCATTGAAACAACTTCATCTTGCAGGTACGAGGTTCTTGATTTTCCCTTACAAGCTACACAGGTTTTCTTATTAGAAGAGGAGATTAAATTCTGAATGGATATTTAGTATCTATTTGCTATAAGCTATATTTTCTGCATTACTTCATTCTTCACTTATAGGTTAAATTCATCATTCTGTAGTAGATATATTTCTTTTAATAGAGGCTATATTATTTTATCTATTTAAACATGATATTCTAATTAGGAGACATATTTCTTATTCATATTGTAAATGATGGACTAGCACCCTTAGTTATATATGTAGGAGGATTTGGGTTTTGTTATTTTTCTACGCTTTATTTCATCATTTACAGGTTAAGTTTAGTCTTCTTTGAGAGAGGTAATTCTGTAAATAGAGTCTATATTTTTAAAAGTAAAGTTATATTTCCTATTCATTATTTTCAGGTTCAGAACATAGAATTAATATCAGAGATTTTGTATCTAATTGTAAATTATAATGCTAACAATATCGGTAAGGTTTACTAGGATAGGACTTTGGTCATGTTGTCTTCAAAAATTAATAATGTAGTATGGTATAGGTAGCATGCCAAGTTTAAACATTCATAGCGAGCTTAGTCATATAACGAACCTACACAAAATGAAGAGGGATTGCATTAGTTTAACATGAACTAAGTAAACCCTATAACGTCAAGTAAAACCAGTTACCTCTCCAAGTGGTCCTATAAGGGATACAAGTTCCACCACTCCACCCCTTGAAAATTACAAGTTAAGTCAGGAATTCCCATAAACAAACAAACAAAACTCATAACCCAGGAAGTAAGCTATAACTGAACACACATGCACATGCATGATAAGAAAAAATCAATGAGCATTATAATTATCTAAATCAGATCAAGTAACATAAACACATTATAGTATTACATTAGTAATCACATCAAGAAAACATCTAGAAACAATAAGAACATCTTACAACACTTCGGTTTCACAAACAAATATCAACACATTCCACAGAAGATAGGTTAATGTCGAGTTCAGGTAGTAATTAACTAGCCTAATAATTTTTTATTTTTTTTTTCAAATTTTGACGACATTACAAGTGGTATCAGAGCCCAGTTTCAACACTAAGAGACCTAATGGGCATGCCATACATTTGTTGCAAAAAATAAAGTATGTTTTTTAATGATGTTGACTTACATAATTTTTTTCTGTTATTAAAAATTTGCAATTGCAGGATTAAAAGAATAGTTCAGATCATGAACATAGAAGAGGACAACAACCAACAAGGAAAGTTGAATACCCCCACCTAGGAAGCAAAGTTGGTGGTGAAACTAAATTCTGATATACTAAATACCATTCAAAGTCTTCAAGCAGACTTATAGAATTTCAAAGATGATACTCTGAATGAAAGAAATGAACAACAAGCAATTAACGAAGCCTTTCTATAGAACATGATGGGAGGAAGTCTAAAGGGAAAACCCACTCATTCAACCAACATGTTCAAGAAATAATTCTATCATAAGCGAGTCAACATCCCGAGAGAAGAAGGAAAAGAAGAACATACCCCTAAACCACCAGAAAGATATTGTCACAGTCCTTCTAGTGATGTTTCTCTTTCTCCTTATAGAAAGAAACAAATAAATGATGACAATATCAAGGGAGAGTTCAGGAAGATAAAAGCCCCAACCTATGAAGGAGAGATGAACACAGGGGAGAAAGATGAAGAATGGATTCTAGTTATGAGCAAATATTTTCGAGTACATAACTACTCTAGTGAGATGAAATCCCGTCTAGCCATCTATAATTTAAATGGAAAAGAAGCTATATGGTGGAGAGACTTAAACCCTACCAAGAAAGATGAGGCAAGAGAAATCACATGGAGTAATTTCTGTAAATTTTTTTGGGAGAAATACATGTCATAAAGCTTCTTCGACAGAAAGGTGAAATAATTTCATGAATTAACGATGGGTTTGATGACTATGGTTTAATGTCCCCAAAATAAAAAATAAAAAATTAGTAGGCTAGTCAAACTATCTATGTTGGACATTATTGTACTTGCGAAATGTGTCGTACTCTATTCATACTGTTTGTTTCATCGTAAGTTGTTCTTACGTCTTTCTTCCTTACTTTCTGATGTGATTATTACTGTGGGTAATTATGATGTCGTAATGTTGATTACAATGCATTTAGTGTAGTTACATCATGTTATGTATGTTAGGTACTATGATTATGTACTTCATTGATTTTCACATGTTTTTAATGTCGTAAACATGATTCTGACTTAACTTGGTTAATGGATAAAAGGGTGGAGTGGCGGGAATAGTTATTCCATGTAACTACCTGAGAGGTAACAATTTTTACTTGACACAATGAGCTTACTTAGTTCTGTTGAACTAATGCACTCTTATCTCGTTTACGTGTAGGTATACTTAGTGCCAGAAAACTTGTTGAGGAGTGTTGAACATTGGATCACTAGTGCTCGCATTTACATTTCTATCATAGTGACATTGACGTGTTGTTATTATTATACTTTGGGCTTACTGTTGAGGTAACCACTGTATTTATTAGTGATTCTGAGCAATCTAGATTGGGTTATGCTCATTTTAAAAGTTTTCGTCTCAAAACCCTAGCTCTAATTATGGGTTTTTGAGAATTGGGTGGAATTTCTGCCACATTTTTTCTGGCACTGTGATTATTGCAATAGTTTTTCTTCTTGCAGCAATATTTTTCATTCAGATCAAGGAATACACCCTATCTGCTTAACTATGGGAAGTACTTGGGCATAGCCCTAAAACTCATTGTGAGGAGTACCATAGGAACTGTGAAGTAGCTGGCCATTAAAAGGACCTGCCAAGTGAAAAGGGAAACAACCCCCGCCATAATGACTAGATTCCCATCCATGAGGAAAACCA
This sequence comes from Pseudotsuga menziesii, assembly GCA_001517045.1. Classification (NCBI taxonomy): domain Eukaryota; kingdom Viridiplantae; phylum Streptophyta; class Pinopsida; order Pinales; family Pinaceae; genus Pseudotsuga; species Pseudotsuga menziesii. The sequence continues at coordinate 78,674 of LPNX010203641.1, read as the reverse complement.
AAGAGCTGTTGTTTTTGGCCAAGTGGTTAGCAATTTTACCTGCACCATGAAGTGAGGGGTACTGCCCCAATACTCAAGCCTGAGACAGCCTTGGTGGTCGATTATACCTGGGGTCCATCTCTATTTACAATTGATAATGTGCAACATTTAAGAATTGTCACAGATCATTTAATCCATTTCCTATTGATAAAACACAACTTCTAGCACCGCCACAGATCAGTTCTTCACAGAAAAATAAAAGAAAAAAAAGAAAAAAAAAGGTATAAATTTCTATTTTTTAGCCATATATTCCTTGATTTAGTTCCATTTTCCTTGAAATTTCATTGTCACCCCCATGCTACCATTCTGCATATTCCTTCATTGAGGCCCTTATCCCCAATTTCGCTTCCTCAAGGCCAAAATCCCGCATTTGTCAATTTTTAAAGTTTTTCATAACTTCTCTGATTCTCATCCAATCGCCTTCAATTTTTTCCACGGTGTTCGTTTTCCACTTTTGCTTCATTGTCCCTCTCTGATAAATTTTCCAATTCCTTCATCCCACCTCTAAAATTCACATTTTCTGCTTCTTGTCCTTAAAAATTTGTCCAAAACCCCGTAAAACGCCAATTGCCCCCCCAAATTTTTCCCAAATCAAAAATCTTCTTTTTTGTTTTTCTATCTATTACCCTAAAAAAAAAAAAAACCTGCTTATGGTTGTTACCCCCGTTGGAGCAAATAAATAAATGGAAGAGGAAATTTCCACCATCAAGTCCAAACTTGAGGATCTAGATCAAAAATTTCTTGGCCTCAATCGTTAGCATTCACCCGCAGACAACCACGACTAGCTGGAGTCTTCTGCAGACACTGGGTTCTCATTGTTTAGCCACTACCACAGGCCGAAGTTGGATTTTGTTTGCTTCAATGGTGATGATCTACCTAGATGGAATTATAGGACAGAACATTATTTTAGTCTGGATAACACTTTTGATTTCAATAAAGTCCCCCTTGCATCCTTTCATTTGGAACATGAAGCATTTCAATGGTTCTATTGGTACATCAAGGCTCATGCCCAGCCAAACTGGACATATTTTTCCCAACTCCTCTTGCAACGATTTGGTCCTAGTGCTTTTGATGACTTCACAGGAGCACTCACAAAACTTTGCCAAACTGGCACTGTACAGGAGTATCAGACAGAATTTGAGAAACTCGCCAATCACACCGAGGTATTTCCTGATGCATTCTACCTTAGTTGTTTTATCAATGGTCTGAAGGATGCAATATGCTTTGAGGTTAAAATTTTTTTCCCCCACACAATGATGGAATCCCTTGGGTTGGCTAAGCTAGTAGAGGACAAGATCTGGGCTCAACAATGCTCCAAATCCACTCTTGTTCCATTCAGGCCTATGGTTCCTCAAAGAACCTAAAATCAGCTAGCTCCTAGAACCACTCCTATCAAGCATTTGTCTGAAGCAGAGATGCGGGAACATTGGGAAAAAGGGCTTTGTTATCATTGTGATGAGAAATTCACTCGAGGACATATATGTGTTGAGAAAAGATCTATCTCCTGGATGTGGATTCTCCACCTGCACTTGAAATTTGTGAAGCTGCTTAGGATCTAGTAGACGCTCAGGTTGACATTCAGCAACCACCTGTTAACCCTCATTCTCATGACGAACACCCCAAGATATCTATCCACGCATTAGTCGGAGTCACCGCCCCACAAACCATGCAGGTCAAGGGTTTCTTCAAGAGGATTCCTCTTACAATACTCATTGATTCTGGTAGCACCCATAACTTCATTGACCCTCAGATTGCCAAACAATATGATAGTTTTTTCCATCCTTGATCCATCTTTAAATTCATGTTTTCCAATGGGAGCACCTTACCTTGCAAAGGAAAGGGCTGCAATGTGTGTATCTCTATTGGAGATTATAACTTGTGCTCTAACATGTTTTCCATGCCTATAAGAGGATGCGATGTGATTTTGGGAATTCAATGGTTACGCACACTTGGACCCATATTATGGGATTTTACTGAACTATGGATGCAATTTTCAGTCAATGGGAACAAACACAAATTCAATGGCTTCGAACCAGGTTCTCTCAGCATCATCCATTCCCATCGCATGGAAAATATCCTTAAGATGAATTCACATGGTGTCATTGTTCAGCTCCATTTCATTCAGATGCAACCTTCAGCAGTCTCAACTACTCCCTTGGATCTTTCATTCAGATGCACCTTTCAGATGCCTTATTTTTCCAAGCTCTTCACTCTTGAGCGTGATGCTTACGACAATGGACTTGGGGTTGTCCTCTTTCAAGATGAACATCCCATTGCCTTCACCAACAAATGAAGTTTTGGAAATAATTTATCCACCTCTACATATGAGAAGGAACTGACGACTATTTTGCACACAGTACAGAAGTGGTGGCCATCCCTCTTAGAGAATCCTTTCGGCATCAAGACTGATTACCAGAGTTTGAAATATTTCTTGGAACAATGGGTCTCATCCCCAACACAATAGAAATGGGTTCTCAAACTTAGGGATTATGACTATAAGAAGGATCAGGACAATCTTGCGGTGGATTCTCTTTTCCACACATTTGATGCCCATGTTTCTCTTTCAGTTATTTCTATGCCTCTTCAAACTTAGTTACACTCTCTTCAGCAAGGCTATGTCAATGAATCCTCATTATCTAAAGTCATCCAACAGTTGGCCAGTAACCCTTTTGTGGTACCGTATTCCTCTTGGGATGGATTTTCTCTGAGATACAAGGGTTGTCTGGTGCTTCCCTAGAGCACAGGCCTTAAACATGTGGTATTTTATGAACTCCATGCTTCTCCCTCAGCCGCACACTCTGGGTTCATCAAAACATATGAGCTAGCATGCCATAACTTCTTTTGGAAGGGGGTGCAACATGAAATTCAACATATTGTTGTCGAATGTGTTCCTTGTCAACACCACAAGGGTGAAACTACACTCCATCCATATATCACCTCTTCAATCGCACAAATTTTCATGGCCCAGATATTCCTTCTTCATGGAATCCCTTATTCCATTGTCTCAGACTGCAACACAACTTTCACAAGTCATTTTTGCCTCCTTGACATCAAACTGCATATGAGTTCATTTTATCACCCACCAATAGAGGGCCCGACTATGGTCATCAACAAATATTGAGATACTTATCTTCGTTGTTTCACCTCTGAAGAACAACATCAGTGGGAATAGTGGATCCCTCTCGCTGAATGGTGGTACTATAGTTCCTACCATACTGCATCTAAAATGACTCCATATGAAGCAGTCTATGGTCACGCACCTCCAGTACTCCTCCCATCCACCCCCAGCAGTTCACCAGTTCAGGAAATTGACATGGTTCTTCGAAACCAACATCAGATTCTTCAAATTCTGCAGGACAATCTTCACCTAACAAGGGCCCGCATGAAACAACACACTGACCAACACCGTTCTAAGCGCACTTTTCAAGTTGGTGATATGGTTTTTCTTCGTCTGCAGGGTTACAATAAATCCTCTGTGAAAGACAAAGGGAATCAAACACTCGCTCCATATCTAGTTCTGGCCCATATATAGTTCTTCAAAAGATTGGGTATGTTGCTTATAAATTGGCACTTCCTCCTTCTTGCATTCAACAAGTGATTGTCACCAGCATCAACGCACAAATTGTTTTACCAGAATGGGTTACTGAAGGATCCATCATTTCGAAGTTGGAGGCCATCCTCAATAAGTGCACTTGTCAGCTTCTCTCTCGGTCTATCAAAAAGGTCTTAAATTCAGTGGCCCAGCATGTAACCAAAGGATGCTACATGGGAAACTCTCCTTTAGATTCAACAGTTGTTTCCACATATAAAGCTTTGAGGACAAAGCTTTTTCTAAGAGGGAGGGGATGTTAAGAACCTGTGTCAACCCCCTCTTTATTTTGTTGGTATATTTTTTCGGACGCATATGTTTTGTAAGTCGTCCAATTAGTATGATGTATTATCCCACATTCATGGGGAGTAAGTAATAGTTGTTAAGTCATCCAGTAAATAGGTTTCATTATCCCACATTCATGTGGAGTAATAGTTGTTTAGATTAGACTTAGTATATAAGTATGTGTGGAGGCTACTGAAAGCACATAAGAGTTATTTTATATTGAGATTTCTCAAAGGACGTTGCCCCCTCAAAGTGGCCCCTGATCAATAAAATATATTTTGTGCTCCAATATTTTTTCATTCTCATTGTTTATTGACGGAGGTTCTCCACACCATGGCATATTTCATATTCCATGGTTTTAGGGCTAAAGGCCTAAAATTTCAATGCACATGGTCCTAAGGATTATATCCTATAGTATTCGCAGCATGCAAGGGTTTAGACCTTATGTTTAACATTTGGGGTCACAGGTTTATGATATAGTTCATGAACTATATGTCTACGGGGCCAGTGCACATTAATGGTGGCTAGGGTGGCACTTTCAATGTGCCTTGGGAGATGCGACGGGAAAGCATAAGGCTTGGCCCAAGCCTTGGTTTGAAATTTCTCTTCTTGGTAGCTTTCTCTTTGCTCCTGCTCTATGTGACAGAAGGCGATGGTGATACTTCGACAGGTAGGTAAGATGGGTTTTTGGGTTTTTCTTGGTATCATTGTTAGTTTGATCGTGGATACTATTTATACTTCTCACGATTTGGATCTGTTTTGTTGCAGGATTGCATAGGAGCAAGTGAAGGGGTGGGTCGTAGCTCGTGGGTGAAACCATAGAAAATCCATCCTCCTTGGTAATCCCACTTTGCAAGTCCTTACTTGTTTCCTCTTATGGTATCATAGCTGCGACTGGGTGTCACTCTTTGTGGGTTCGTTTGCTTGCGTCTTGTTTCCATGGATGCATTTAGGTTCTGGGGATTTGTCTGTAACTTAACAGAGCTCCACGCATTGGAAAATGCCACAGGATTTTGGGTTTCATTATTTAGGGTTTTTATTTCTCCTTCGGACTAAGTCATTTAGATGGAGAGGGATTAATGTATGGCACTCTGTGTATCGAAGAGGCCCGAGTGTCTCCATGACGGGATCTATGCGTTTTATAAATAATTTTGTACTGCCTTCTAAGTAATTTGATTGCCTATGGAAACTTGGAATTTTATTGCCTAAATGTCCCTAAAATGAAGGGGTAATTAAGGGCGAGAAACTCAAACTGGATAGAGTGGTCTAATTTGATTGGATGGAACTACTCGTATCACTGGTATTGGATTCAAGGGCTAGAGATAGCTAGTCATCCGCATCGGTTCTGAGAGGCATCTAAGAGGCCTTTGAAGGCCTAATAGAGACCAAGTATAACTGATTTTGGTGGCTATGGTTCTGGCCATGGGTAGCACCATTTATCGCAATGGTGCAAGGACGTAAGAAACGATTGTGTAAATACGATTATGCTAAGAGCAATGGGTAGCACCATTACTTGCAATGGTGCAATGGTTAATGGTAGCGACTATGTAAACTTGGTGATGGATTTAAAGTACCGTGCTTATAATTTTATGATGTGTTGATTTCAATGTACAATCACTTAGTTTATTTTCATGGTTATTATTCCTATGGTTTATCTAGAATTATCCTTCGTTGTTTGTATTGGTTAAAGAATGACTAATAGTCAATGTTGATGGACTTGCGGCCTCGCTGTGAATGATGTTGGCACTCACCATTGTAGCTGCTATAGCGAAATAGATTTGAACTTTACAGTTTTCTTTACAATGAGTAAATGAAATGTAATGCCGTCTGTGGGTGTAAACCTTGCGTTGGAAATTGATGTTGTAGGTTATTTCGTTTGATAGGGTTGTAAGTATTACATAGTTACTTTAGTTGACTTTTGGTTATATATGGGGCCGAGGCCATGGGTACATCGTATAAGAATTTTAATAGGTCTTACGATCTTTGTGTAAAATATTTTTAAGTTTTATTTACAGCGTGTGTGTAAATAGTACATCATGGCTTGTAGAAGAAAAATGAGCCTCTACTGGATTTGATCCTGGGTCATTGTCTAAGATGAGGGTTTATAAAAAAATACGAAATGTGAATTGGGAATTTAAGTGTCCACAATATTTGATCCTACGACCTCTGTGCAAACATGTTGGGTGTTAAGTGATTACTGCGTATGTAATATTATTATGGTTTTATGATGTGTTCATTTTGTTGTATGGCATGTGATTTGGGCTTGAACACCCATAGGGGTTGATACTGGGACCTCTGTATATCTACATGGTCTTTAAATTATTACTGTAAGGATTTTAAAGTTGTTTTTAATTGGTTGTTGTAAGTAATTCTATGTTGGACTTTTGATTTTATGACATACGATTTCTGTTATGTGGATTTTAACATTAGATGGTTTGAATTCTTAATTATGTAATGGATTTATAATGTTTCTAGCAACATTACTACTTATGCTTTGTATATGTAGCTAATAAAAATGTATTAAATTGCAGATCATCTGTATGGTCTCAATACTTTGATTGTTAATCGATTTATGATCATTTTGGTTTTGAGAAGAATGCTAATGTTTATCTTGATTGTTAGCATGAGTTTATTTATGGTTTTTATCTTAGCTTGGTTACTTTAAAATTTATGGTTATACTTAGATAAAGAATACTATTTTTATAATATTGTTAAATTAGTATTTATAGTTTGATTTTATACTTGATATAACATATGTAAAGTGTTCATTAGATTCTATTTATAATATATCAGTTTATTAAAATATATAATTAGTTTTGTTTAAAGGTGGAACTGAATCTATTCTTATATCTAAGCAAGGCTCTACTGACAATATGAAATCTACCAGCAGGGTTTCTACACAATTAAAACATATAGGCCCTGTTTTTAGAAACAAAACCTAAGTTTTAAGAAAGTAGAGTTTAAGCTGTAAAAGAGCTTACATAAGTAATATGGAGACACAACCCTGGATAAATCTTGAAACATGAATTAAATTTACATCCTAAGGTTTATAATTTAATATGTAAACCCTCAAAGAATTTTGACAAGGAAAAACAATAATACACAGGGTTATAATATTTACTATAAACCCTTGCATAATTTATCCAGCACTTATTCTAGGAATTGAAATAGGTAGTTCAGAACATCATATATGTAAATTGAATCTCCTTTAATGGCTGAAACCTGTCGACTCAATTACCCAGCATTAACAATTCATAGGAAGATCTGACCTCTATATAGATGATTGAATCACTTGGTAACTACCACGTTCCACCCAACCATGACCTGGAACCGTTCCTGGTTTAAATCCGGATCTCCCTGAGCTGGTTCCAACATGTGAGTAGCTTAGAGATCCTAAGGTGAGGCTTCCCTAGTTTTTATATCAGGTCTGGATCAGTTCTCGTTCTTCCTCTTAGGGAAAATGTTCTGCAAGAACTCTCTTGGGAATTAATAGGAAGAATAATGACTCCCCAAAAAGATATGATGAGATCCCCAAGCCTCTCTTTGGCTTGGGATTTTATAGACAGGATTTCAGTCAAAGGGGTAGTTAAATCAAGAATCCTTGATTTCTTGATTTAACCCTTTTTATTAAATCTAGGTATTTTTAATATATTAACTTAGGAAATTTAACTAGTTCCTATTTATACCTTTGTAGGTATTATGCTATTTATTATCTTTTAGTAATAAATAATAATAGATGAAGCTTTTCCTTCTTTCTTATATTACTAATATTATTACTATATTTATTCTTTATGCGTACCATGTCTAAAATGCATAATAATATAACATGTGTTAACATGTGTCTTTGGGCATCATGTAATATCATATTTAGACTTTTTACACGTTCTCCATTAAGGTCATACGGTCGATGGTTAGGTCTACTAGGCTAGGCAACTCTAAACATCCTTTCATGTTGGATTCCCTCGTATAACATGGTAGTTCTTCAATATTTGATGAGTATATAGAAATTCAAAATTTCATTTAATCACTTATAAATAAGTCAGATGAGTTCAATATTTTTCTTGAGTCATTTTTTCACTCGGGAATCATTAATTCTTTTCAGTAATTCCTAGCGTTTACCAGATCACATACTCAATGCTAAAAATAGGGAGTTACAAACTTAGTGCGATTGCAGAGCTCTTCACTTAACACTAATGCTAGGATGTACTTGTATGATACACCTAGGGATTCAATGGCCAAGGATCTGATGTTCCAAAGCTTGTGCTCAACACCAACATGGAAGGCTCTAGCTCTTATGCCCAACACTTCCAATTTATCTTTTCATGTGTTCCAGAGCTTCATGCTCAACACAAATATAATACTCATGTGCTCCATAGCTTCTTTCTCAACACAAACATCAATTACTCATGTGTTCCAGAGCTCCTCGCGCAACACAAAACATCAATTACTCATCAATTATGTGCTTCAGGGTCCACGCCCAACACAAGTAAACACACACACACACACACACATATCATATGCAATTGGATTATGCTCAGCATATCAAACAAATCATCATGTTCATATGCAATGTGGTATTCAACCTAGTATATCATAATAAACATCAAGGTAACATCATAATCAATGGGGCTCATGGCCATAAGTGTTAGGTCCAAAATTTGGGATATTACATATGGATGATTTCATTAATAGATTTTTGGATTTGTTACATTATGTGCGTTACATAAAAGATGAGAAAGTGAAAATACAACAATTTTTAGGATGTCTTCCTCTCAACTTTCGGGAGAAGATTGAATTTGGCATGCCTAAAAAATTGGATACCACCCTACACAAAGCTAGGATTTTCTATGAGCATGGACAATTGAGGAAATAAAATCTCGACAAAATCAGAGACACGTCTAGGACCTTCTCAGAAAAACACAAACTGTGTTTTAACCCACCGTCATACAGAAAACATAACAACAATTTTCCAGCCAACAATAACTTTAACATAACCTGTACAAATCCATAGGTACTAGCAATGAATGCTAACAAACCAATAGAAGATGGGGGAGCCAATGTTTCCCTCTTACAAATCAAATGCTCGAAATGCCAAGGGCCCTATTATGCTTGAGACAGCAAGAACAAGACAAATGGAGTCTTGCACAAAGTACAAGAAGAACCAATAATAAAGGACATAGATGGAACACCACGGATTTATGTAGCCATGGATGGCCGACAAGAATACCATCAGGATACCTTGGTTGAGATAGAAGGTAATATTTCCAACACTTATAATTCAATATTGATTTACCTTGGTGCTTTCTGGAGCTATTTATCGCCTAAAAATGTTGATGTATGTAAACTAGATAAAGTTAAACATGATAAACCCTCGTTGGTGCAATTAGCCACGACTACGAAAAGAAAGGTTTCATAAATAGTTAAAGACTGTAAGGTAAAAATGAATGGTTTTCCTACTAGAATAAAATTGAACATCCTACCCTTAAGATCATATGATATACTTATTGGCATGGACTGGTTGGAACAACACCATGTCATGCTCGATTTCCTACATAATTCAATCTAGTGTATGGATAGAAAAGGGAATCCGGTAAGTATTCAAGGCATACCCAAGAAAGTTTATGTCAGACAGATATCCTCTTTACAAGAAAAGAAGTGCATTAGGAAAGGATGCAAATTTTTTGTAGTAAACATCCAAGACATAGAAGCTAAAAGAGAACATCACATTGAGGACTTTCTAGTTCTCATAGACTTCAAAGACCTGTTTCCTGAGGAGATCCCAGGATTACCACCGAAACGAGACTTAGATTTTTCCATAGAACTCACACAAGGATCAGTTCCGTCTTCAAAAGCCCCTTATCGCATGAGCGCACCAGATTTGGTGGAACTCAAACTATAGTTGCAGGAGTTGATTGAGAAGGGATATATCCAACTGAGTGTGTCCCCTTGGGGAGCACCAATACTTTTCGTAAAGAAGAAGGATGGTATGATGTAGATGTGCATCGATTATCGTAAAATTAACAAGATGACCATGAAGAATTGATACCCACTCCCTAGGATTGATGACTTGTTCGATCAAGTAGGAGGAGCCAAGATATTCTCGAAGATTGACCTACGATATATGTACCATCAAGTATGGATTGATGATGAGGATATTCACAAAATCTCTTTTCATATGAGATATGACCATTAATATTTTGTAGTGATGCCATTCAGGTTGACCAATGCACCCACAAACTTTATGTGTATGATGAAAAATATATTCAGTAGATACCTGGATAAGTTTGTTTTGGTCTTTATAGATGAAATCCTAGTTTACTTTGAGAGTAAAGAGGAATAGGAGGATCATATTTGCATAGTACTACAGGTGTTACAAGAACACCAATGCTACACCAAGTTTAGTAAATGTGATTTTTACAAACCATAGATACAGTACTTGGGTCACACCATCTCCGAGAAGGGGATAGCTGGGGACCCGTAAAAGATTAAATCCATAGAATATTGGCCTACCCCTACGAGTGTCACCAACATTAGACCATTTTTGGGATTAGCCTCTTATTACCAGAAGTTCATTGAGAACTTCTCGAGGATAGCTTGTCCCATGACCTCTTTGAAAAAGAAGGAAAACAAGTTCTTATGGATGACCAAGTGTGAGGAAAGTTTTCAAAATCTTAAATAGCTTTTGACGACTGCACCGATACTATGAATTACATATCCTGATGGGGATTTAGTTGTTTGCATGGATGCGAGCAAGGAAGGGATCGAAGAAGTCATCTTGTAGAACGATTAGATGATCTATTATGAATCAAGTAAGTTAAAAGAGCACGAATAGAACTACCCCACCCATGATCCATGCCATCATCCATGCCTTGAAGATGTGGAGGCACTACCTCATGGGAAAGAAATTCCTTCTGAAGACATAAAATATGAGTCTAAAGTATTTATTTGAACAACTAGATCTAAATTCTAGGCAAGCCAGATGGTTGGATTTCCTCAATGAGTACCATTTTGAGCTAAAGAATATAAAGGGAAAGGAGAACAAAATTGTTGATGCTTTAAGCCGATGAGCTCATATGATATATGAGGTGACTTTAAGTCAAACAGATTTGGATTTACATGAGAGGATTAGAACAACCAATAGAGTTGACCCTTTCTATGTTGAAATCCTTAAGAAGGTCCAAGAGGACAGGTTGTTTCCGCAACAAAAAGAGTAGAGTACAAGGTATACGAAACGAGACTACTATGCTCGAAAGAGAGATTGTAGATTCTAGAAGGAGGGGACATTAGGTCCAGCATCCTCATGAAATTGCATTGGACACCCTACTCAAGGAATTTGGGATATCAAAATATGATATCCATAGTAAATAAACACTTTTTCTGGCATATGTTAAAGGCCGACATAGCATTGTTTATCACAAAATGTCAAGAGTGTCAGCTAGTCAAAACTGAGCACCAATATTCCTTGGGGTTGCTGCAGCCATTACCCATTCTGGAATGGAAGTGGTAGGTCATTAATATGGATTTTTATCACGGTTCTACCTAAGAGTAAGAAGCAAAATGATTATATATTTGCAGTAGTTGAAATTTTTTCAAAATAAGCACACTTCATTCCAGTGAAGTCAACCAACAAGGCAGTACACATTGCGGACATATTCTTAAAGGAAATATTTAGATTGCATGAGATACCCGAGGAAATCATCTTGGATCGAGATACTAAGTTTACCAGGAAATTTTGGAGATGCTCATTCTCTAGTTTAGAGCTACAGTTAAACTTGAGTATTGCTTACCACTCGCAGACATGCAGGAAGATAGAATAGGTAAGCTATATTGTAGAGGACATGCTTAGGATGTATGTCATGAACAACCCCATCAAGTGGGAAGAGTACATGCATCTTGTAGAGTTTGCATATAACAATGGATAACGGAATTCTGCCAAGATGAGTCCCTTTCAAGGTACTCTATGGACAAAAGTGTAGAACAACCGTTACTTGGGATAGCCTAGTGGATTGGCTCATGTTAGGGCCCGAGTTATTAAAGGACTTGGAACAATTGGTTACCAAGGTCCAGCTGAACCTTAAAGAAGCACAAGACCACTAGAAACGTTATGCAAATAAGAAAAGAAAAGATAAAGATTATCAGAAAGGTGACCATGTTTACTTGAAATTAAAAGCAAGACGAATCTCGTTGAGCTTGGGGAGGTTTGGTAAGTTAGAACCTAGATTTTGTGGACCCTTTGAGATACTGACCAAGAGAGGGATAGTGGCATATGAACTAGCTTTAACCACTCACATAAGAGTCCATAGTATTTTCCATGCATCTTTATTAAAGAAATATGTTTATGATACTAAAAATGTGATTGATTGGTCCTTATTACCGGTGGATCCTGAAGGGGAGTTTGCATCTAAACCCCTTCATATATTGGACAAGAGAGAGGTTCATTTTAGGAAGCACACCATAGTCCAGTTGAAAGTGCAATGGAAACACTTCGAGGATGATGAGGCTACTTGGGAGAATGAAGCGACCATGAGAAAGGCTTACCCCGCCTTGTTTCATGATTTCATTTCAAGTCCCTAGAACACTAGGGATGTGTTGTTCTAAGAGGGGAGGAATGTAATATCCTGAATTTTGACTGAACACTTATGGGCATAAGCCCCATCGATTATGATGTTACTTTGATGTTTTAATTGGTATATTGGGCCTAAGACCCCACTGCACATGAACATGATGATTTGTTTGATATATTGGGCATAAGACATTTGCACACGTTTTATATATGATTTCATGTGTTGGGCGTGGACCTTGAAGCACATAATTGATGAGATGTTTTGTGTTGAGCGAGGAGCTCTAGAGAATATGGGTATTTGATGTTTGTGTTGAGCGAGAAGCTCTGGAACACATGAGTGTATATATTTGTGTTGAGTGAGAAGCTTTGGAACACATGAGTTATGAAAACATTTGTGTTGATCATGAAGCTCTGAAGCACATGAAAAGATAAAATTGGAAGTATTGGGCATAAGCTCTGAATCCTTCCAAGTTGATGTTCAACATAAGCTCTGGAACATTGGATCCTTGGCCATTATATCCTTAGTTGTATCCTACAAATACATCCTAGCATTAGTGTTGAGCGAGGAGCTTTGGAATTGCACTAAGTTTGTAACTCCCTGTTTTTAGCGTTGAGTATGGGCTCTGGATAAGTGCTAGGAGTTAAAAGAATTAATATGTTGAGTGAAAATGACTTTGATAAAACATTGATCTCATCTTACTTATTTTTAAGTGATTAAATGAATTTTGAATTTTTGTATCTCATCAAGTACTGAAGAACTACCATGTTATAGGAGGTACTCCAACATGCAAGGAGGTTTAGAGTTGACTAACATAGTTGACCTAAACCCTACCTAAAGGCCTTATTAAAGAAAGTGACTAAGCTAAAAGAAATGTGTCATAAGTTTAGGGATCATGCTATATGATACCTAAGGATAAAATGTTAACAAATGATATATATATATATATATACAGGATATATATAAAGAGTAAGCATAGTAATAATGCTAGTAGCTATAAGTAATAAAGAAAGAATCGACATGTTATTATAATTACTAATGATAACTAAAGATTAAAATACCTACAAGAGTCAGAGTAGGAACTAGTCAAAAGTGGGCCTAAGTAAATATTATAATTACCTAAATTAAATGAAAATGGTTATTTCGAGAAATCAAATGATTCTTGATTTAAATTCCCCTTTTCTTGAAAAGTCTGTCTATAAAGACCCAAGCCAAATAGAGGCTTGGGGATCATCTATCTATCTTTGGAGGATTCCATATTTATGCCTGATTACCTTCAAGAGAGTTCTTGGAGAACATTTTTCCTAAGAGGAAAATGGAAACTGATACAAAACCTGGTATCCCAGATAGGGAATCCTTACCCTAGGAACTGTAAGCTACTTGCATGTTGGAACTAGGTCGGGGGGATCCATATTAAAACCGAGAACAATTTCAGGTGATGGTTTGGTCACTACTACATTTCGACCAAAAATCCGACGGCCGTATTGTCAGATTTTCGACACTTCCCTGTCGCATGTATGACACTATGATTTTTTTTAAGCGTTGGTGGATTTTCGTCGGTTATCCGACATCTTTCTAATTCATCGATTAAGAGAAACCTTAGTTTACCGTCGGTTAAATGTAAAGCGTCGGTTAAGCGACATGGAGAACCATTGGTGAAGCGACGGAGATAAATATTAAGCGTCGGTTAAGCGACATGGAGAACCGTCGGTTAAGCGACGGAGATAAAGATTAAGCGTCGGTTAAGTGACATGGAGAACCGTAGATTAAGCAACGGAGATAAATATCAAGCGTCGGTTAAGGGACATGGAGAACCGTCGGTTAAGCGATGGTAGTGAAGTTTTTTTTTTTTAAATACCTGCAAATTGGATCAAAAAATATTTGGATGTGAGCATTACAAGCGGAACTGCAAATTGAAAGCTGCTTGTTGTAACCAACGTTTCACATGTAAATTCTGCCTTTTAGTACCTTGCACCTGCTCATTGGCCCTTTCCAAACTTTGTTAATTGTTATCTCTATTAGAGTGTATGTAGTTCTATTGCTTTTGTAAATTTACTAAATTGGAAGGATTTGGTAATGGAGGTATATAGTATCTACATAAGCACTGGTCTAGAACAATTGTAGGTAAAAATTTAATACAACAGGCATAGTCAACAGTTTGCTGCTTCACTACCCATAGTTTGGATTGTATGTCATCTTGTCAAGCTTTTTAGAAAGGTTACAGGTATGACTACTAAGAAAATGTTTGCTTTCTGGTATGGAGAGCACATTCCCCAAGTCTCCTTGATCCAATTTGATGCCATCAAGATCATAATTTGCTTGCTACAAGTTGAAAATAATTCAAATATTTCATATTTAACATCTAATTACAATAGGAAATAAGAAAGAAATACTATAACTATACATCGAGCAAAAGACAGCATCACATGCAAGTGTCGTGAAGGTTGACTTCTTGTAATGCAATCTCCCCAGTCTTAATAGATATTGAAGGGTATACAAAGAATGCCAGGATTTGTACAAAATAACCTTCGTATGTTCCAACCAATTTTTTTAGACCCTCGAATCTACAAACAAAAATATCATTAACGAGCAATTAGAAAAATTGGCATCAACAATAAAAAATATTAACATAAGCACAAAAATTCCATGTTCATTTGTGACTCTGTTGCAACTTGAATAATTGAATAAGGCTCCTTTAATGTAATCTTTATACATTCAATCAGTCAAACAATAAAGTTTAATATGTCGAGCTATGCAGTAGAAAAGGTAAAGATGTTAGGATGTGCAGCAACAAAGAATACAGATAAGGCAATCCAAATGACAATAGTAACAAAACCAAACAAAGAAATGCATAATTTTGAAGACATCTGTTATGGACTGGTCTTAGTCTCACTAGATCTGCAAAGCATTACATATATAGATAAAATATAAGATGATAGCATGTAATGCACCATATTTAATTTCTAAGGCCTAACTGATAATACATCCATTATATTGGTTATTGTGTTACCTCAAGTGAAGGGTTAAAGCATGCTCAACACCAGATCAGTCTAGCAGATATCTATTCCCATTGATCTATTACACTCATCCAATCAACCTCCAACATCCTCGTTTGCTCAACCATCTGGACAGTTTCAGAGCATAGCATTTAGTCCATAAAACAATTTACAATTGTTGAAATTGCAGAGTTGCTGAAATTGCAATTTCCAGGCTGGGTTTTGGTTGGATTTGGGGAAAAAGAAGCCAGAAAAATGTGGTGATTTGATGCTCCATTATCCCATGCAATAAGGTATGATTGATATCATTAAATAAGTGAGGATTACAAAGTTATTTTCTCATTGGTGAACATCCAACTAAATATGATATCTAGAAGAATTGTTTGTTGCAGGTGGTAGCATAGATTTCAATACAATGCATATGAATAAATTTGATAGCAGATGAAATAGATTGTCCCAAGACGATACTAGATATGAAACTACTAATGAAGGTGAAAAACACTGAATATACAAAGTTTAGGTGTTGAAATTACAACAAAGAGACAATTACACTGCAAGAAAAATGAACATATAACATCATGCCAATAACAATCATAGTAAGGCTTGCCCAAGTCTAATAATTAAATGATTCCAGTGGGCATAACTGCAGTGGGATCAAAAGGATAAGGCATGGAAAATTTTAGATGCAAAACCAAAGTAACAAAAGAAACAGACCAGAAGTGTGAAGCTTAAACATGGAAGCCACAATAAAGGATTTATGCAAGTGTATCAACTAATCTAAATAAAAAATATTTACTGATAAGAAACAAATTTCATGTCTGAGACTTCAATAACCTTTGTTGTTTGCACAGGGCAATTCAATAGGCTTTGACTGAATGTCAAGCATCGTATCCATGAGTGGACTGAATTTGTTGATATTTGACCTTACACGTTAGAAATGCCTTTATAGGAGTTGCACTCGCATTCCTTTGACCTATCTAGGGTTGAACTATCTTATCTTATCTACCTTCAGTGGAGACAACATTAGCTCATCAATTGCAAGATCTGGCTCTGCCCCAAGGAATATTGCAGCTGAAGAACACTGACAGCAAAATGGTAGAAATCATGTGTTGAACTATATTAGCTTCCTTGTAAATCCATTTTTTCATTTCAGTCACTGACATCCTTGTAGTTTGTTGCCGATACTCCTCTTTTGGCTCTGCATAAGTTGCTTTGTAAATTTAACCTTGTTTGTGTTGTACCTGTATCGTTAGTTGTAAATCCAGTGTATTTGGAATTTCTCTTCACACTATAGTCGAGACTTCGCATGAAACATCATCATGTCTAGTGCGTCACCCAAATTTGGTTAAAATCCCAAATGGAAAACAGTTAAGTCCACAATGTACTAACTGTCATTTTAAAAAAGACTAGAAAGTCCGGCAATGACACTGTCCTAATCACTAAAGTTTTAAATGTGGCATTGGGGTTCTATAATGTCTACTACAAACTTAATATTAACCATTATCATAAATGTTCCTACAACCTTTGTTACTTTTACAAGTGTTTCCTGTCAATACGCGCAAACAACACCTGGGCCTGTTATGGGAATTTTTTACAATAACGCTAGTACTTCTTACACTGACAGGAGCAATGGTTCAGAATGGCCAAGGACAATAATTATTTTGGAAAAATTTAAACCTTGGGGAAAATATTAGTGGGGTTCATAACTGGGGTATTGTAGAACACAAAGTTCTTCAAGATCTGGGTTTAAATTGGTCTGATCTCTATTCTGTTGTTTGTCGCATTTTGGAAGTGTGACAGAATAGGGAAGCTTCCCAAGTGCATGAGCTTATACTTGAAAGATATTGTTTTGTACTTGGATGGATCACTCTATTAGATATTGATGTTAAGGAAGCTGGTGCTTTTCCATGGAGTCCTGAATTGGGCAGAGACAAGTTGCTTGAAATTGAATACTTCATAAGTTTTAGTAGAATTCTGCGCCAAAATGTTCATTTTGGCCATACAGGGGAGCTATCACAGCTGGCAAATATCATTCTAGATATACTCTCTCAGCTTCAAACATTATACAAAGAGCATAGTGTGAAGGAAAGGGGTTGGTTATTCTTAAGGCATAGTGCATGGCTATCTTTAATTTTATCATTGCTCCAGGAAGGTCTATGGAAAGTGTCTCTGAGAAAGATCCCAGTTTCAAGAGAGGACATATTTTGGATAGAGTAGACATCTAAAGATACTTCATTACTCACACTTTGTGAGCAGTTAGTTTTTTTTGTATTGAAGGATGGGCAATCAAGCGTTTTGCTGAAAATATT
The DNA here is from genome assembly GCA_001517045.1 of Pseudotsuga menziesii. NCBI lineage: Eukaryota > Viridiplantae > Streptophyta > Pinopsida > Pinales > Pinaceae > Pseudotsuga > Pseudotsuga menziesii. Next base: position 60,895 of record LPNX010203641.1, on the reverse strand, counting down.
GACATCCCTTTTGAGCATGCATGTCGAGGCACTGCAAAAAGCTATGCTTTTTGTTCTTGATGGAAAAGAATGCGAAGATGATGCACTGTTTTCACTAAATTTGCTTCTTCAAGCAGGTTATGACAAGTCAAAGCAGGTTACAACATTATGTTTTTATTTTGAGTTGGCCAATTAAGGAAAGATATAAACCTTGAATAATAAAAATTGCCAATTTAAGCTTTTCATTAAGCATTTTTCCCATTGGCTAAATTTTCTTTAAATTTTCACTGTATGTCAATATCCCAAGTTCTTTAAGAAATGTGTTTTCAGTTTCAACATCTGCTACATGTTTTCTTAAGGTACCCCATGAGGTAACTTCAGTAAGTTTCAGAAAATAACTTTGATTTATCATACTGAACAGTACTGAGTATAGAGTTTTCTATGGTAAGGTAAACAAAATTATAAAGTAATTTATCTTAACTTTAACTTCCTGAACAAAGTGGCTGAAGCTAGTGCCAAACGCCCCTTAAATCTGGTGTGTTTGAATGAATTGTAGTCCGTGTTCCACAAAATATCAAGGCCCGTAAAACAATTGATTTAGATTCTATTACATGTACTGTTTGCATTGCATAGTGTATCCTTTCAAAGCAGTATGTCATTAAAATATGGTTTGATAATTACATCAGACAAATTTGATTTGCTTCAAACTCAGTTTAGCTAATAATCAATTTATAATTTTATATCCATATGTAACATCAAATTACTCCTGCGCATATAGACATTGCTGTTGTATGATAAGACAAAGTAACTTAGTTCTATGCTAGAGAAGTTCTGACTAGGGAACTCGTTTAAATGTGCATATATCGATACCTCTGTTAGTTAGAAATTTATTTTGAAACATGAGATGTTAATAGCATGTGTTATATTTTCTTCTTTATAGAATGTAAAATAAAAATTTGATCCTGAATATTTCAGGATTAGGTTTGAAGGGATGAAAGCAGGTACCTGTATATGTTGAGCCATTTTACATTGAGATGGCCAAATGGATTCTCTTGTCAATAAATCCCATGTATATGTAACAAGCCGGAAGAGATATATCAGCTTGTAAGGCTGTTCATGTATTTTCCACATGACATACTTTTCAAGTTGGACTAAGCATCCTCCCATTGCATTGTATTATTGAAGACTGGATTATTATGAAGACGAGCATTGGTTGCTTCAAACCTACTCTAGACAAGAATCAATTTCCACAAATAGCATTAAATATTTACTTTGATCGTACTGTGTCTCAGGAAAGAGAATAGATTCTACATTCAGATCGAAGTCATCCTCTTTCTAGAATCTAATGCACTATATTCGTAACTAATCACAGTTCTGATGTATGTTTGATACTAGAAAAGCAAATTCTATCCATCAAAATCTAAAGAGCTATTGTGATTGATGCATTTGTGAATAAATGAATACCAATTACCACAAGAAATACAGAAAGAAATGGACAAGAGAATTCTCATTGTACTTTGAACAAAAAACCCAATACATTATAGAGGATGTTCAATGACTGTCATATCTTATCAGAACAAGTATACCCCATGATCTAGCTAATATATGGACTGATTTGCTTGGTCTAAGTGCACATCACAGCTTGTAAGGGCCAAATGAAGTCTGATACCATCAGTTCATCCTGTGTTGGTTACTAACTAGTAAACTTCCCAGAAATCAATGAGTACCTGGTATTCGATCATGTCAGAAGGCCAATTCAAAAATGTACAATGCAATTTCCTTATTAGCTCGTGCTAGTAATTTGCAACCATTAGCTTCACCAATAATCCCCACAAGAACACTGTCCATCCAAGAAACGATGGAAACGATTGGAATCCCTAACAATGATTTCTCGTCCAACAACCTTTGAGATGAACTTGGTGGCCTTATGGAAATCACCACACACACGAAGGTTCTTGGTGATTCGGATGGGTGTGCTGGCAAGCATATATGTTCAACAACAACACATAATTTCCAGCATATGTAGTCTCTAACTCCACAATCCGTTCAGCTACTTGCAAACCTAACTCTATATTGTGATGATTTTTACAAGCACCAAGTAGTGCTTGCCAGATAATAGCGTTAGGATCTGATGGCATATTTTTTATAAAGTTCCAAGCCTCATCCAGATGTCCTGCACGTCCGAGAAGATCAACCATGCATGCATAGTTCTCCACGCTGGGAGTGATGTGATAATCCCATCTCATACAATCAAATTATTGCCATCCTTCACCCACCAAGCCTGCATGGCTGCACGCAAATAAAAGAGCCATGAATGTAATGTCATCTGGCATAACCCCTACATGTTGCATAAGGGAAAAGAGTGTAGCAGGAAAAAGAGTATTTGACTAATATGAGGGTTTGACCGAAAGAAATAGGAAGATTTTTTTCAACAATATCGTGAGAAGGGATCTTAGAAATGGCTCAAGTGTATAAGGTTCTGTAAGGATTGGTGGATAAGGTCCCCATTGTGGATTAAACTGTGACGAAACAGTGGCATATTTCACAAATTATAATGAATCTAAGATGTAAAGGAAACTTTGCTAAATGTTATACAATGGGCTTCTCATGTTGCCAAAATTCTTCTGCAAGATACAGCCTGGTCAGACTACTGAATTGGGTTGAGAGAATTGATGGGGCATATGACCATGAATCATAAAGTTTTCTAGAAGAATGTCAAGGCCAGATAATATTTATCTCCATAGATTTGTTGGCTTCTTATCTGTTAGTTCTTCCTCAAGCTTAATACCTCCAGTGATTTTCATCATTGAACTTGCAATGAAGCCATGAAGAAGCAAATGAAATTCAGCATATAGCATGTATCACCTTGACTTTGTGAGGTGTTTATGTCATTTCTCCAAAAATAAGGCAAGCACAATGAGGTGCCTACATTGACAATTGAATTCTACCTGGAAGGTCAATGAAACACTGTCCATTTGTTTTCAGATTAGATAGGATATATCGGACATTAAAGATACAAATGTTGAATTGGTATGTATTATTTCAGTTCTATATGGAACATAATATTAAAGATGTGTCCATAATGAGAATGTTTAAAACATAAATTTCTGTGACAGTCATGGACTCTGTACTTTTTCCATGGCTGCAGAACTTAGCAGTATGCTTTCTGCATTGCATCAAGGTATGATATTAATGATATTCTTAGGAATGAAGAAGAATGTATTATCTTGATAGACTTTGAATCAGTTAGCATTGGAAGGGTATGAAATAATCCGCGGTGCTAAGTTGAGACACTACCTTATAAAGTCTATTACTACAAATGCCAGACTACAGGAGTTCACTCATTGTGTTCAATCAAGCATTTGCAGTCTTAACCTCTAGTTGCCTAGTTACATATAGTTTTGAGTTATTTAGTGTTTCAAGTCACAATTAGTTTTTGGCAGGCAACCAAATCTTGAAGAGGGTTCTATTTATAAAGGAAAGTGTGGTTGGATTTTGTGCGAGGATCATTCTTCACACAAGCGTTGAATATGATGTTGAATTGAGTCATCGAATAACTACAATACACAAACAGAAAATCCTTAAATGAAGTTATATTGGACATAAATATATTGATATGTTGCATAAGAACAACAATGATGATATTGTTTAATACTAATAAAATCACCACAGGGCTTAGCTAATCATCCAAGTGACAAGTTGATAATATAGTGACCGGTTAACCAGATATAAGCTCTCAGAAGAGGATTATAATCTTTATACTCAAGTAGAATTCGGGCTTATTGGATCAACCCCTGCAAGAAGCCCCAATGCTGCAGATGGTGGCTCTGTTCTTGAGTATTAGATTATCACATGTTAATACAACAAGGCAAGTGAAATGAAATGATTTATCTCTTAAGCAGACGGGAGTGGTGTTATAAGGTTTTAAAATGTCTTTATTTTTGCTCTAGATCCATGGTAAGATTATGTAACATCTCATGGCTGAAGAGGGAGGCAGTTGATTACAAAGATAACTGGCAACAAGAAATTTCAGCAATTAAAACAACAGAAGAAATTTATACTTTGCTAACAAAATTATCCAATGACAAGAAAAAATTATAGGGCAACACAACCCCCAATCTATTTTTCAATCTAATTTCTGGAAAAAAATGTTGTATCAAATTCTTTAACCCAATAAAAATGTTGAAATTAGTAAAAAATTGGCCATATCCAGTTATCATTGCCATATTCAATGATACAAATGCAAAAGTGAACCTGATGACTTAAAATCTTTTTTTTGGAATCAAGAATTCTATCAAATTTTTGAACCCAATAACCACAATTGGAAATATCTGCAGTCATCATTGCCATATGCCAATGATATGAACCCTATGACAAGATAGAGTGTTGGTGTACACACACATGCATATATGGAATCTGGATGGCTAGAGGAACTCCATAAATACCCCAATAGCATAGTGTATATAATATTATAAACCAATATTTGCAAATTTCTATCCACAGCTACAAGACTTACCTTCAAAACATGTTTTACAGCCTTGACAACCATTTCAACAATACAAAGATCCAAAATGTGGCACATGCTTTGCCATATTTTCCACCTAAATTACAACAATTACAAAAAGCTAAGCACATCTTTGGCATCATTCAAACAATGGAATATGCTATTATAAAACTATTTCACCAATTCCATGCTAGAAAACACTAAAAATTGAAATTTGATATTACATCGAGAGGGCTTTCACTTCTTTCACTTACTTTCCCAATGTAGCGCATATTGATACCATGTGCATGCAATGCCTCAGTTAAAGTTTGCCCATCCATTGGCAAAACTTCCAGACTACTAAGGTCCTGCACAAAACTTGGGAAGAACTACATCCACAAGGTATGTCCCTGCCTTCTTTACCAATGATTCATTTGCAGCTATTTCCTGGTAAAAACAGAAAGAAAATAGAAGGGAATTGACAAGCAATAACATCAAAAATCCCTACAATTCAAAGATCCCTCTCTAATTTCAACCATTTCAGCCAAATTCTACCACCATTTGTACCCGGCCACGATTATCTGTTATTTTTGTAGTAAAGCCCACCAGACCCAAAATGACATTAACGAGCTAGCTTGCAATGCACAAGGGTAATACAAACACACGACAGTGAAATAAAAGATGATTACCTTAAATATGGTATAATATCCATGGCTGATGGTCTCTAAAGACCTGAATCTTGCTCTGGTGCAGCAATTGTGGATGAATGAGAAGCCGATGTGGATCGATCCGGCGCCCCCTTTCGAGGACAAGTCGGGGTTTCAAGTTTGCAGATGCAAGAAATACCCGAGCAAAATCATGGGACAAAAATCTCTACTATTGTGTAAGTCCCTAATTTTTCTCCCTTTACTATACTTATGCCCTTGACACCTATCCCTACCGCACAAAAAACTCTTAAATATGTTCAGATATCACTTATTTTCCAAATATCTACTTTAAATCATATATTTTGTGGTTTGAGGCCTTTATCATGGCCTATTAGCTTACTAGTCATAATTTAGAGCATAAATGCATCAATTTCTCTCCCAACCATGTTTTGAGACTCATTCATAGTGCACAAAACCTCATATTAACACTCTCATACCACTACGAGGACAATGATGTCCAACACATACCATGTTGTATGGTTTGTGTCCTTATTCATGGACCTTGGTCCTTAGAAGCTTCATATAGGGTTTAATAGTTTTATTTTCCTCCAACACCTATTGGAAAGGCCTTGCCACCCATTGCTTTCATCCAATGCATTTTTTTTATCCTAGGAGTTGTTGATCATGTCATATAGCTTTATTTTATATTACTATGAAAATAAGAAATTATATATGTAGAAACATAAAAAGCATCATAAAATAATCATGGATATCTCTTCAAGGCCTTTGAGATGAGCTGAAAAACTGGAAAACAAAACTTCAAAAATTGATATCAAGGTAGAAATTTATGGGAAATTCATGTGTGCATTATATAATGCATGTGTGTTATTGAAATCCATTTTTTGCTAGGTAGGATAGTTTCCACTCACTCAATGCGTCGTTGCTTAAGCGACACTTATGAGACTAGCCGTCTCTCAAGCGACGCTTATGAGACTAGCCGTCGCTTAAGCGACGCTTATGGCCACATTCACAAAAAAAAATTATCCTTGTGATTTTTGGTAAGTTTAAAAAAAGAAATCCACGCGCCATCGAATTTTTCTGTCAGATTTTGGATCGAAATGTAGTAGTGGGTGGAACATGGTAGTTCCCAAGTTATTCGGTTATTTGAACAGAGGTCAAATCTATCTATGAATGGTTAGTTTTTCAACTTTAAGCTAGCATTATTAGGATATTTAACTGAGAGAATAACAAGTACAACAATCAAACACAAGAGACAATGAACATAGTGTTTTTCTTTGGGGAAACCATAAATGGAGAAAACCTCGCTACTTCCTGAGAGATAGAATCATCACCAAAATAGTAAAATCCCAAAACAGTAAGTGACCTGCCAATAGCAGTAATCTTCTTCTTGTCTAGCCCCAGTGTCTTCCCCTTCCTCAACTATGCACTACACTTGAGTGTGTATGAGTTGTGTGCTAAATAGAGACTCCAGTTCTCTATTTATACTAATCTCGACATCACTAAATCCCTACCAGGGCTGACCTCTACTAGGAGAGTCTAATAACCCTAGTGCCCCAGAACTGCAGGGACTTTAACCCTAAGACAATCGGAGGGTTACCCACAAAGACTTGACATGACTTGTTTACATTATTGATCCACCCAATTGAAACATCAGGGCATGAAAACATGACTCAATTACATTATAGATACATCCCAGAATAAACATCGAGTTGCAATATATAAGATACATAGATGAATACATTCCGAAGTTACAAATACATCGACACTCCCTCTTAAATACGAAGGTATTCTTTCAACACAATTTTCAGTATTGGTCTTCTTCTCTATATCAGCTGGATCATCTCGTCGTCTACATCTCAAGTCTTATGAGTCTTCAAGTCATATTCATCTTTGAATCTAGATTATCTCTCGATCTGGATCATCATGGGACATCATCACTGGATCTGGATCATCACTCGATTTGGATCATCACTCGGCATCATCATTGGATCTGGATCATCACTCAATATGGATCATCATCATTGGATCTGGATCATCACTCGATTTGGATCATCACTGGAAATCATTACTGGATCTGGAACATCACGGGTGTTATCTCATGATTCTTCTCGTCACAGGAAGTTCTATAGAGCTATCCCTTTTTCATGCTGGTTGTAGGCCTAGCCTCCATGTAGGTATTCTTTAGTGCTAATATCTGACACTAAGTTAGAATGGCCATCCTAGCACTTACATTTGACCTAATCGTCAGAAAGGCATGCCCAGCACTCACATCTGATCATGTAGGAACCAATTCTATAATCATATCAAAAAGGCCCAGCACTCACATTCACTAGGATGATAGGAACTCAAACTACTGTCATCTATGAAAAGGCTCAGCACTTACAAGCACTAGCATGATAGGAACCCAAACTACTATCATCTGTGGAAAGGCACAACACTCACATCCACCAGCTTGGTAGGAACTCAAACTACTACCATCTATGGAAAGGAACAACACTTACGATCACCAGCATGGCAGGAACTCAAACTACTACTATTTGTGAAAAGGCACAACACTTACAATCACTAGCATGATAGGAACTCAAACTACTATCATCTGTGAAAAGGATCAGCACTTACAACCACCAGCATGATAGGAACCCAAACTACTATCATCTGTGGAAAGGCCACTGCACTTACATATGATCATGTGGGAACACATCCCTCAGTCACATCAGAATGGCTCTCAGTCCTAGACTAAGGATTTCGGGTACCTCACCAGATAGCTCCATTCAAAGAATGGCGGTAGCCCTTATATTTGACACCAAGTCAGAATGGCCAGCACTCACATCTTACATGGGAGGAACCTAATCCTTTAGCTATGAAAAAATGGCTCAACCCTTACATTTGATCAAGTGGGAAAACATCCCTCTATCACATCAGAATGTCCATGCACTCATATCTGATCATGTGAGTGAACATCTCACTGTCATATTAGAACGACCCTCAGTCCTAGACTGAGTTTTCCTGGTACTTCATCAGGAATATCCATTCAAAGAATGGCAATAGTCGTTATATCTAATCATGTAGGAACCAATCCTACAGTCATATTAGAATGTCTCAGCACTCATATCCAACATGGAAGGAACCAATCCTCTCACCATGACATAATGGCTCAGCCCTTACATTTGACCATGGAAGGAACCAATCCTCTCACCATGTCAGAATGGCTATGGAACTCATCACTTTCTCTTGGAGGAAACCTCGATCTGGAGAACACCAATATTCTCCCTGAAGTACTCGAACTTCAGCCTAGAAAATGGCTTTGTCAATACATCAACTATTTGTTCCTTTGTCGCAACATACTAGAGCTTCACTGCTCCCCTCTACACCATATCCCTGATATAGTGATACTTGATCTCGATATGCTTTGTCTTGTCATGGAACACTAGATTCTATGACAACTTCATGCAACTATGGTTGTCACAATATATACAAGTACATCCAACTGGAGATCAAATAAATCAGACAGTAGCTTCCGCAACCATACTTCCTCACAACTAGTTGAACAAGCTGCGACATACTCTGCTTTATCTCTACTCAGTGCCACATAGGATTTCTTCCTACTAAACCAAGAGATCACACCTGATCCCATACTGAAGCAACATCCTGAAGTGCTCTTCCTATCGATGGCACTGCCTGCCCAATCTGAATCAACATAACCCTCTAGGTTAATCTTCTGATTCACATTGTACTTGAGCCCATAATCAACTTTACCCTTTAGGTACCTCAGAATATGCTTTGCAGCAATCAAGCGAACATGTCTCAGATCTATCAGGAACTAGCTCAAGGTGTTCATAGCAAAGCAAATATCTGGTCTCATGTTTTTCAGGTACATCAATGACCCAATCATCTGACGGTACATTGTAGCATCAACCAACTCTGATGAAGCATCGTTCAATAGCTTCAGGTTCAATTCCATAGGTGTGGCCATACTCTTGCAGTCCATCATCCCAAACCTCTTCAGGATCTCTACTGCATACTTCCCTTGTCCAAGGAAGATTCCATTTGTACTCTGCCACAACTCCATACCTAGAAAGTAATGCATCATACCCAAGTCCTTCAGCTCGAACTCAACAACAATATTTCTCTTCGTATCAACAATAAACCCATCTGTAGCTGTCACAAATAGATCATCTACATATAGTAGAAGCATCACTGGGTTTCCATATTCAACCTTGTAGTAAAGGTTGGAATCTGCTTTACTCTTAGTAAAGCCCAAAATGGATAGAAAGCTGTCAATTCTACCATACCAGTTCCTGGGTGCCTGTTTCAAACCGTACAGGGCTTTCTTCAATCTGCATACATGAGACTCTCTGTCATGTGTCTCAAAACTGAGTGGCTGTTCTACATACACTTCCTCTTCTACTACACCATTCAAGAAGGCAGTCTTGACATCCATCTGGTGTATCTTCCATTTCAACACTGTAGCCAAAGAAAGTACTGATCTGATGGAAGTGTATCTAGCTACAAGTGCAAATGTTTCTTCATAGTCTATTCCTTCTTTCTGAGACAAACTCCGAGCCACAAATCTTTCCTTATAGTTTTCAATGCTACTATCTGCAGCATGCTTGATCTTGTAGATCCATTTGGAAGTTACAACTGGCTTCCCTTCTAGTCTTGGGACAACATCCCAAAGATAATTCTTCATGATCGATTCATATTCTTCGATCATATCATCCTTCCATTCTTTCTGTTTTGCCACTTCTTCATAACTAGAAGGCTCTTTATCAATGAAATCACATAGTAGAGCTACATACGCAAGGTAGGATCTGGTCCTCTTTCTTTCTCTGTGATTCTCTTATGGAGCCCCATATGTTTCCACACCTTGGATAAGTTCTTGTACATAAGTAGGTTTCCTCTTATGAGGATTCTTCTCCAGAGGTGGATTTACAGGTCTTTGTGGTTCTTCAAATTCTCGATCTTCTTCTTGAGCTTCTTCATTCATGGTTGTAGCATGAATTCTGGGTGCTTCTACTTCTTCAGGTTCTTCAACAGGTATCTTTCTATATTTGTTGTAAGTTGTGTCTTCATCAAATGTTACATCCTTGCTGATGTCAATCTTTTTGTATCCTAAGAAATAGATTCTGTAAGCCTTTGGGCTTTCAGAGTATCCCACGAATATACCCTTCTTTCCTGAAGGATATAATTTTGTCCTTTTCTCCTTTGGGATGTGTATGTACACAGGAAAACTGAATATTCTGAGATGGATGACTTCTGGTTTCTTACTGGAGAAGACTTCTTCAGGAGTCTTGTTCTCTAGTAATCTATGTGGAGTACGGTTCTGTACATACACTGCTATTCTGGCAGCTTTAGCACAAATATGCATAGGAGGATCTTGATCATGAAGCATTGATCTTGCAGATTCCATGATAGTTCTATTATTACTTTTTACAACCCCATTCTGTTGTGGATTATAAGGAGTGGACAAATCCTCCTTAATCCCTTAGTCTTTGCATAGCCTCTTGAATTCACTTGAAGTGAATTCTCCACCATTGTCTGATTGAAAAGTCTTGATCTTCTTTTCAGTATGGTTCTCCATCAAGGCTTTTAATTCCTTGAATTTGCTGAATACTTCGTCTTGCTCTTCATGAAGTAAACCCATGTCTTCCTAGAAATATCATCAATAAAAGAAACATAATATGCATACCCGCTTAGTGAGTTTGATGACATAGTAGCGCATACAACGGAGTGGATGATTTCCAAGATTCCTTTTGCTTTGCTTTCACTACTTGGAAATGTCTTCTTTGTATTCTGTCATTTCACACATCCTTTGTAGACCCCATCATGTTTTGCTTGGATTTCTGGAAGACCTTCAACAACTTTGCTTGCAATAGGTAGTGCTCTGTAATGCACATGTGCAAGCCTTATATGCCAAAGTTCATTTGGATCTAGTCTGTCATGGACCAATGCTTGTTCTGGATGGCCCTTCAATTTGTACAATCCTCCTTCTTGTTCTCCAATCACTACCACATCATTGATAGTCTTTCCTCTAGGCCACATAATGACTTGACCATCTATGAATGCAACCCTCATTCCTTTTGCATCCAATGCTAATATCGAGAGAAGGTTCTTCTTGACTCCTGGTACAAACAATACTTCCTTCATTGTTAGAGACTTACCTGAGTCTAGTTTATAGGAAGATTCCCCACTACCTTTTATTGGATATTGGTAGTCTTCTCCTAGTTTCACCTTGTGAGGTGATTCATGTTCTAACAATCTTACAAAGGATTCCTTGAATCCAGTCATATGTTTGAAAGCTCCACTGTCTATAAGCCAATCATCACTAGCATGAGTAATGTTACCTGTGAGATCGGAAATCAAAACATATTCATCCTCGCTTGAAGAATATTCACTTTCATATCTGGTTCTTTTCTTTGATGGTTCATCATCCTCTGGAGCATGCGCATTATGCCTTCTTTTGTTCCCCTTCTTCTTATGAGAGTGGACCTTGTTCTTAGGGAATTCTTTTGCAAAGTGTCCTCTTTCATCACATGTATAACATCTCAATCTAGATAGGTCCTTTCTATTTTTATCCTTACATTAAGATTTCTTACCTTTGGAGTAATGAGGATTTCTTCTTCCCTTCTTGGAGTGAACTGTGAGGGCTTGATCTTCAATTTCCATCTTCTCTTCTCAGGCTACTATCCGAGCTTCTTCTTGAGAGCATTCTTCCCATAGTCTCATGAACTTGACTAACTTCTTTCTTACACATATTCCTTGGATGAATGAATCCCATGACCTAGGAAGTCCATTCAGTGTTGTCATCACAATATCTGCATTCTCCACTTCTTCATCTATAGCTTCTAATTGTTCCTCGATTTGAGAAACCCTTGTGAAGTAGGACTGGATAGTCTCTACATTCTGAATCTTCACATTCTTCAGTTGATTCCCTAGAGTCATCTTCTAGTTTATGTTCTTCCCTTCAAACAACTTGGTTAGGGCATCAAACATAGCTTTAGGTGTCTTGAGAGAGGACACCTGAGGTATAAGGTGATCCTTGATAGAATCAACAATGATCCTCTTTTCCATAACCATCTTATTCTTATGGAAGTCCTTTTCCTCATCTCCCTCTAGAACTGGAACCTCCTCATGGATGTAGGATTCTAACTCCTTCTCTTCTAGGACCAGGGAGATCCTATACTTCCAGGCTCGGAAGTTGTCAGCTCCCTCAAGATTTTCATCAAGCTTGGTATGGTGAGACATCTTAAACTGAGAACCTCAAATGGAAATACAAAATATTTAGATCTTACCAGGTCAAGATGTCAGATTTAGATTTGGAGCTGAAATCCTGCAGTACTGGAACAAGAGCAAATTAGGGTTTTGCTTTTCGGGAGATCTATCCACCCAAATGCTTTGAAATTTGTCCCTAACTTCGATTTTGGGGAGGAGATCAATCCAGGCCTGGGATCATTGAAAAATTCCTGTTCTGTGAAAAGCCCTAATTTTCGGCAAGAGTGACACGTCCAAAACTAAAAAACCTTAGAATTGGATTCTGCTTTGACAGAAAGATGCGCCCTAAGGAGGAGAGTTATTCCACCTTACTTTTGCTGAAAATCTATGGAGGAAGATCCACAAACTAGGAATCCCTAGTTCCCGCAGCTGCACAGTGTCTTCTTCTCAGGTTAGCTCTGATACCATGTTAGTTTTTCAACTTTAATCTAGCATTATTAGGATCTTTAATTGAGAGAAAAAAAAGTACAACAAGCAAATACAAGAGACAATGAACACAATGTTTTTCTTCGGGAAAACCATAAATGGAGAAAACCCCGCAACTTCCTCAGAGATAGAATCAGCACCAAAACAATAAAATCCCAAAATAGTAAGTGACCTCCCGACAGCAGTAATATTCTTCTTGTCTAGCCCAAGTGTCTTCTCCTTCCTCAACTATGCGCTACACTTGAGTGTGTATGAATTGTGTGATAAATAGAGACTCCAGTTCTCTATTTATACTAATCCTGACATGACTAAAACCCTACCAGCGCCGACCTCTACTAGGAGAGTCTAATAACCCTAGTTCCCTGAAACTGCAGGGACTTTAACCCTTAGACAATCAGAGGGTTACCCACAATGACTTGACATTACTTGTTTACATTATTGATCCTCCCAATCGGAACATTAGGGCATGACAACATGACTCAATCACATTATAGATACATCCCGGAATAAACATCGGGTTACAATATATAAGATACATAGATGAATACATTACGAAGTTACAAATACATCAACTTGAATTTGTTAATGCTGGGTATTTGAGTGTGCAAGATTTTCAGCCATTGAAACAACTTCATCTTGCAAGTATGAGGTTCTTGATTTTCCCTTGCAAGCTACACAGGTTTTCTTATTAAAAGAGGAGATTAAATTTTGAATGGATATTTCTGATCTTTCTACTATAGGCTAGGTTATATTTTCTGCATTACTTCATTCTTCACTTACATGTTAAATTCATCATTCTCTAGCTGATATATTTCTTTTAACAAAGGTTAGATTATTTTATCTATTTAAACATGATATTCTAATTAGGAGAAATATTTCTTATTCATATTGTAAATGATGGACTAGCACCCTTAGTTTTATCTGTAGGAGGATTTGGGTTTTGTTACTATTATGCACTTTATTTTATCATTTACACGTTAAGTTCAGTCTTCTCTGAAAGAGGTAATTTTCTAAATAGAGTCTAGATTTTTAAAAGTAAATTTATATTTTTTTGTTCATTATATTCAGGTTCAAAACATAGAATTAATAGCAGATATTTTGTATCTACATATTTTTAACCCTAACAGAGGAAACTTTATCAACCTAGAACTATTTAAAATGAAACCTATATCTTATCTATGCTGGCAGGTTTCATATTGCCACTAGGATGGTATTATTTATAATCAACAAAACTATTATCTATAGCCTTAGCATAAAATCTAAGCAAAAAATTATAACTTAAATATAATTGATAAAACTTTAAAATAATATATCATAAAACAAGACTACAAACAAAACCATTTCCAATTTATAACTTCATTGCATCATATTCCAGCCATCAAGACCTATCAAGGTCTGTAGGCACAAATTATAAATCACAATCATGCTATCAACTATCAACATAAGAATTAACCATAAATTTAATGAGCAAAATCATTATCATATATCGTATCCATTAAGAGGTTGCAAGATCGAATCCTGTCGTCATTCATGCGAAAACAAAATATCCACACACACATCACTTTAAAACCCACGCAGGCCAGGATCGAATCTTGTGGGCTCATGGCTTAAAAACAAAGGTTGCATCAAAACCATGACATGCATCGAATTCTGTAGGGTTCGCTTGCAATGTTTATCCATGCTGTAATAACTTACAAGTATTCCACATACTATATGCTAACAAACATTAGAATGCAAGAAGGATTAACCATAAATCAAAACCGTTTCCCTGTCAAAATTTCCACACAGTAATATAAAAAAAATATACATGATGTAATCATATTTGAGGCTCACGACCTAGAAGCAAAGGAAAATCCATTAACATAACCCATTAGAAAAATAACCATTGTCTATGCTATCACAACTATGAAATCCATATTGCCGCATGTTAAACCAAAGCTCACGGCCATCCCCAAATTAAATCACAGATAAGCAAAATACATCATTATTCACCATTACATTACATAGTCGTGAATTTGAAAGAGTGTCGTTTCCAGCAATGACATGATTATAAGTTAAACCAAATATTTTAAATACCAAAAGAAAAATTTAAGTAGAGACAATGAAATTCATAGAGTCACAACCTTACCAAGCTAGTGACAATACCCACGAATAAACCCCGGCCGTGAATGCCCACATTTATACCCACTATCATTTACAAACAAAACAACATAGTCACGATTCAAGGCACCATTGCAAGCAATGGTACTGCCACCATTCGAGACCCATCATCAAAACTAAAATGTTGAAGCTTTCATTAACCATCAAATCCATACATTCAATCTACCAACCCAAAAATACATTACAGAGTTGAGTTGTGACAGTCATGGACCGAAGGCGCCAAACTTAACATCATAAACCCCAATACTTTATATGCATCTCTTGATGCGGTTAAATACAAACAAAACTTTACACATTCGAAACCCTTAACCCAAAACATATATTCATGCACCTTTACAAACACCAAGCTCAAGGCTGCATTGAACAAACATCTAAATACAGAGGTAACATGTTAAAACTTGGTGGTACAAGCCTTACCCATAAAGGGTATTTCGTTGATAGCCTGGTAGTCACCCCGATCCACGCATTGAAAGCTCTGCCACCTGCAAACAAGGAACAAAGAAATTTTAGAAGTATACCAATCCTCTAGCTAAAACAACAAAGTAATAAACGTTGTAAACCCAGGTGAAGAGTATACCTTCCCAATACGTAGATGTGAACCAGACCTCACGCAGTGAAAAAAAGCAGAGAGCCAAACAAAGCATAACAACCATAGAGCCAAATGAATCCTTCACCCACGATATAACAAGATTAGGGATTGAGCTTATCCCATACCAAGAAGAATTTACTCTGCCACATTGTCCACCACCAAAGTCGAAATTTCTCCTCATGCCCATAGTTCCAAAACCCAAACGTGACTTGGTAATGGAAATTCCTTTTACATTGAAACCCCCCATCATTATATTTGTTGGCATTGTTAAGCCAAGATTCATGGCACATGGAATATGCCATAAATGGCCCATCATACATATACTTTATGACTTATAAACTTTAAAAACCATATGGTTAAGTTTTATGACTTAAGCCTTTAGACCTTTGGGCATAAAAACATTCCATTCATATGTTTTAAATATTTAGCATAGGAACCAAGTTTAATAAGTGTCACGTACCTCAATTTCAATAACATTTTATGTTTAATAAAACATTATATTTTACTTTTATTGTAAAGTTAATGACTATTGACTAAGTGGGGTCAAGGATGACTGTAATTAATTATGTTGAATATTTTATTAATTAATAAATAAAATATAAGATAAATAGCCTAAAAATATTGTTGAATGAGTGTCCTCTGACCCACTAGGAGGAATAGACTGAGGTGAGAGAAAACTGACACATGACAAAATCCTCAACCACTTCTAGTTGTTGCAGGGAACAACTTCCCTAATTTTGTGGTCATGTTCCCTAAGAAAGTGGAATGGAGCAGATGGCTCATTGATTGACAAATTGACCAAAAATACCTAGGCATGCATATATCTATCCATTGAATTCAGCAGGGGACTGTTCATTCTTTACCTTGTGAAATTTCTGAAGTTGAGAAAGGAGCACAAGAGATTCAATGAGGGGAAAGTTAGAAGTGGATTGAGTGTTTAAGACGACATTCAAAACTAGCGCAACTTGATACCTGAGTTCTTTACTACTAAGGACAAAAGTACTGCTATTAGGTACTTCTGTTGAGTTGCAGTGGTAATTAATCCCATTTCTTCACACAGTGCATTCATCCTGGTGGATCAATGGATAGGCTCGGGGGTCCTAAGACAAGCATTTGAGCTATCTTCAGGAAAAAGTTGGATGGAACAGGCTCGTTGGGATATTTGTATCTTCTACAAATTACCAGGTTCCATGGTGTTATCTTATTTATCTTTATGCAAGCAAATTATTGGAATGAAAGTAGTCATGTTTAGTTAACTATTATTACTTAGATACTTTGCATCTGCAAGTAGAATGTTTAAGTCTGCATTTTATTTAGGAAAGTTTACTTGTATATGTTTAATAGAATAGATGAGACTAGAATTAGAAATGATTGGTTAATGAGTAAAATTCCTTTCTGCATTTTTTCACTCATCTTATGATGACGTACTCTAGTGCAGAAGGATTGTTTAAATGTAGATAGGAATTATTATACTTGGATAAAATGGTATGAACTTCTATCGAATTGAATATTTTACATAGAAATGAATCACTATTCTTTTCTTTTGTTAATCTACCAGCATTATCTTCAAATAATTGTTTAAACTTTGAAATTTTTTACTTTTATTTTCCAGCTAATTATCATAATAATCCATTTTCTAGGACTTAATCATTTATACAAAAACCTCTAAAATATTTACTTAAAATCCATCCCAATAAGTTTTTTGTCACACAGTCAATAAACTGTTTATGGTATAATACAATAATAATTACTGTCATATAATCTAATTTTTTACACTTAGTAAAGAAAAAAAAACTATTTGTTATCCTATTACTATAAAACCTAAATTATAAATATATTACTCTTTTCATAATACAATGCAGGAATTAAAAACCTATTAAACCAAACTGTAATACAATCCGTACAACTCCATTATTATTAATGGTAAAATGTTCTTTTAAACCCTACTCTCAAATGTAAACCTTCTTAACCATTTACAGAACCCTTTTATAAAGATAGAAAATAACCATTTTAACTTAAATACTAAATCCGTCTATTAATACTAAACCCTAAGTTAATCTTTTACGAAACAGTTTGCACAAATAAGAATCGCAACAACATTGCCAAATGTATTTACTTAGTTCATAGCCATGGAACAAATCACAACAAAGTATTGTTATAGCATAAAATTCTTTACAAATCTTAAACACACAGTGCAACCAAATTTACAAAAGGAAAATAATCGATAAAAAATATTTACACTATGGCCATAAGCTCTGCCTCTTAGAAACAAAATAAATATAAACAAAGTTTTTTAATTAACCAATGGTCACCACATTGTATTATTCATAAATCCAAAATTGCCTTAATAGTTTTGAAGCCATGAAGGAATTTTAGTGGCTAAGCAACAGGTTGAGGAAGCTTCACAAACTTAGTCACAGTATTGAATCACGATTTCAAAACTTTAAAACAATATTATATTACCCTAAACAATGTTTACAAGAGCCGTAGCTCACTAGTGAAACCCTAAGGGTTTTTTCACTAAATATGGCCTTACAGCCTCCACCCTTTTCTTTTCCAAATCAAACAAAATTCTAAATACACTGTAGTATGAACACCATTTTACATAATAAAACTACCATTGACATCACTACATAAACATTTATGATGAAGGGTACCCTAGGGTTGGGACCGAGGCTTATCGAGCCTATTGTTCTCACACCCTTTAGCTTCAGAGGAACCACCTTCACTTTCGACTATGCATTGCCAAGTTTTTCACCTACATTCAAACAAACAGTATGTGCTTTGAACTGTTAGTAAATGGATTTGAATAGATAGATAAATAAAAGAAAATAAAAATGATGAGAAGAGTCGTTACGACTTACTAGTTTAAACACTAAGTTCGATGAAACAATGATGCAAAGAACCAAAGCTTCAAATGTGCTAATGCCACAACAACAAGTGTAATCACTATTTAAACATTGAGATAGAAGAAATGGAGATGGTGAAGCAGCAGGTTTTGAGTCTTCTAACTCCACGGGAATCCAAGAGTAACAAATTGTTGTAGAGACCCAAGGAGGTTGAGCGCATGTCGGTCCACTCTCCCTTTCCAAAAGTAACAAAAAATCAAGCCGAGTGGGTTTTAGGGAAAATGTTTAATCTAATTGCATGGGGTTTAATTCCAAAACCCTTAATCTAACGAGCAACCACCATGTGGATTCCACTAACCTCCAAATTCTTTGTATGTTGATATAGTTTAACTTGCTCATAACCCTGCAACATATGGTAGTTGTAAACTATTATATTTGTTAAAACAAATAATAATAATAAACAATTTATATATGCATTGTGAAATTTTAACTAGGTTATAGTATTAATTTTATGCTTTGGTATATGCCTAGGCTAGTGTTGTTATATTGTTAGTTAGTTTTTAAAGCTGCCAATATAATATTGTTAATTGTTAATGCTTAGGTAAGTGCTAGGATTAACATGGATAAAATCCATATTTATAAAAACTGGAAGGTATTAGGGCTGCTAGTACCCAAAATAACTAAAAGCATGTTTTATAATTACATACCATCCTTTATAAAATTTATTTCAAAACAAATGATCACGCTTTCAACTCCAATTTGTTACCTAGGTAGATTAATTTTTTTGCAAATGACCTAGGAACTCTTACATTTCGATAATATAGACAGTAAATAGAGTTTAAGGATTGTCTTCCTGACTTACTTGTTTAGTCTTTCGAGCCTTGAATTCATACATTGTAAACCTGGAAGTAAGTTTTACCTTTGAATTCTATACAAGCATCGGATCTATGTTAGCTTTGAGAAAGCTAAGTAAGCCTCGGGCTAACCTCAAGGCCCCTTCAGTAAGAAAATAAATAACCATAAGTATCAAGTGACATTCTTACCAACAAACCAATGATCTGAATTAAATAATTTGAAACTCTTTAACTTTTGAAAAACATTATTTTCAAGACTGATAAATATTATAGATTGAATACGGTTAGTAGCATGTGGCTTACAAGTTAGTAAGTAAAATTATGTAGCCTTTTAGTTACTGTTAACAAGAGAGAATTAACTCCCAAGTTTCTGTTAATATCTTGTCTTGTAATCTATATGTTAAACTAGATTAAAGTTAATTATTAAAATAACATCGTGACTATGATTTAGCATTTAATATCACATAGAAAATTTTATTTTTTTGTGAAATTTAGGAGATGCTACATATGGTATCAAAGCACACGTTCAGACACTATGTATGAAGTGGCTCAACACACATAAACAAAAAAATAAATACAAAGTATGAATATTGATTTATGATTTTAAATGTATTGCACAAAATATTTCTGAATGAGATTTGCAGGTATGGAAGGACTTGAAGTGTATGTTGAGGAGATATCCCCGTTAAATGAACAAAATAATTCTAGAAAAGAACCTGATAAAGCAGATATAACTAATAACTCATCTAGATTACCGCAAAGAGTTAAGGATTTAAAATCTGAAATGGAGACTGTTAAAAAAGAAAATGAGAGAATCCTAAGAGCTCAGGAGGAGATGAATCAAATACTGCTGGAAAAGTTTTATAATGAAGAAAATGATAAACAGATAAAATTTGGCACTATGTCCTATCAACATAAGAGTAAAAGGTCAAAATACTCTAAAATTGAAAGCATCTCTTCTTCTAAAATTAACAATAATTCACACAAAAAGAAACACTAGAATTCTAGTGATAGTAGGGAGAGTAATTATCACTCTAGAAAGAAGAAATACATGCTTTATAAAGAGATTTATGGGGAGTTCAAAAAGATTAAACCACCAAATTTTAATGGCAAAAAAAAAAGGAGAGGAAGCCGAAGCATGGCTGTCCGGAATGAAAAAGTACTTTCATATATATAATTATTCAAATCAGTTAAAAGCAAGGATGGCAATATATAACTTAACAGGAAAAGCTGACCTCTAGTGGAAGGACACAAAGTGAGTTAAGGGCATAAAAGAGAAGAATATAAACTGGAGCACTTTCAAGAAGTGCTTTAAAAATTTATTTCTATTAGATCAATATTACGAGGAACGAGCTAAAGAATTTTATGATCTAAGGTTGGGAACCATGAGTATGAAAGAGTTAAATAGTAAAATTTTAAGCTTACTGTGATATGTGCCTTATATTATTGATGAAAAACCCAAGGTACAACAGTTTCTGAGATGTTTACCTTTTCATATTAAGGACATAATTAAATATGATAATTCCAAGACCCTTGAAGAGGCCATGCAAAAAGCATATTTCTACTATGACCAGAACCGAAAAAGGGAGAGCATGCCAAAATGGAAAACAAAAATGCCTAATAATAATTTTGAATCAAGGAAGAAAAATTTCACACCTAATCGGAATTTTGGGCATAATAACTCACTCAATCTTCCTAATAGAAAATTTCAAGGAAGTAATTCAGAAGGTAACCCACAGAAAATCCCTACTATCACAAGAAATAAAGAATTTACAAATAATCAAAGTAATTATGTTAAAAATAACGAACGTAAGGAACCAATAAAATGTTGAGAATGCTAGGGACCTCACTATGCATCAGTCAGTCCTAACAGGAAGAAGAAAATGGAGTATGGATTGGTTTATGAGCGCAGGGGGAGTGTACAACTAGCAGGTTTCACAGATGTTGACTGGGAAAGATGTGTAGAGGACAAGAAGAGTACTTCAGGTTGTTGTTTCAGCATTAGATTAGGGGGTGTCTCTTGGTTCAACAAGTAGCAGAATTCAGTTGCATTGAGCTCGGTAGAGGCTAAGTACATGGCAACCAGCATGGATTCTTGTGAGGGTATGTGGCTGATAAATTTACTTGCAGGGTTATTTGAATGTGAGATATAGGTTACAGTAGTTCACTATGACAATCAGAGTGGCATTAGGCTATATGAGAATCCATTGTTCCATGACCGGAGCAAACACATAGACATCATATACCATTTCTTGAGAGATTGTGTTTGGAGAGGAACCGTTTGGTTGGAGTACATACAGACAGATGAGCAGGTGGCGGACATTTTCACCAAGGTTGCAGACAGAGTTTTGTGAAGTTTAGGGATAGTTGGGGTTGCTACTGAATCTCTTCTTCATTGAGAGGGAGTGCTAAACTAGTAGCAACAAGGGAGGTCTTCCTGCATGCATGTGTTCTTGCATGCAGAAGACTTAAGTTACGAAACTAGTTGTATTTAATTTACTTTTCCTAAGTTTACTTTGGAAAATAAATTAAAGTGATCTAAATTAACTTTAGTGAACGACTACTTAAATTGAAAGTGAAATTAGGTTTTTTGCTTTAGCACTAGTTAAAGTGAAAGTGAAATTAGGGTTTTTGCCTTACCTAAAGTTATAAAAGAGAGATCAATTGGTGGAGAGAATAAACACACTTGTATTCTGACAGAGACAAGATATAGACAAGGAGAGAAAGTCAGGTAGAGGATTTAGCTAAGAAGATGGAGGAGCGAGCAACATGATCATCGAGCTTTGTACAGCTGGGTCGTACACTTATATAGGAGGGTTTTGAGGTTTAGCTAGGATTTTCCTAGTGATTATGTTGGATACTGTATTCACCAGGTTTGGGTGAATTTCCAATGATTATATAAGTTCCATATTTTCTCATAATAAAATCTATATCTAACTACTGCACCGGTTCTTCCATCTTGGGTTTTTTTGGGGGTTTCCATACCCAAAATAATAGTGTCAATATTGAGATGTGATGTTGTCATTTATTTCTCATTTTTATATTCTGCTGCATACTGTAAAATATATTCATGTGTGGTTATCAGTTCATATTTTTCATGCACTATTAAGCCCTAGTTGAATATTAAAGGAAAATTTACATGGTATCAGAACTCTGGTGAGCTAAGGCTGAGAGATTTGTAGTAGCAGTGATATATCAAGGGAAGATATATAAGAAGACACAAACCTAGACATCCATATTTAAGGTTTGATAGGTACACTTCACTATGGCCGTGTAGTTGAGAGTTGAGAATAGACTCCAGGGTGCTCAGAACTTTCCTACATGGAAAGAAAGGATCACAAGGATCCTAGATGTTATTAATGTAGAGGAGCACATTGACTCCACGAAGGTTGTACCCACAGATCCAAAAGATTTTGCAGCATGGAAGAAGATTGATTCCAGAGCCATGCTGATTATCATGGATGGAGTGAAGGGCCATATAGTCCCTCACCTTTTTGGTAAGAAGACCGCATCAGAGATGTGGATGGCTTTGGAAAGTATGTACCAAAAAAAGAACGAGAATTGGAAGATGGTGTTGCAAGAGAGGATGCATAGCACCAAGATGGCCAAGGGAGAAGGAGTGGTGCCTTATCTCACAAGGTTCACATAGATCAGGGATGAGCTTGCAGTTGTTGGCTCTAAGAAAGTGGATGATGAGATAGCTTGGATAGCCCTCAATGGATTCTCTAAGCCATGGGACACCTTTGTCAAAGGTGTTGTGGCTAGGGAGAAGATCTCTAATTGGCATAGACTATGAGATGAGTTTGTGCAGAAGGAGACCCGCATGGGTCAAGGATCAAGCTCATCTAGTAGTACCCCACAGATTGTCGATGAGGAGGCTCTAGCCCTTATAGGGAAGAGCAAGAGGAAGGGAAAGAGGAAGAAGGATGGTAAGAAGAACCTTGACGTATCAAAGGTCAAGTGTTTTATCTGCCACAAGTAGGGACACTATGCCTCCTAGTGCCCAGATAGGAAGAAGAAGAGTAACACTCAGATGGCTAGATCTGCAAAGGTGGATGAGTTCAGCAAGAACTTTGATGAGGAGTTTTGTTTGATAGCTTGCATGGAAAGAACCATAGGGAGCAACATATGGTACATTGAAAGTGGAGCATCTAGTCACATGACTAGACATCAGAGATTCTTCAGAGACTTGTAGGAGGGTGGAATAGGGATCCATGTTAAGATGGGTGATGATGCATGGTATCAGGTGCAAGGAGTTGGAACTATTTCATTTGAGAGGGAGTCTAGAAAACCCCTCCATTTTGATGATGTGTTATATGTTCCAGGATTGACCAAGAACCTTATATCAGTCTCCACTATGGGGGACAAGGGATATTAGGTGAAGTTACATGACCATAGAGTGAATACCAAGCCCAAGGGGTTAGATAGGAGCTTGGATCAGGTGATTGTCAGAAAAAGTGGGAAAGTGTACATATTACACTTTGAGCTTGCAAAGGCTCTAGTCACCAGTAGCAGCAGCAGTCAGGGTGAGTTGTGGCATAGGAGTATGGCACACTTACACCAGGGAGAACTGAAGCATTTGAGACAGGAAGTCATTGCAGTTCCTCAAGTATAGGAGGAAAAGCATAACCACTGAAAGGGTTGTGCTTTGGGTAAGAACATTAGGAAGCCTTTCCCACAGAGTGAGCACAAGTCTGAGGATCCCTTGGACTTGGTGCATTCGAATGTATGCGGACCTATGAGTGCCCATTCATTCAATGGTTACATTTACTGTGTAACCTTCATTAATGACTATTCTAGAAAAACCTAGATCTATTTCTTGAAGGCCGATTCAAAGGTATTTGAGAGGTTTCGAGAGTTTAAGACTCTTGTGCAAAACCAAATGGGAAAGAAGATTCGAGTGTTGAGGACAGAGAACGGGGGTGAGTACACTTCCAATGAGTTCATGTAGTATTGTTCACCTGAGGGGATCAAGAAGGAGCACATTGTGCCCCATACCCCACAATAGAATGGAGTTGCAGAGTGGAAGAACAGGACTATGGTTGGAGCATCCAAGGCCATGCTATTTGATCAGGGATTACCACTATTCCTCTGGGCTGAGGCATACAAGACTAAAATATACATTCAGAACAGGTGTCCCCACACATCCTTCGGGAGTAAGACATCGGAGGAGGTCTTCATAAACACTGGGCCAGATGTGAGTCACATTCGCATATTCGGCAGTGTCTGCTATTGTCATGTTCATGCTGACAATAGGAAGAAGCTGGACCCTTCTAGACAGAAGGGGTTTCTTTTTGGTTGCAATGAGATTTTGAAGACATATGGAGTTTACATTCCTACTCGCAAGAGGATCATTGTGAGAAGGGATGTCCAGTTTGATGAGGACTGGTTCTTACAGAGATCTCTGGACTTACCGGTAGAGCAGCAACCAACATAGGAGTCGGGAGTCAAGTTGGAGGAGCCAGATGTATAGGTATAGGTATAGACATAGAGCATAGGTTGTAGTAGTGAGAGGGAGTCAAGTGGATAGGATCCTTCAGTCATTCAATTGAAGGATGAGCTGTAGTAGGAGATGGATATCCAACAGTCGCAATAGGTTGACACTAGGCCAAGGCCTAAGTGGTTTAGATCCACAGTGTAGGATTTCAGGAAGGTAGATTCTCCACATACATATTTTATATGGAGTGTACCACTAGAGAGGCTTAGTTATATGGCACTGATGACAGAGTTGATTAACTCTGAACCTTCCAGCTTCAGGGAGGCTGCACAACATGATGTGTGGGAGGAAGTTGTTGTTGAGGAGTATGAATCCATTATGAAAAGCCAAGTATGGGAGGTTGTGCCGAGGCCACAAGGGAAAACGGTGATGGGATATAGATGGATCTACAAGGTGAAGCTGTTAGAATAATCAACCCATATTTACCTACCTTAGATATTAATTTAATTATTTTTGTCTTATTACCTAGTTTCCTAGATTCCATTCTATGCTAGTTGCCTTCTACATGTCCTATAAGTCAACACATGCTAAAAATGAGTCATGGAGAACTTGGGAAACATCCTAGAAACCCAATTTATCATTTCTTATTTATTCCAAATCCTCTAAAGCACATATTTTCTTTTTCTGAAAAGCTGCCTTGTTTTATTCTGATTTAAGGCAAAAGGAAAAGCTAGACTAGGTGTAGTTGACTTGTTTTTTGCCCATATCATCCTCCCTCCTTTTATCCAAATACAAGCATGTATCAGTTGTCTTTACATCCCTCTTTATCTTTCCTACTTGACTTATCAAATTCATGAGCATCTTCATATATTTGGAAACTGCTTTATGCACCTATGGTGGATTTGACTAGTTTTGGTAAGCCTGCTTTTTGACCATTTCGAATGGCATATTTATGCATTCAAATATCTAATGTAATTATATATTAGAGCAGCCTATTACTTCACAAGGTTTTATATTGTACACTTATTCAATACATATTAGTGTTATGCTCCAATTTCAGTCTCCTTTGGTGTTAATTTTGCATGTTTGATTAGCAATTTTCTGTGTAATTGTTCTATCTCTTGGGTTCAACTTCCACATGGTATTAAATCCTTTGTAGCTTAGTTTCTCTCCTTCCAAATTGTTATTTCAGGTTTGAAATCTTGACTGGGAGTGCATTCTGCTGACTAAAGGGGAGTGCATTCTGCTGACTGAAGGGCACAGTTTTTGAGTTATGAACCAATCTCAAAAGATCATCTTGACTCCATTCAATTTCTTTGAGTGGAAAGTTGAGATGGAGATATTGTTGAGAGAGAAAGGTATCTATAGGATGGCTATGGAAACTAAGGAAGATCCCAATGCAGCTGCAGAGAAAATTAAATGGCACAACAGGAGGGATGAGGCCTATGGTATTTTGTGTCTGAGCATTTCAAGAGACCTCCTCTTCCATCCTGATGGATTGACATCACCTAATGAAGTGTGGGAGAATCTAGAAGAGATTTTTGGGAAGACATATGAGATGAGAGGACACCAAATTGAGAATGCACTGATATTTTTGAGTCCCAGTAGCTTTGAATCATTGCAACTCTGCTTTTCCAAGTTTAAGGCCCTTGTTTTGCAGTTGAAACTATGTGGGATCGAAAAGAAGGAAGAGAAAATAGTTTTGGCCATTATCTCTAAGCTTGGTCCTAACTATTTAGTGTTTGTTTTGACCTTCCATGCCACCAAGTTGACAGCTTGAGCCTAGAAGATGCCTAAGCTTGCAGATTTCATGGAATCCCTCACACAGGAGCAAGATAAGTTGGTGATGATGGGCACCATCAAACCTTCCAAATACCAATATTTTGTTGCTAGAGATTCAAGGGTGGATTCAAAAATAAAGAAAAAATCTAAAAAACCACTTGAGCGAAAAAGAGACAAGTCTAAGTGTCAAGAGGAGCCCCAAGGTTCCAAGAAGAATTCCTAGATGAAGAAGACCAAAAGAGAAATGAGCAAGTGCACATACTGCAGTAAGGGCTATCATCCTGAGAGCTCTTGTATGAATAAGCAAATTGACATGTTTACCCAAATCTTGGAGAAGAATAACATCACCCTTCCTGATTGCTCAAAGAAGAGGGAAGGAGGATCAAATTTAGAAGACAAAGAGAGATTACATGCACTGGTTGCTGGAACATCAAGCTCACCTAGATTCATCATAGATTCTAGAGCTTCTAAACACATGGTTTCAACAAAAGAGACATTCTCCTCTCTTCACATGTTGAAAGGGCCACCAATAGTTTTGGGAGATGACTCTCTCACTAACAGTATGGGGAAGGGTCGGATTGATCTTGACCATGGTAGTTTCAATGATGTGTTTTATGTTCCAGGTCTTGCCTCTAATCTCTTGTCAGTGTATCAGATGAATCATACTGGATATCCAGAGAAGGTCATATTCTCCCCTTATGATGTTGAAATCACTGAGATTTTGAATGGTAAATTCATAGCAAAAGGTGTTGTTGATCACACTTCGAAGGTGTACAAGTTCTCCCATTTTATACCCTACTTAAACCCCTCTGCTCTTCTGATTTATGCCAATGAGGCAAGCAAGCTTTGGCATGAAATATTTGGCCATATTAACTACAAGTATCTTTCTGATCCGAGTGAAAAATATATGGTCATAGGGTTACCAAAGATGAAGTTTTCTAAGGGAGTCTGTCAAGGTTGTATCCTAGGAAAACACCTAGAGCACAAGTATGAGAAAGCTAGTCATGAGAGAGCCTTTACAACTCTTGAGCTGATCCATGGTGCCATTGCTAGTCGATTCCCTCATATGTCCATGGGTCAAGCCAAATATGCACTGACCTTCATAGATGAATTTTCCATGTATTGTTGGGTTCACTTCCTAAAGCATAAGTCTGAAGTTTTTGACCTCTTCAAAGTCTTTAGAGACTTGGTTGAAAACCAGTTTGGGAGGAAACTCAAGATCCTCAGATCTGAAAATGGTGGTGAGTATGTCAATTCTGAGCTCATTCAGTATTGTAAAGATGTAGGTATTCATATGCAGCATTCGATCCCTTACACACCACAACAAAATGGTGTTGCTGAGAGAAAGAACATGTCATTGAAGGAGATGGCAATCTACATGATGGAAGCTAAGACTTTTCCACCAAAGTTTTGGGCCGAGGCTATAAACTGTGCATCCTTCATCCAAAATAGGGTTCCTCATAAGCATCTTGATGGTATGAATCCTTTCAAATATTGGAGTGGGCACAAGCCAAATGTGAACCATTTCAGGATTTTTAGCTCAAAGGCTTGGGCTAGAATTCCTACTGAAAACAGGAAGGCTTTGCAACCCCAAAGCCAAGAGTGCCTATTTGTTGGGTATTCTAAAGATTCAAAAGGGTACAAGTTGATCAACTTGAGCACTAACAAATCTTTCATTGAAATAAGTGTTCAGTTCCAAGAAGATCCTTTAATAGCAATTGAAGTTGGAGAGTCTTCTTCACCACTAGAACCATTGATTGTAAGTGGAGAGACTAATGAGTTTCCTGATTTTGATATGTCTGATAATTATGATTTGATTATATATCCTAACAGTCCTACAAGACCAAAATGGTCAACAAAGACCATTTATGCAGCTGGGAAACTAGCTGGAAATCCTAATGACACTAGGAGGACTAGATCTCAATTTGAGAGAGCCCTTTGTGTGAAAGATCCTCTATTTGCAAAGAAGTGCTATATGATGGTTGAATCAGATCCGAAGACATATGAATATGCATCACATGATCCAATATAACAAGCATCCATGAAAGAAGCATTCATCTCTCTCCAGAAGAACAACACTTGGGAACTGGTTGATCTTCCCCTAGGGAGGAAGCTAGTTCAATGTAAGTGGGTTTTCAAGACTAATTTTGTTGTTGATGGTTCACCTTTGAAATATAAGGCAATATTGGTAGCCA
Organism: Pseudotsuga menziesii; assembly: GCA_001517045.1. NCBI lineage: Eukaryota > Viridiplantae > Streptophyta > Pinopsida > Pinales > Pinaceae > Pseudotsuga > Pseudotsuga menziesii. Next base: position 32,201 of record LPNX010203641.1, on the reverse strand, counting down.
AGGGATACTTACAAGTACATGGTATTGAATACAATGAAACCTTTGTACTAGTGGCAAAGATGGACTCCATAAGGCTAGCTCTAGCCATTGTAGCTTCGAAGCAGTGGGAAGTGCATAACATGAATGTGAAGTGTTATTTCCTAAATTGAGATATCACTGAGGATATTTTCATGCAGCAACCTGAATGGTTTGTTTCTAATCCATATTTAGTGTGCAGGTTAAAGAAATCATTGTATGGGCTCAAGCAAGCCCCCAGAGCTTGGCATGCCAAGATTGATGGATTTTTGGTATCACTGAGTTTTGTTCAATGCAAGCATAATCCTAATGTCTATTTGAATCTGATTCATGGTTCTTTTATGATTATTTTCTTGTATGTGCATGACCTATTGATTACAAGAATTTCAAAGAAAGAGATTGCCTCCTTGAAAGATGCAATGAACCATGCATTTTCTATGACAGATTTGGGATTGTTGAGCCAATTCTCAGGTTTTGAAATTGCTCAATCCCAAAATGGAATCAAAGTACATAAGTCCAAGTATGCTTTGGATTTTCTGAACAAGTTCAACATGAAAGATTGCAAGCCAAGAAAGACTCCCTTCCTTTCAAGAGTTAAGCTTGAAGAAGCATGTTATGGTAAATAATACACTGTATAGGTAATTGATTGGGTGTTTGATTTATCTTACAAAAAATAGACCTGCTATATCTTATGCAATTAATATGGATTAGAGATACATGGATCAGCCTCATGATATCCACTAGAGGGAAGCCAAACGGATCCTAAACTTTGTTCAAGGAATAAGAACTCATGGGATCTTCTACAAAGCAAAATCTGATATTGATTTGATTGGGTTTACTGACAGTGATTGGGCAGGTGACAACACAGATCGAAAGTATAAATCATGATATGTTTTCATGCTTGCAAAAGGACTAATCAGCTAGTCAAGAAATAAGTAGAGTGCCATAGCACTCTCATCTATAGAAGCAGACTATAGAGGAGTTGTAAATGCATCATCTCAATGTTTGTGGTTGTGGGGGATACTTGGAGAATGTGGCTTTGAATCAAAGATTCCAACCATTATCTACTATGATAATCAGAGCACCATTCAAATATGGAATGATCCAGTTCAAAGACAGCGAATCAAGCACATTGAGATCCATATGCATTACATTAGATAGCTTGTGCATGATGGATCCTTTGATCTACTCTTCTGTGCATCTTCAGAACAAGTAGCAGACATATTCACCAAAGTTTTTTGTGAGAAGAAATTCAACAATCTCAAATCACTGCTAGGGATTTCTAATCATGCTGTGAAGCATGATTGATGACAAGATTCCAAAATTTAGTTTTTCGTGTCCATGTTTAAGGGAGTATTTTCCCACTGGGTTTTTTCCTCTTTCCTTGGTTGTATGGACAAGTAGTATGTAAAGGGTGACTAAGCCTTGTTTCTAGGCCCTATAATTTTTTGGTATTTACTCATAAAGTCAGGCTTAAGGGGGGGTGTTAGAATAATCAACCCATAGTTACCTACCTTAGACATTAATTTAATTGTTTTTGTCTTATTACCTATTTTCCTAGATTCCATTCTATGCTAATTGCCTTCAACATGTCTTAGAAGTCAACACATGCTAAAAATGAGTCATGGAGCACTTGGGAAACATCTTGAAAACCCAATTTATCATGTTTTCTTTATTCTAGATCCTCTAAAGTGCATATCTGCTTTTTCTGAAAATCTGCCTTGTTTTATTCTAATTTAAGGCAAAAGGAAAAGCTAGAATAGGTGTAGTTGTCTTGTGTTTTTCCCACATCATCCTCCCTCCTTTTCTCCAAATAAAATCATGTATGAGTTGTCTTTCCATCCCTCTTTATATTTTCCACTTGACTTAGCAAATTCATGAGCATCTTCATAGATTTGGAAATTGCTTTATGCACGTAATGGGGATTTGACTAGTTTTGGTAAGCCTTCTTTTTTACCATTTCGAATGGCATCTTTATGCATTCGAATATCTCATGTAATTATATATTACAGAATCCTATTAATTCACAATATTTTCTATTATATGCTTATTCAATATAGATTAGTGTTTTGCTCCAATTTCAGTCTCTTTTGATGTTAATTTTGCATGTTTGATTAGCAATTTTGTGAGTGTAATTGTTCTATCTCTTGGGTTCAATTTACAGAGAAGCATGAAGAATATGGAAGCATGGATAAGTACAAGGAACAATTCATGGAAAAGGGGTATTTACAGAAGGATTGTATTGATTATGAGGAGACCTTTTCCCCTATTTCCAAGTATTCTTCCATTCGGACCATTATCTCACTAGCAGCTGAGATGGGTTGGCGTGTCCATAAGATGGATGTCAAGACTAACTTCCTCAATGGAGTGATAGAGGAGGAGCTGTATATTGAGCATCCATAGGGTTTTGATGTGGAGAATAGGAAGACGCATGTATGCAAACTACATCGAGCTTTCTACAGGCTCAAGAAGGAACCTCGAGCATGGTACTAGAGGATTGACATCTTTATATGGGAGATGGGATTTCAGTTGAGTGAGGTTGACCGCAACCTGTACTTCTTGACAGGTGAGGTTCCTCTCATACTGGTATTATATGTGGATGATCTCTTTTTGACAGGAGATGAGAGGTTGATTGGAGACTGTAAGTACAACCTTGCAGTAGAGTTTGAGATGAAAGACCTTGGGATGATGGATTACTTTTTTGTCTTGGAGGTTTGGTAGAGGGATGGATGCTTCTTCATCAAATAGGGGAAGTATGCGGTAGAGATCCTGAAGAGATTTAGTATGGAGGACTACAAGCCTATGGCCATACCTCTAGTTTCCAACTGGAAGAATATTGATGCATCAGGGTCAGATAGATTTGATGTTACCTTGTATCATCAGCTTATTGGATCGCTTATGTATCTAGTCAACACTCGACCGGACATCAGCTTTGCAGTCAAATCTTTGAGTCGATTCATGGTGTACCCTCGAAGAGTGCATTGGATGGCTGCAGAGCACATACTTTGATATATCAGAGATACAGTGGAGTATGGATTGGTTTATGAGTGTAGGGGAGTGTATAGTTAGCAGGTTTCACAGATGCTGACTGGGAAGGATGTGTAGAGGACCAAAAGAGTACTTCAGGTTGTTGTTTCATCATTGGATTATGGGTTGTCTCTTGGTTCAGTAAGAAGCATAAGTCAGTTGCATTGATCTTGGCAGAGGCTGAGTACATGGTAGCCAACATGGATGCTTGTCAGGGTATGTGGTTGAGAAATTTACTTCCAGGGTTGTTCAAGAGTGAGATAGAGGATACAGTAGTTCACTGTGACAATTAGAGTGGCATCAGGCTATCTGAGAATCCAGTGTTCCATGACTGGAGCAAACACATAGACATCAGATACCACTTCTTGAGATATTGTGTTCAGAGAGGAACCATTCGGTTAGAGTACATACAAACATATGAGCAGGTGGTGGAATTTTTCACCAAGGCACTTTGTAGACAAAGTTTTGTGAAGTTCGGGGATAGTTGGGGTTGCTACCAAATCCCTACCTCGTTGAGAGGGAGTGTTAAACTAGTAGCAACAAGGAAAGTCTTCTTGCATGTATGTGTCCTTGCATGCAGAAGACTTAAATTAGTAAACCGGTTGTATTTAATTTAATTTCCTAAGTTTACATTGGAAAATAAATTAAAGTGATATAAATAAAATTTAGTGAACCACTAGTTAAAGTGAAAGTGAAATTAGGGTTTTCACTTTAGCTAAAGTTATTAAAGAGAGATCAATTGGTGGAGAGAATACACACACTTGTATTATGACAGAGAGAGGATACAAACAAGGAGAGAAATTCAGAGAGAGGGTTTAGCTAAGAATATGGATGAGTGAGAAACAGGATCATCGAGCTTCATACAGCTGGGCTGTACACTCACACAAGAGGGTGTTGAGGTTTAGTTGGGATTTTCCCAGTGATTATGTCGGGTACTGCATTCTCTAGGTTTGGTTGAATTTGCAGTGATTGTAAAAGTTCCATATTTTCTCATAATAAAATCTATATCTGACTACTGTAGTACCGGTTTTCCCATCTTGCGTTTTTTCGGGGATTTCCATACCCAAAATAATAGTGTCAATATTGTGATGTGATGTTGTGATTTATTTCTCAGTTTTATATTCCACTACATACTGTAAAATATACTCATGTGTGGTTATCAGTTGATATTTTTCATGCACTATTTATCCCTAGTTGAATATTAAAGGAAAATTTACAGAAGGAAGATACAATAGTTGGTGATTTAGCGAGATGGATCCCCAGAATCAATGCAGCATTAGAAAATAAACAAGTTGAATATCAGACTTCCATGGTGGAAGTAGAAGGTATGCTTAATCATAAACCTATTTCTATTCTAGTTGACCAAGGGGACATCTTGAGTTATGTCTCTTCAAGTTTAGTAGAGAAATTTGCAAAGTCATGGCTCGTTCAATTAGCTACAGGAGAAAAAAAGAAAGTAATTGATTTTGTGAAAGATTGTACATTATTTATGAATCAGTTTGAAACTTTTGTGAAGTTGAATGTACTTCCATTAGGATCCTATGATGTATTAATCAGAACGGATTGGTTGGAACAACATAGAGTAGTGTTCAATTGTTTTGACAAAAAATTTACTTGTTTAAGTAATGAAGGAGAAATGGTAACAGTAAAAGGAATCCCTATGAAAACAACAATTAGACAGATTTCTACCTTACTACTAAAAAGGGTTGTTCATAAGGGATGTAAAGCTTTTGTTGTAACTATAACTAATGAAAAACACATTATTAAAGAAGACAAATTAAAATTAGAAGATATACCAATTCTGAGAGGTTATTCAGATGTATCTCCGAAGGAAATTCCAGGATTTCCTCCGAAAAGGGAGTTGGATTTCACTATTGGGATAGTACCCGATGTGGTGCCTAACTCAAAATTTCCTTACCGGATGAACATATTGGAGATTAATGAACTAAAATCGCAATTAAAAGAACTGATAGATAAAAATTATATAAGACCAAGTGTGTCTCCTTGGGAAGCACCGATCATTTTTACTAAAAAGAAGGACGATACTTTGTGGTTATGCATTGACTACTGTTAGTTGAATAAGATGACAATTAAAAATAGATACCCGTTGCCCCTCATGGATGATCTGTTCAATCAGTTATGCAGAGAAATCGTATTTTCAAAAGTTGACTTAAGATCCGGTTATCATCAAGTCTGGATTAAGGATGAGGATATTTTCAAGACGGCTTTTAGGACCTGATATGGTCAGTATGAGTTCGTTGTCATGCCATTTGGGATAACTAACACCACAAAAGTATTCATGTGTTTAATGAACAACGTATTACATAAATAACTAGATAAGTTTGTAGTAGTATTTATTGATGACATTCTAATCTCTTCTAAGACTAGAGAAGAGCAACAAGAACATTTAAAAATCATTTTACAAGTGTTAAGGGAACATCAGCTTTATGCCAAGTTCAGTAAATGTGACTTATTCAAAGATAAAATACAATAATTAGGTCACGTAATAACTAAATATGGGATCTTGCTTGACCTAGATAAGATAAAAGAAATTAACAAATGGCTGGTCCCAAAGGATGTGACTGATGTACAGTCATTCATGGGGATCACCGGGTATTATTGAAGGTTCATTGAGGGATTTTCAAGGATCGCGAATCCCTTAACTTCTCTACAGAAGAAAGGAAAGAAGTTTGTATGGGATAAAAAATGTGAAGATAGTTTTAAGAAATTAAAAGAATTATTAACTACTGCACCCATTTTAAGAATTGCGGATCTTAACAAGGACTTTCTTATATGCACCGATGCATGCAATGATGCCCTTGGTAGGATCTTAACTCAAGAAGGACACGTAATAGCGTATGAGTCCATGAAACTTAAAATTCATGAGAAAACTTACGTTACTTATGATCTGGAATTGGCTGCCGTGATACACACATTAAAGATGTGGCGCCATCACTTGATCGGGAGAAAATTTATTTTAATGACGAATAATAGGGGTTTAAAGTATCTGTTGGATCAACAAAATTTAAACGCAAGGAAATTTAGGTGGCTAGCTTTCATTAGTGAATATTATTTCGAGATCCAACATATCAAGGGGAGGGAAAATAAAGTAGCTGATGCTTTGAGCATAAATGTAATATTAAATTTATGGCAACAATCAGTACTTATAAAATAGATTTAGAAGATCAACTCGAAGGAGTAAAATTGGATGAAAATTACCGAAAAATTGCAAGCTAAAGTAGTAGAAAAAGTAACTGAAAGTTTAAAAACAGGTTACAATCTAAATGAAAAAGGGTTAATACTTTATAAAAATAGACTGTATATACCTAATGTACATAAATTTAAGTTGCTAATTTTAAATGAAATACATAAAATTCCTTATTCATGACACCCTGGCTATCAGAAGACAATAAGTATGTTACAGAAAGATTTATTTTGGATGAATATGAATAATGAGTTAGAAGAATATATTGCTACATGTTTTGAATGTCAACAGGTTAAGATTGAACATGATCATCCAGCCGGTTTATTATAGTTGTTACCAATTCCTAGCTGGAAATGGGAAATAATCAACATTGATTTCATTACAAGTTTGCCTAAAAATAAGAACCACAATGATTCGATATTGGTTGTTGTTGACAAACTCAGTAAGGGAGCCCACTTTATACCAGTAAATACCACTCATAAGGCTGCTAATATTGCTTAAATATTTATGAAACAAAATTTTCTTTTGCACGGAATACCAAAAGTTATAATTTCTGATAGGGACTATAAATTCATGAGAAAATTCTGGAAATATTTATTTAAAGGTATAGATACTACTTTAAATTTCAGTACATCTTTTATCCACAAACGAATGGGCAGACAGGAAGGGTATATCATATTTTGGAAGATATGTTAAGGATGTACGTAAGAGAACAACCAAGTAAAAGGGAGAACTAATTACACTTGGTTGAGTTTGCATACAACAACCACTACCAATCTTTAGAAAAGTTTAGCCCATTTGAAATTTTGCATGGCAAAAAATGCAATACTCCCATCTCATTGAGGAACCCCTCAGCTTAATACTAGGACCTGAGTTATTAAAGGAAATCGAATTAACTGTGAAGCAGGTACACGTAAATTTAAAGGTTGCACAAGACAGAAAAGAGAGTTAAGAAGATTTTAAACGAACTCAGAAAGAGTTCTAGGTCGGTGAACATGTTTTCATTAAGGTAAAACCTAAAAGGAGTTCCTTAAAATTATGGAGTTGTGCTAAGCTAGCACCCAGGTACTATGGGCCTTTCGAAATATTTTCCAGAGTTGGACCGGTGGCATGCCAGTTGGACTTACCACCAAATCTTAAAGTTCATAATGTTTTTCATATTTATGTTTTAAAAATATATGTACACGATGCTATTCATGTGATAAATTGGAACGATGTGCGAAAAATGACACATGGTAGCATCCTCAACCAATTCTAGCTATTGCAAGGGGGAAATTCCCTAAATTTGTGGTCATGTTCCCCAAGAAAGTGGAACAGAGAAGGTGGCTCATTGATTGAAAAAATGACCAAAAAGACCTAGGCATGCATATATCTGTCCATCGAATTTAGCTAGGGGCTTTTCATTCTTTACCTTGTGAAATTTATGAAGTTGAGAAAGGAGAACAAGAGATTCGATGAGAGGAAAGTTAGAAGTGGATTGAGTGTTTAAGAAAACATTCAGAACTAGTGCAACTTGATAGATGTGTTCTTTATTGTTGAGGACATAAGTACTATTGTTAGGTACTTATGTTGAGTTGAAAGGGTATTTAATCCCATTTCTTCACGCAGTGCATTCATCGTGGTGGATCAATGGATAGGCTCGGGGGTCCTAAGACAAGCATTTGAGCTATCTTCAAGAAAAGGTTTGGTGGAATGGACTCCTCTGGTTGTTTGTCTCTTCTACAAATTACCAGGTTCCATGGTGTTATCTTATTTATCTTTATGCAAGCAAATTACTAGAATGAAAGTAGTCATGTTTAGTTTACTATTATTACTTAGATACTTTGCATCTGCAAGTAGAATATAAGTCGCATTTTATTTAGGAAAGTTTACTTGTATATGTTTAACAGAATAGATGAGCCTAGAATTGGAAATGATTAGTTAATAAGTAAAATTCCTTTCTGTATTTTTCCACTCATCTTACGATGATGTACTCTAGTGCAGAAGGATTGTTTAGTTGTATATAGGAATGATTATACTTGGATAAAATGGTCTGAAATGCTATCGAGTTGAAGAGTTTACGTAGAAATGAATCACTATTATTTTCTTTTGTTAAGCTACGAGCATTATCTTCAAATAATTTTTTAAACTTTGCAATTTTTTACTGTTATTTTCCATCTAATTATCACAATAATTCCTTTTCTAGGACTTAATCATTTATACAAAAAACTCTAAGGTTTTTACTTAGAATCCATCCTAATAAGTTTTTTGTGACACAGTGAGTAAACTGTTTATGGTATAATAGAATAAAAATTACTGTAATACAATCTAAATATTTACACTTAGTAAAGAAAAAAAACTATTCATTATCCTATTACTATAAAACCTAAATTATAAATATATTACTCTTTTCATAATACAATGCAGGAATTAAAAACCTAGTAAACCAAACTGTAAAACAATCCATGTAACTCCATTATTATTAATGGTAAAATGTTTTTTTAAACTGTACTCTCAAATGTAAACCTTCTTAACCATTTATCAAACCCTTTTATAAAGATAGAAGGTAACCATTTTAACTTAAATACCAAATCTATCTATTAATACTAAACCCTAAGTTAATCTTTTACAAAACAATTTGCACAAATAAGAATCACAACAACATTGCCAATTGGCTTTACCCAGTTCATAGCCATGGAACAAATCACAACAAAGTATTGTTATAATAGAAAATTCTTTACAAATATTAAACACAAAGTGCAACCAAATTTACAAAAGGAAAGCAATTGATAACGAATATTTACACTACATCCATAAGCTTTGCCTCTTAGAAACTAAATAAATATAAACATAGTGTTTTAATTAAACAATAGTCGACACATTGTCTTAATCATAAATCCAAAATGTCCTTAACAGTTTTGAAGCCACGAAGGAATTTCAGTGGGTGAGCAAGAGGCTGAGGAAGCTTCACAAACTTAATCACAGTATTGAACAACGATTTCAAAAATTTGAAACAATATTATATTACCCTAATCAATATTTACAAGAGTCGTAGCTCATTGGTGAAACCCTAATGGTTTTTCACTAAAGATGGCCTTTTGGCCTCTACCATTTTATTTTCCAAATCAAACAACATTCTAAATACAAGTAGTATGAACTCCATTTTACAGATTACAACTACCATTGACATCACTGTAAAAACATTCACGATGAATGGTACCCCAGGGTTGGGACCGAGGCTTAATGATCCTACCGTGCTCACACCCTTCAACTTCAGAGGAATTTCCTTCACTTTTGATTGTGAATTGCCAAGTTTTTCACCTACATTCAAAAAAACAATATGTGCTTTGAACTGTTAGTAAATGGCTTTGTATAGATAGATAAATAAAAGAAAATAAAAATGCTGAGAAGAGTCGTTACGACTTACTAGTTTAAACACTGAGCTTGATGAAACGATGATGGAAAATAAGCAAAGCTTCAAACCTGCTAACACCATGGAAACAAGAGTAATCACTGTTTAAATGTTGATATAGAAAAAACAAAGATAGAGGAGCACCAGGGTTCGAGCCTGCTAACTCCACGGGAATCCAAGAGTAACAAATCATTGCAGAGACCCGAGGAGGCCTAGGGCCTATTGACCCACTCTCCCTTTCCAAAAATAAAAACAAATGAAGCAGAGCGTTTTTTAGGGAAAATGTTTAATGTAAGTGTAAAGGGTTTAATGCCAAAGCCATTTATCTAAAGAGCAACCACCATGTGGATTCCACTAACCTCAAAATTATTTTTATGTTGATATAGTTTCACTTGCTCATAACCCTGCGACTTATGGTAGTTGTAAACTATTATATTTGTTATAACAAATAATAATAATAAACAATTTATATATGCATTGTGAAGTTTTAACTAGGTTATAGTATTAATTTTATGCTTTGGTTATATGCCCAGGCTAGTGTTGTTATATTGGTAGTTGGTTTTTAAAGCTGGCAATATAATATTGTTAATTGTTTATGCTTAGGTAAGTGCTAGGATTAACATGGATAAAATCCATAGTTATAAATCAACTGGAAGGTATTAGGGATGCTAGTACCAAAAACAACTAAAAACATGTTTTATAATTACATTCCATCCTTTATGTAATTTATTTGTTCAAAACAAATGATCATGCTTTCAACTCCAATTTGTTACCTAGGTAGATTAATTTTTTTGCAAATGACCTAGGAACTCTTACATTTCGATATTCTAGACAGTAAATAGATTTTAAGGATTGTCTTCCTAATTTACTCATTTAGTGTTCTGAGCCTTGAATTCATACATCATAATCCTCGAAGTATGTTTTTACCTATGTATTTTGTACAAGCATCACATCTGTGTTAGCTTTGAGAAATCTAAGTAAGCCTCGGGCTAACCTCAATCGCCCTTCAGTAAGAAAAGAAATAACCATCAGAATCAAACTCATTCTTACCAACAAACCAATGATTTGAATTCAATAATTTGAAACTCTTTAACTCTTGAAAAACATTATTTTCAAGACTGATAATCAATATAGATTGAATACTGTTAGTAGCATGTGACTTACAATTTAGTAAATAAAAATCTGTACCCTTTTAGTTATAGTTAATAAAAGAGAATTAACTCCCAAGTTTCTCTTAATATATCTGTTAAACTAGACTAAAGTTAATTATTAAACTAGCATCTTGACTATGATTTAGCATTTAATATCACGTAGAAAAAATTTAATTTTTTGTGAATTTTAGGAGATGTTACATTAAGTCTCCAACCACAATAATAATGTTAACCAGTTAGATGTAGGTCTAAATAAACCTAGCCATGCATAAAGGATAACGCTAACAGTAGCAGTAAGATTTGCTAGGATATGAATTTGGTGCTATTGTCTTCAAAAAGTAATAATGTAGTATGGCATAGATAGCATGCCAAGTTTAAGCAGTCATAGTGACCTTCGTTATCTAACGGACATACAAAAAATTAAGACGAGTTGCATTAGTTCAACATGAACTAAGTAAACCCTATAACGTCAAGTAAAACCATTTACCTCTCCAAGTGGTCCTATAAGGGATACAAGTTCCACCACTCCACCCCTTGACAATTACAAGTTAAGTCAGGACTTCCCATAAACAATGAAACAAAACTCATAACCCACGAAGTAAGCTATAACTGAAAACACACGCACATGCATGATAAGAAATAATCAATGAACAGTATAATAATGTAAATAAGATAAAGTAACATAAACAAATTATAGTATTACATCAGTAATCACATCGAGAAAACATCTAGAAACAATAAGAACAACTTACGACACTTCGGTTTCGCAAACAAAGATCAACACATTCTGCAGAAGATAAGATAATATCCATTTCAGGTAGTAATTAACTAGCCTAATAATTTTTTTTAATTTCAAATTTTGGGGAAATTACAACTATTTATGTGTCTTGGGACCTTAGACATAATAAGGGGAGGAAACCTAGGACTTAGCCTCTAGAAGATGCTTATAGGCATCTAGAGGTAATAATGATGTGTTTGACAACCTCAACACAGCCTTCTATGGTATCATTTACCTTGAAATGGGGATATTAGTGCCATTAGAACATTTATAGCACTAAGTACAGATATTAGGAACCTTGACATGAGTGGGGGGGAAGCAATTGGTCCTTAGAAATTAAAGGAAGTTGTTAACCATTTACACCACCACCTCACTTGACGTTGAAAGTGGATCCTTTGAATCTTAATTTGGATATGCATGCCATCATCATTCGTTAAGCACTAGATATGCATCTCAAAGTCATGGACATGGTCAAGGGAGGAAACTATGGCCTTAAGCCCTAACTAAATCTTCTAGGAATCCAGTTATAGGAAGGATGCCTTAAAAAATCACACATGGAATCTCATAGGTATATTTGGACTATGAATATGGATGTTAGTAGAATTAGGTGGTTTTGAGCAACATGTATGGGACCTCCGAGACACGATTGAAAGAATATGATGGTGCCTTAGGCCATAAAGGAATATTTGAGTCACCCATGTTAATTAACAATTCCTTAATGCACCACACATGACTTTTTCAAGGTATGCTTGGTCTCCAAGAAAATATGTACTTGCCTTTAAGAGGTTTTGAGCATTAGATATGGGTATTAAGGCCTTAACATGGCCAAGGGAGGAAATCCAAGACTCGATCCCTAAAGAATATTTTTGGAATCTATGGTTTTGCATGTTCCTTACTCACTATCCCTTTATTCCTTACACATTGTCCCTCCCCACCTTCATTTTTCCATCTCTATGTATATCTATATGTGTGTGTGTGTGTGTTTCTCCCCCCCTATCTCACAACCTCCCTCTCTCCCTCTCTCTCTCTCTCTCTATGTGTGTGTGTGTGTGTGTCCCTCCCTCACTCCCCATCTCTCAGAACTTCTATCCACCTTATTTATACCTCCCTCACTATCCCTCCCTACATCACTCTCTCTCTATTGCTCCCGCCTCCCTTGTTGTTTGTCACCCCTCCCTCTCTATCTCCCACATAATCTATGTGTGTATGTGTGTGTGTGTGTGTGTCCCTCCACCTTTTCTCTCTCACAACATCCCTCTCTCTCTTTATATCTATGTGTGTGTGTATGTTCGTCCCTCACTCCCCTTCTCACATAATCTCTCTACACCTTCTGTAAGCCTCCCTCACTATCCCTCCCTCCGTCACTCTCTCTGCATCACTCACCCCTCGCCACTCTCTCTCTATATCCCACCCCTCCCCTTCTCTGTGTGTGTGTCCCTCCCCATTCTCTCTATCTATATCTATGTGTGTGTGTGTCACTCCCTCACCCGCCCCTCTCTCATAGCCTCTCTCCACCTTCTATATACCTCCCTCACTATCCCTCCCTTCATATCACTTTCTTTGTCATTCACCCCTCCACCCTCTCTCTTTGTTTCTCACCCCTCCTTTCATATCTAACCACTAATACTATGAATTGAGAACTTTGTACTAAAAATGAGAACTCTAGCCATAAAAACGATGTTTTTTTCATAAAAAACACCAAAAACACCCTCCAAATAGAAAAGTGTTGATACTAGTATACAAATTTTTTTTGGGTTAAAAATAGATCCATGGCCTAAACATCCCATACTGTTGTTCACAAAAACTTTAAATTCAACCCCTAAATTGGAAAAATATTTTTTTTCGTCAAAGAGATAAATTACAACTTTTTTTAAACTTGCATATTAAACAAAAAAAAATATTCCATCAATAATTTCACCACTCTAACCATATAAAATCAAATTAATTATTCTTTGATTCATAATGAAATCATATATTAGACCATACAATAACAAATGATTTATATAAATATTAAAAAACTCCTACGGTTTCAATTACAAACATCATACTAATAAAAAGCATCTAAAATGTTCCATGAGAAATTATTCAAATTCATCCATGGATTTTGACGCTCCATCTGAATCTATATTTTCTCAAGAGGAAGGAATGGATATAATAGAAAAACTATAAAAAAACCTAATCCCCTTACCCCCCCACACCATTACATTAAGGTCATAATTAAGCTCAATCCATTTGCAACAAAATCACTTCTAATTCACAATATCAAAACTTAGAGTATGCCTTATTTACAATTTTACTATTTATGCATGTTTATGGATTTTTTCAACTCATATATGTTGCACAAACTTAAATATTATTACAATATTAAATGTTGTTAAACTTTAATACACTCCACACATTCCTTTGATTCCTCCTAATCATGATGTTTTGCAACTATATCCCATTGTTCATAAGAAGTTAGATGAGACATATAATCACACTACAAAAATTGTATTTGTAACAATTATAGTCATCTCTCTCTACTTCATTTTTTTATCCAAAAAAACATCCCATATAAGTCTTAGGGAATCGAGTTCTTGTTTCTTTCCTATAAAGTTATATTATTTTATAACGACCCTAACCATTAAAATACCTGCGTCATTTGACTTCTATATTTCAAGAATTCTTATAGTAAATGGTATCCAAATAAAACCATCAAATTGAAAATTTCTTTGTGGTTTGAGAGTGAGTTGATCACAAGGAATCCACTGCAAGAATTGCATCCAACCAAGGCTACTAATGATCATGAGAGAAAAACATGGCTAGATTTAGGTATCAAGTCCAAAAAGAAGGTGGGGGGGGGGGGGGGGGAGAAAGCTCATCTCTCTTAAGCACAATATATTTACGTATGTAATGTTATAGTTATTTTTTTGGTGTCTCAAATTGTAACATCAAAAACTACTTATTATTTTATGTGTTATAGGAAAAAGGATGCTCAAGAAAATTTAGCAGATGACACTAGAATATATAATTACAAAATATAAAATTTGTATTTATAATATTTGATATTAAATATCATATATTTATTGTTGGAAATATTAATTACAAACACATCTTCATCATGTCTCAGTTCAATGAGTCAAATTTTAGTCTCTGTACATGTAGAAGAAGAAGAATGAAAAACAGAGACTATATTTATATATATAAGTGGAAGTTTCCTATCATATTTACATATAAAAATATCACCATATCGTTTATTGTATTCCTCACATGACTATATTTATATATATAACTCTAGTGGAAATATATATGCATGAAATATGAAACTTTTTCAGAATCATGAAACAAAAATCCACTTCAATAGCAAAGTTGTATCCAAAACAATTAAAAACCAAAATAATGAATGAATAGATGTATACCAAGGGATTCAAATGTGGGCATGCACAAAACAAAGAACCAACTGCGATTTATATTGGTATCAGCAGAACAACAAACCTAGCGGGAAAATTCTCTGTGTGTATGCACAAAACAATCAACGCAGCAAGAATCTATATCTAGGTTTTTTTTGAAGGGTTTTCTATTGAAAAATAAATTTTGGAGATGCACAAAACAATCAACGGTTTTGTCTCCAAAGCACAGAGATACAACGATTTCATAATGCTCATCTCTCTTTAGCACAATATATTTACCTATGTAATGTTATAGTTATTTTTTTGGTGTCTCAAATTGTAACATCAAAAAATACTTATTATTTTATGTGTTATAGGAAAAAGGATACTCAAGAAAATTTAGCAGATGACACTAGAATATATAATTACAAAATATATATAATATATAAAATTACAAAATATAAAATTTGTATTTATAAAATTTGATATTAAATATCATATATTTATTGTTGGAAATATTAATTACAAACACATCTTCATCATGTCTCAGTTCAATGAGTCAAATTTTAGTCTCTGTACATGTAGAAGAAGAAGAATGAAAAACAGAGACAAAGGATCGAGAGTGGAGAGTGGAGAGATAGAAAAATTCAGAAGGGAAGGAGAAGAAGAAATAATTTGACAAGAGCTTAAGCTCGTGATTTGGAATACGTTGAGATCCCAAGCATTGTAAAAGGTGAAACATTCAAGTATATTTCCATGTATGTAAGTGCCACCATAGTTATTTTGTTATGTCATGATAATATATAAATCCATAGTTTATGTTTGAATGAATGTCTTATTTATTCGGCACACCATCTTCTGAATTAATTGTGTGAATGTTGTTTACAAATTTACCATTTGTAAAGGACACAAAGAATCCAAAAATATTTCAGTGTGTAAAAGTTTGAGTTTTAACCATAGAGTGCTCTACACAAGTCTTTCTTAAAGTGGGTATCTCTCGAGGTAAAAGTATGTAACTTTAAAAGTCTCTAAAAGGTTTGTCAAATAAAAGTGAAAGATAAATCTTGTCGAAGTGAACCCCCAAAGGACACATTATATACTATTATATACTATTGTGTAACAACCTTGATTTTCATCTTTATGAACAAAATTACATTTACTTTATAAAATTGATTGTATCTAGATTCTGCATACTAACTAACCTAAGGACATATTACGTCCAAACATACTTTCAAAAAAATAACTTTCATGCATAGTAATTAGAATCACTAAACGTTGTATTTTGAATTTCAAAATCGAGTTTTGTGTTATATTATTTTAATGTAATTCTAACATTGGTAATAAAATCTTAAACCAAGATCATCCATAAATTATATCATGCAATGCATTTCCATGTAATGCTGTAATAATCCCAAAATATGCACCAAAACTTATCTCACTATGGAAGAAAATATACCCTTCTTATTCTGATAACATATAAAACTTTTATCTCCTATCCAATGATTTCCTATCCTTATGAAAATAATATATTTGCAAGTTTCATTCTTCATTCCTCAAGTAGGGTTGGAGTATAAAATAAAACATATAGTATTTATAAGTGGAAGTTTCCTATCATATTTACATATAACAATATCACCATATCGTTTATTGTATTCCTCACATGACTATATTTATATATATAACTCTAGTGGAAATATATATGCGCGAAATATGAAACTTTTTCAGAATCATGAAACAAAAATCCACTTCAATAGCAAAGTTGTATCCAAACCAATTAAAAACCAAAATAACGAATGAATAGATGTATACCAAGGGATTCAAATGTGGGCATGCACAAAACAAAGAACCAACTGCAATTTCTATTGGTATCAGCAGAACAATAAACCCAGCGGGAAAATTCTCTGTGTGTATGCACAAAACAATCAATGCAGCAAGAATCTATATCTAGGTTCTTTTTCAAGCGTTTTCTATTGAAAAATAAATTTTGGACATGCACAAAACAATCAACGGTTTTGTCTCCAAAGCACAAAGATGCAACGATTTCATAATCAAAATGTGGAGGTTACACACAGAGATTTAAAAGGATCTGGTTCTTAAAGCAACAACGATTTTGTAAGCAAAACTCAGGATACAATGATTTCATAATCAAATCATGGAGGTTACACACAGAGATTTAAAAGGATCTATTTCTTACCAGCGATTTTGTGAATAGATCCACAAAAATAAAGAAATCGCAGGCTCTATAATGAGAATTGAAAGTTAACTCATTTTCAGAAAGACAAATGCAGGCAGTCAAAAGTGTGGAAGGGAATCACACATAGGTATACATCTGCAGATCTGAAATGTTTTCTAAATAAATTCGTCACTGAAAAATTCATGAGATCTATTCAATTCCAACAATTAAAAGGACATTGTCCATAACCAACAAATTAAAGGAAATGCAGGCACAAAATAAAACGCATACGCTTAACCCAGATCACGATATGCCATAACTCCCCTGTCTATACAAAGGCCAAACGCAGACTAAGAATCAACTCTATATTACAACCAATATTTCAACAATAAATTGACTCCAAACGCAGGCAATGATTTTGTTTTCCCAATATCGCAGGGTCACAAACCATATATACATACTCAGATCTGTTAAAAAATCAAACGCAGCCAAAGGTTGTATTCACCCACTATCACAGGGATCGCGACTTAAATAAAGATATACAAAACTGTTCAAAGCTCAAACACAGGTAAAAGATATGCACAGAAGCAGGAATTTATAGAGATCACGATCTATAAAAAAAAGAAACCAATTAATACAAATCCTCTGCAACCTGACGCCTAAAGCTTTCATCGGGAAGTACTAGTTCTATCTACCATCATAATCCAAACACGGTCCAATACCACCGATTTCAAGCAATATAAAGCTCAAATCTCAAATCGCTGGAATGGAAACTTTAAAATTCAGATCTAAATACAGAGCTTGGGAATGGAAGGCATTAAAGTTCATATCTCAAATCGCTGGAATGGAAAATTAAAAATTCAAATATCAATTCCCAGATTTATACAAATCGCTGGCAATGAAGTATAAATTATAGATCTATATGTATAATACAACTCGCATGGAAGAATTTGAAAGATTTCAATACTTACTTGAAAAAAATAACAACTTGGAGATTCAACTCCTCCCAACCATAGGAGGCAGCAACTCAACGGTTTGCTCCACTCCACCCCCGAGCTGGATCACCAACCATGCACCCGAACAACAAGATACTTCCTTGCGGCACTCAACCTCGAGTCCGTAACAAGTTCTCATGATGGACTTATAAAAAAATAGAAGAATTCTCAACAAGCATTCTTCCCATGCACAACACGACGTCCCATGCTATTCCAGTGCACTCATATAAATAATTTTTCCCAGGTCTTATGCCATCCCAATCAAATCTCCAATCAGATCCCTAAATCCCTATGATTTAGGATCTTGTTTGGATGTTGAGTTTTGGATTGGATTTAATTTGTGTCAATCACTCTTAGCTTGCTTACACATGTTCATTGGTGCCATGGTTGGTGTCCCCTCATGTAGTTGAGTTCTCCAAGTGTCTTTCTCTTTATTAATAAATAAATAAAATGTTTGTTTGTGCAAATGTTATTTCAGTCTTTGAGTTTTTATATCTCATTACATAATAAATAAATAAAATAATAATTTTTGAAAACATGAAAAATAAAATAATGTCATGGAGGTATTACATTTCTCCTCCCCTTATTTTTAACACCATCCTCGATGTTCTTTTTATTTTCAGCTCCCTTGCTCATTATGGAACATGGAGGGATATGCTTCCAACATTTTATCCTCCATTTCCCAAGTTGCCTCTTCAGGGCTGAAGTGCTTCCATTGCACTTTTATTTGAATGATGGCTCGATTCCGGAGCATACGTTCCTTCCTATCTAGAATGCAGAAAGGTTAGGTCTGGAACTCGCCCTCGGGTTCTACCTGAATCACATCCCAGTCAATTATATGAGTAGCATCATACATATATTTTTTTAACAATGAAACATGAAATACATGGTGCACTTTTATATTAGGCGGAAGTGCAAGCTGATAGGCTACCGACCCTATCTTAGCTAACAATTCAAAAGGTCCACAATACCTTGGTGTCAGCTTGGAACATCTTCCCAAACTTAAAGAACTCTTCTTGGACTTTACTTTTAGATATACGTGATCTCCAACATTGAACTCTCTTGGAGTTCGTTTTAAATCTGCATAACTTTTTTTTCGATCCTCGGCAACTTTTAAGTTTTGTTGTACCTCTTTCACCATTTGTTCCATTTCTTTTAACATGTCGGGTCCTAGAACAATCCTGTCAGCAGGTTTATCCCAAGACATAGGAGTGCGACATTTTCGGCCATACAAAACTTCAAATGGACTCATTTTCAAAGAAGCTTGATACCCATTATTATAAGCAAATTCTACCAAATGCAAATACTCTTCCCATTTACCTGGTTTATCCATTACATACATTCGCAGCATATCTTCTAACACTTGATTAGTTCTTTCAGTTTATCCATCCATTTGAGGATGATAAGAAGTGCTAAAATTTAGTTGTGTATCTAGACCTTTAAACAAGGAATTCCAAAAGTTACGAGTAAATTTCACATCTCTATCAAAAATCACAACCTTTGGAATACCATGCAACTAAAATATTTCTTTCATAAAAATATCATCTATATTAATGGCTTTGAAAGTAGACTTTACAGGTATGAAGTGAGCATCTTTACTTAACTTATCAACAACTACCATTATTGAGTCATGTTGCTTATTTTTTTTAGGTAATCCTGTTATAAAATCTAAGCTTATTATCTCCCATTTCCATTCTGGAATAGGTAAGGGTTGTAGTAGCCTAGCAGGATGTTGATGTTCAGTTTTTACTTGTTGACATTCAATACACCTAGCTAGGTAATTTGCAACATCATTCTTCATGTTAGGCCAATAATAGATTTTTCTTAACTTAGTTATCATCTTTTGGTAACCCGAATGTCCGGAATATGGTTTCTTATGTAGTTCATTAAGAATTAGGCATTTTACTTGTTCAGAATCTGGTATGTATAATCGGTTTTTATATACTAACAAATCTTCTGAGCTTATAGAATAAGCTGAATAACTTCCCTTATCATCGGTTTCCAATTGTTCTTTAATTTTTAATTACTCTTCATCATTTTTAGTTGCTTCTTTTATTAAATCCTTGAGATTTGTTTTATAACTACTAAAGGCAGTTAAACAAAGCAGAATGGCATTTCTACTCAGGGCATCTGCCACCTTGTTCTCTTTTCCTTTAATGTGTTTAATT
Source organism: Pseudotsuga menziesii (assembly GCA_001517045.1). NCBI lineage: Eukaryota > Viridiplantae > Streptophyta > Pinopsida > Pinales > Pinaceae > Pseudotsuga > Pseudotsuga menziesii. The sequence goes on along the minus strand of LPNX010203641.1, from coordinate 11,930 downwards.
TCAAAATCATACTCGCTCAACAATGCTAGCCACCTTGCTTGGCGAGCATTCAAATTTTGTTGATCAAATAAATATTTTAAGCTTATATTATCCGACATTAAGGTAAATTTTCTTCCGATCAAGTAATGTCTCCACATCTTTAAAGCATGTATTATAGCAACTAACTCCAAGTCATGTGTTGCATAATTTCGTTCATGTATTTTAAGTTTTCTCGATTCATAACTTATTACATAATCCTCTTGTAATAACACACCACCTAATCCTTCTAAACATGCATCCGTACATACGACGAAGTCCTTGTAAGGATCTGCAATCCTTAGAATAGGTGCGGTGGTTAATAAGTGTTTAAGTTTTTCAAATCTTTCTTGACATTTATTAGACCATATGAATTTAGTTCCTTTCTTTTGAAGTGAGGTTATTGGATAAGAAATTCTGGAGAACCTCTCAATGAACCTACGATAGTAACCTGTGATTCCCATAAAGGATCGAATCCTGGTTACATCCTTAGGAACTGGCCAATCATTGGTTGCCTTGATTTTATCTAGGTCCACTGAAATACCTTCCTTAGTTATTACATGACCTAGGTACTGAATTTTATCTTGAAAGAATTCACACTTGCTAAACTTTGCATACAGTTTATGTTCTCTTAAGGTTTGCAAGACTAGTTTTAAATGTTCTTTATGCTCTTCTTCATTTTTTGAGTATATTAATATATCGTCAATAAATATTATTACAAATTTATCTAGATATTTGTGAAGAACACTGTTCATTAAACACATGAACATGGCTGGGGCATTGGTCAAGCCAAATGGTACGACCAAGAACTCGTAATGCCCATACCTTGTTCTAAAAGCAGTTTTATGGACATCCTCGTCCTTAATTCTTACTTGATGGTATCCCGACCTTAAGTCAATTTTAGAGAATACCGATGCTCCCCGTACTTGGTTAAACAAGTCATCAATACGGGGGAGAGGGTATCTATTATTAATTGTCATTTTATTTAATTGTCTGTAATCGATACATAGCCTCATTGTGCCATCCTGATTTTTAACAAACAAGACAGGTGCTCCCCATGGAGACACACTTGGTCTAATATATTCTTTATCTATTAATTCCTGTAATTGCAATTTTAATTCTACCAATTCAAGTGTGTTCATTCAATAAGGGGCCTTCGAGGCAGGTACTGCTCCAGGTACCAATTCAATCGTAAAGTTAATATCTCTCCTCGAAGGTAGCCCTGGTATCTCTTCTCGAAAGACATCTTTAAAATCATTTAAAAAGGGAAGATCCTCTAAATTAGGTTTTTCTTCTTTAACATTAGTTTCGGTGATGTTTATAGCAAAAACCCTACATCCTTTTCTAGCACACTTTTTCAATTGCAAGGCATAAATTTTCCTAGTAAGAATCTTCTTTGCAATTCCTCTAACCATTTTACTTTCACCATTTTCATCAATACAATCAAAAGTTTTCTCAAAACAATTTAGCACCACTTTATGTTTTTCCAGCCAATCCATGCCAGTTAATACATCATCAGATTCTAATGGTAAAACATTCAAATCTACTTTTGAAATCAAGTCTTGCATATGAACTTCATAACTAGAAATAAAACTAGTTACTTTTCTTTTTGTCCCGGTGGCTAACTGCACTAACCATGATTTTTCAAAATCATACTTTCTCATTTTACACAAATCTACTAACTTAGGAGATATATAACTTAGGGTAGAACCAGAATCGATTAATATAGAAATAGGTTTGTCAAGGATCTTACCTTCTACCTCAATCATGGAGGGCTGAGAATCCGCTTGATGATTGTCGAGTCCTGCGCTAATCTGCAGTATGTTCCGAGCAACTTTCCTCACTGTAGCTGCTCCTCGAACTGTATGAATATTTCGATTATCCTTTTTATGAGGACAATCCTGATAGAAATGACTCCCCACACAACCCCAACACTGCAAGGGTTCTCTTTTTATTTCTTCACTTTTCTTATTAAAAGGAGTATCTTTATACTCAGTAGTTCTCATAGGTTGTTTATATTTTGTTCTTAGTGTTGGTTGTTTGTCCTTAAGGTATTTTTCTGGAAACCTTTATGTTTATTATTAAAAGTTTTGAACTCTCTTTTCTTAAAACCATTTCCATATCTTCTCTTAAAATTAAAGGGATTTTCACTTTTACTCTTCGATTGGTCATACGTTAGTTTGGCCTTCCTCATTGCTTCATACAAAGTTTTCGGTTCATCAAGCTCGAGTTTGTCTTTATAAAAGTTAGGCAAGCAACCTAGAAACCTTTGTATTTTAGGTTTTTCTTCGTGTAAGTAAGGAACATATCTTAGTAGGGATAATAATTTAGTACAAAGGTCATGCATAAACATGGATCCTAGTCTTAGCTCATAGAACTCCTTAGCTTTCCCTTCGTAGTAATATTCTGAGAGGTATTCTTTTTTAAATTCCTTTTTAAACCAGTTCCAACTTACTTTCCTATCATTTATTCGTTTTTCTCTTTTTATGTCTTGCCACCAAATCTTAGCCTTTCTGACGAGATTGAAGATGGCCATTTTTCCCTTCAGGGAGTTGGAGTAATTGTACATAGTGAAGTACTTCTTCATTTCGAAGAGCCAAGCCTTAGCTTCTTCTCCATTTTTGGCTTCGCCGTCAAAGGTAGGAGGCTTTAACTTTTTGAATTCTTCTGTTAGCTCATCTTTATATTTTCTTTTCTTCTTATGTCTACCCTCAGAACTGTCACTAGAATACTCTGATTCACTAGATAAATGGCTTCTGTCAGAATAAGGACAGTCAGAGGATGAGTTTTCTTGTCTACGTTTCTTTTTTTTGTTTTAATTAGTTATCTCTTGCAGTTTAAAAAGTAGGGCTTCATTTAGGTCTTCTTGGGTTTTCAGTACCCTTTCATGTTCAGCCTTAAAGTTCATAATTTCTTCTTGTAAGTCCCTCACTGTTTGTAGAATATCAAAATTGACAACGTTGTTATTAGGGGGATCCTCATTATTAAGTTCAACCCGAGCAGGTGGGGTAGGGGATCGTCTTCCGGCCATATCTTCCTGCAGTTTTAGTAAGACAGTTTTCTGCTATACAAGAAATAAGAACAAAAGGTTACAACTATTAGTTTTTGTACATACGTGTGTAGACACCATAGGGCCAAGTGTTGTAACTTGGGCTCTGATACCACATTGTAACAACCCTGATTTTCATCTTTATGAACAAAATTACATTTACTTTATAAATTTGATTGTATCTAGATTCTGCATACTAACTAACTTAAGGACATTTAACATCCAAACATACTTTCAAAAAAATAACTTTCATGCATAGTAATTAGAATCACTAAACATGTATTTTGAATTTCAAAATCGAGTTTTGTGTTATATTATTTTAATGTAATTCTAACATTGGTAATAGAATCTTAAACGAAGATCATCCATAAATTACATCATTCAATGCATTTCCATGTAATACTGTAATAATCCCAAAATATGCACCAAAACTTATCTCATTATGGAAGAAAATATTCCCTTTTTATTCTGAGAACATATAAAATTTTTTATCTCCTATCCAATGATTTCCTATCCTTATGAAAATAATATATTTGCAAGTTTCATTCTTCATTCCTCAAGTAGGGTTGGAGTATAAAATAAAACATATAGTATTTATAAGTGGAAGTTTCCTATCATTTTTACATATAACAATATCACCATATCGTTTATTGTATTCCTCACATGACTATATTTATATATATAACTCTAGTGGAAATATATATGCGTGAAATATGAAACTTTTTCAGAATCACGAAACAAAAATCTACTTAAATAGCAAAGTTGTATCCAAAACAACTAAAAACCAAAATAACGAAGGAATAGATGTCTACCAAGGGATTCAAACGTGGGCATGAACAAAACAAAGAACCAACTGTGATTTCTATTGGTATCAGCAGAACAATAAACCCAGCGAGAAAATTCTTTGTGTGTATGCACAAAACAATCAACGCAGCAAGAATCTATATCTAGGTTTTTTTTTCAAGGGTTTTCTATTGAAAAATAAATTTTGGACATGCACAAAACAATCAACAGTTTTGTCTCCAAAGCACAGAGATACAACGATTTCATAATCAAAACGTGGAGGTTACACACAGAGATTTAAAAGGATCTGATTCTTAAACCGGCAACGATTTTGTAAGCAAAACTCAGGATACAACGATTTCATAATCAAATCGTGGAGGTTACACATAGAGATTTAAAAGGATCTGGTTGTTACCAGCGATTTTGTGAATAGATCCACAAAAATAAAGAAATCATAGGCTCTATGATGAGATTTGAAAGTTAACTCATTTTCAGAAAGACAAACGTAGGCAGTCAAAAGTGTGGAAGGCAATCACACATAGGTATACATCTGCAGATCTGAAACGTTTTCTAAATAAATATGTCACCGAAAAATTCATGAGATCTATTCAGTTCCAACAATTAAAAGGACATTGTCCATAACCAACAAATTAAAGGAAATGCAGGCACAAAATAAAATGCATACGCTTAACCCAGATCACGATACGCCATAACTCCCCTGTTTATACAAAGGCCAAACACAGACTAAGAATCAACTCTGTATTACAACCAATATTTCAACAATAAATTGACTCCAAACGCAGGCAATGATTTTGTTTTCCCAATATCGCAGGGTCACAAACCATATATACATACTCAGATCTATTAAAAAATCAAACGCGGCCAAAGGTTGTATTCACCCACTATCATAGGGATTGCGACTTAAATAAAGATATACAAAACTGTTCAAAGCTCAAACGCAGGTAAAAGATATGCACAGAAGCAGGCATTTATAGAGATCGTGATCTATAAAAAAAAGAAACCAATTAATACAAATCCTCTACAACTTGACGCCTAAAGCTTTCACCGGGAAGTATTAGTTCTATCTACCATCATAATCCAAAAACAGTCCAATACCACTGATTTCAAGTAATATAAAGTTCAAATCTCAAAATCACTGGAATGGAAACTTTAAAATTCAGATCTAAATATAGATCTTGGGAATGGAAGGCACTAAAGTTCAGATCTCAAATCGCTGGAATGGAAACTTAAAAATTCAAATATCAATTCCCAGATTTATACAAATCGCTGGCAATGAAGTATAAATTCTAGATCTATATGTATAATACAAATCACATGGAAGAATTTGAAAGATTTCAATACTTACTTGAAAAAAATAACAACTTGGAGATTCAACTCCTCCCAACCATAGGAGGCAGCAGCTCAACGGTTTGCTCTGCTCCACCCCCGAGCTGGATCACCAACCATGTACCCGAACATCAAGATACTTCCTCGCAGCACTCAACCTCGAGTCCGTAACAAGTTCTCACGATGGACTTATAAAAAAATAGAAGAGTGCTCAACAATCATTCTTCCCATGCACAACACGACATCCCATGCTATTCCAGTGCACTCATATAAATAATTTTGCCCAGGTCTTATGCCATCCCAATCAAATCTCCAATCAGATCCCTAAATCCCTATGATTTAGGATCTTGTGTGGATGTTGAGTTTTGGATTGGATTTGATTGGTGTCAATCACTCTTAGCTTGCTTACACATATTCATTGGTGCCATGGTTGGTGTCCCCTCATGTAGTTGAGTTCTCCAAGTGTCTTTATCTTTATTAATAAATAAATAAAATGTTTGTTTGTGTAAATGTTATTTCACTCGTTGAGTTTTTATAACTCATTACATAATAAATAAATAAATAAATAATTTTTCAAAACATGAAAAATAAAATAATGTCATGGGGGTATTACATATTGTCTCTTTCGCATTTATCTTCCATAGTATGTATGTACCACTTAATGATTCGTAACATTCTCTTGGGTTACCCCACACTTATCGCGCTCACATGGACATCGTCTTTAACAACATATTATTGAACCATCTGAAGATTCATATCAACTAGCACCAACCATATTATTAAGATTAATATGTTTGAAACATGCCTAGAGGTATATATTTGACATATTGATAATGTTCTTTTTACTAAAGAATGTGTCAATTACTTGTATCTAATAGTTAATCTAATATAAAAACCACTTAATTTATGGTTGCTAAGCTCATAGTTGAAGTTAGGCTCATAGTTGTATCATCATTGGAGTTAAGCTAATAGTTGTATCTAATAGTTAATATAAATCTTAGACTAAGCCTTATCCACATTAACTTGACTCTCAACTGTCAGATGGAGTTCAATTGTCACATAAGATGCACATTACCTAACTTATTGTTCTTCGTGCATGGTTTCATTGCAATCAAGGTCAACTTCTCATGCTAAGAGATGGAGTTCATCTAAATTTAATTTAATAGTTGTATCACTATTGGAATTATTTAATAGTTATCCAATATAACCACAATTAGAGTTGAATTCAAGCTAATAGTTGTAGAATCATCGGAATTAATCTAGTATTTATCCAATATAACCGTGATTAGAGTTGAAGTTAAACTAATAATTGTAAAATCATTGGAGTTAAGATAATAGTTGTACTATAGTTAATTTAAAAGTTAATATATTGACAATTGCAAATCAAGTAAAGTCATGATTGGAGTTGAAGTTAAGATAATAGTTGTATCATCAATGTATTTAAGCTAATAATTTAATAGTTGTATCTAATAATCGAATGGTTGAAGCTGAAGTTTGATTTTTCCAACTATCAAGAATTGTACTTATCACATGCTATTGTTTATTTTTTTGAAATTGTTAATTATGAGTTAGACTAACCTCCTTTAAAAAGAATTGAAAACCTAATTATATCTATATGCAAAACCTAAACATGTAATGTGAAGTGTATATTAGCTTAACTAGACGCCCAACTACTAGATGCAGTAATTTATTAGGATTTTGGAAGAGTTTATTAGGAGTTCTAACTATTTTATTAGTAGTTCGACTCTTACATCACTGCACACTAGCTATACTCCTAGATGCCAAATGCACTTGGACTAAGCCTTATGTGATTAGAGTTGAAGTAAGGCTAATAGTTGTAGAATCGTTGGAGTTAAAGCTAATAGTTGTATCTAATAGTTGAGTTAATAGTTATCTAATATAACTATGATTAGAATTGAAGTTAAGTTAATAGTTCTAGAATAATTGGAGTCAAGCTAATAGTTGTATCTAATAATTGATGAAGTTAAGCTCGTAGTTTTATTTAATAATCTAATAGTTGAAGATTAATTTTAATTTTTACAACTATCACTAACTGTAATTATCACATGTTAATTAATCTATTTTTTATTTTTTTGAAATTATTAATTATTAATTTTGGAGGATGTCCATAAAATGAACATTACACTTGTCTCATTGTCATCCTTAAATGAAAAAGCATAGATGGTAGTCCACCCAAAAATTCTAAGATATAACTATGGTGACTGCTTTAGTAAATCTTAGTGGTAATAAAACCCTAAAATCTTGTAGTAAGTAAAATATTCTAAAGGTAATATGTGGAGGCTCCAAAAGTAAAGAAAAGAAAAATTATCAAGATTACTATACCACTAAACCATAAATTATATACATATTTACAAAAACATTATAATATTTTGTATCATTTTATTATGATTTTATATATTATTAAAAAAAAACAGAAAATGTAGTTAGCTTGTCATATATGGTATTATTTTAAGTTACATTTTGATGTAAATTTATATTTCTTTTAATTATATGTAACAAATTTTTAAAATTAATTATGTTTTAATATTTTAATTCGTTTATTAATTTATATTTTTATTTAAGTTGAAAATGTGTTTTAAGTTATTATGTTCATGTGGCTAGAAGTAAATTTTTTGTATTTATAAAGTCATCACTATACTTTGTAATTTTATATTATTTTACCAACCATTTTTTTTTATTGACGTTGGTTTTTAAATATGACCTTATCCTCCTCAAATGGTGCCCAAGACATGCCCTCACGTTGAGATCATTATGCATATATTAAAATCATGACACTCACAAAGCTCATTAATTAATTAAGGCCACAAAATAGTAACTCAAAATGAACCCTAATTCTTTGTTAGTCATAATTGTTAGAGTCTTTAACAACTTTCTCAAGGTTAATTTTATACTTACACTTATGAAGATGCTGAAAGTCATGATATTAAGTTACTAGATAAGAAACACTCACAAAATACAATAAATATCTCATCATCCTTTTTATTCTCAATCACCAAAATGTTAAAACCTAAATAATACAATTTCATTCTTTTATTCTCCAATGAGACATTACTATGAAGGAGATTGATGCATTCTACAACTTTCTCCAGAAGATTTTGATTCAAAATTATATGCACAATTACCAACTCGTTTTAATCCTCAATGAAATATTATAAACTCATTGATTCAAAATTATATGCACAATTAGTGCACAATTACTAACTCATTTTAATCCTCAATGAAATATTATAAACTCAAATGATTTTTACAAAATTTTATCCTCAACAACAATTACTAACTAGCCTTAATTCTCAATGCAATTTTATAAACTAAAACTATTTCTGAAAAAATTAATCTTTGGAATTCTTAATTTTAGTGGTTATTCCTAATTTGAATTGTTATATGTTGAGTTTCAATTTAAAAGTTTAATTGTGCAAGTTGTTCATAACTATTGTTTCCAACAAAACTGGAACAACTCATTAACATGGCAAACATAGAATAGATTATATGAAACGATTCTCAATTTTTATTTTTCCTATGTATTAGGAATCAAATAAATTGTTGCAATTAAAGAGAAATTTGGAATTTATCCAATATCACACAATAGTGATGTGTTTTAGCATTTCTTAACCACAAAAGAAAGAATGTCCAAAACATATGTGCTATTTCAGCTTTACAAGTTTTTACATATTGAATATTCAATATAAGTCTTTGTTATTTTGAATGGAAATATAAAATATGCATAAAAATTATATATATATTTCATATTTATATTTTATATGATTTGGATTAATTGTTTTATAAAAGTTAAATACCTAATAAAATAAGGATTATATGTGTACATATGTATACATTTAAAGTAAAGTGAATTGTAATATTAATTAATTATTAATAAATTTTATTAATAAAAATAATTATTAAAAATATAAAATAGGTAATTGATGAAAAGGAAAAAATGTTTTCTTTTTCATATTCATAAAGTATATGAGTTTTGGGAAAATCCATTTAATCGGATGGATAGTTATTATTAGGGTTTGTTGTTAGTTATTATTAGGGTTTGTTGTTGGCTTATACATAAAGAATATACTAAATTTAACGATTATAATAAATAATAAATAAAAATTAAGAATACTTATGGCATAGTAATAAATTTAATGCTTATAATAAATGAATTTTTTAATCATAAATTAATTAAATTAAAAAATTAAAAATGCTTATAATTATACTAATAAATATACAAATAAAAGATGGATGATTTTAAAAAAATGGTTTTTCATTTTATTCATATACTAAAGTGTATGCAAATGACATAATTTAATATCTCTTAATAATTTATATAGGTAAAACTAGACAAGGTGTAATAAAAGCCAAAGCCAAAGCCAAGCTTTACTAATGAATCTTAAAGTGTGTTCAAATAGTAAATTTATGTCCACACCTTTCTTTTAAATGTATGTAATAATGCTCTTAGAAAGGGTGTAAATAGTTTAAATTTAATTAAATTTAAATGCATATATTTTATTATTATTTTGGTTTTAGAATTTTATAAATTGTTGTACTTAATATACCTTAATATTATATGAGATTAGGGCCATGGTAGTAAAGAATAAAACAAACTTTTGATCATGATTTGTCCATAAATAAATATTTCCTTACAACCAAAGTACATGTAAAAAATAATTGCATAAGCTAAAATATAAAGTGATCTATCTATATACACATATATATACCCGCATTTAGATATATATAAAGTGCACTATTTGTAAATATATGCATGTGTATGTGTGCGGGCATACTTAGACATATATAAAATGTAGTATGTATATATATACACTTAGATATATATATATATATATATATATGTATGCATTTTATATATATCTATGTGTGTGTGTGTATATATATATATAAAGTGTAGTGTACACACAAGAAGAGGAACATACAAAGAATAAAGACCAAAGATGCATAGAAACCTTACAATTCTTAAGAAGAGTTGTGGAGCAAGGTATTAAAATGGACAAAGCCTCGTAACCTTTGAATTTGAAAGATTCAATAACTCTTAAGGGAATCTCTAGGGATGCATTCTCTTTAAAAGTGAACACACAATTAATACCTAATGACATATTTTTCTCTTAACTGTTTGTGAAACTTAACTGTTTGTGAAACTTAATGAATGTTGAAATTTTAATGATAGGTTGAAAATGATTGTTACTACAAAATTGCTTAATTTTTTATCATTACCTTGCAAAGTTGCAAAGACAAATTACAATGTATTGTCCAAATATAAAATGAATGATAATTTTATTTCCCATCCTTTTCTCTCTTCTGTTCATACAACGAATGCACCTTTTTCTGACTTCTGTCAACATAGAACTAACCTGTTAAATTTTATTAGAATCATATCACTTTACTTATCCTTATCCGTGGGACCTTTTGGTTTATAAGGTAGAAAGTAATTCAACGCGCAATGAGCAGGTCAACAGATTATGTGGCGTCTAGGATGCGCTAGTCGCCTTAAAACTTACTAAGCAGGAGATTACAACACGTTTCATTACTGGCGTGACGTGACGTCGGTCGCTATTGACGCTTACTGTGAAGGTATGGTTGTATCTTTCAATTTCAATTTTGGTTTTACGTTTAATAACTCAGATCTGGCGCTATTGGCTGGTAGTCTGAAAGGTGCTACTGTCTCTTTCAGTTATATTTTTTCTAAGTAATAGAAGGATCCTACTTTTTACAAAATATAATAATTTATCTGCTTATCAATATGATTATTATATATATTTTATTCATTTTGGTCTCCTAAATAATTATAATAATATTACTTTTATTTTTAAAAAAATTGAAATTTAATATTAATAAAAATAAAAATTATTTCTTATATTACAAGCAAATATTTAGAACAATATCATGTTTTGAATCCATGTTTCTACCTTAATACAAATACAATTAGCTTCCTGAAATATCACTCTCTCTTGAACAATAATATCAAGGGTAAACCTTAGATTCAAGTTAGGTGGGAGGATAACACTCCATTCCACAACTACCGCATATACACCCAAAACATTGCTTTTACCTTAAAACTTTAAAATTTATATATTATTGATGAACAAAGTTATGTTTAGATGATTCCTAATGAACTTATAATTTGTATTTTTTCAATATCAAGTTGTGAGATGATTTTTAAATATAATATTGATCCCAACTTATCATCTACTCATATATAATATTATCACAATTTTTACACTTCATGTCAATGTAAAAGCGGTTATTGCAACTAATCGACAATGTTTAACGTCAAGGGTGAAACTATTATAGTTCTTATTAACTCAACAATATAGACAAGCCAATCTGCTTGTGACTGCCAAATTTGACCTATTATTTGTAAGAGAATTTTGTTGTCATCATACATATGACTTGAGTCGAATTAACACCACCAATGTTGATAATTATTAGCCTTTATTATTGTTTTTTCCCTTAGGAAAAAAATCACAGCTTTATATTAGAAGACCATATTATTCAAAGACCACTAGGCCATACATGATCGAGTGTGAGATACTCAACTATTATCAACAAAATAAGAAGAATTTATATACATGTTCACATCCAAAAATTAGGACTACTGAGTTCATCAACATGTTATATGTTAGGATATTTAGACACTTAGGAGTTAGTTAAGATCAACTTGTGTAATATATCCGTTAGGTAAAAGTGTGTTTCTTTAGTATGCATTAGTATG
>LPNX010203628.1:28901-68877 GCA_001517045.1 Pseudotsuga menziesii | reverse complement strand
CATACCTGTAGCCTTGGGATATACCTGTACTCTCCCATCCGAAAAGCACACCCCAAGACCCCTGTCCTCTATGGTGGAAACTGATACAAGGTTCTTTTTTAGCCCTGGGACATACAACACATCCCGCAGAGTCATGGGACTCATAGACTCCCTCTAAAATGTGATGGTACCCCTACCAACAGCTCTCACAACGGTGTTGTCCCCAAGGACAACCTCCACATCCCTACCTGGCTCTGACAACTCTGAGAACACCCCTCGAGCTCCTGTCATGTGGCTCGTGGCTCCACTGTCAATGTACCAAGTAGAAGAGGTGGATGGATCCCCCCCATGTCCTGCCAACAAGGAATGCTCACTGTCCTGATCCATATCTATGCTGGTGGCTAAGGTGACTCTCTCTCCCTCAGTCTGTCCAGCATAAAGGGAAAACTCTCTCTGAAATGCAATACTAAACTCATCAACCTCAACTGAGGCTGCAGTCTGCTGTCCCTGCCCCTTCTTCTTCTTCTTGCTTGGACACTGTGAGGCGTAGTGTCCAAACGCCTGACAAGCATAGCACTTGATTTTACTCAAGTCCTTCTTCTGTCCACTCTGCTGTCCCTGCGGCTGCTGCTTGGCCCCACCCTTCTTGGGGCCCTTCTTCTTCTTACCCTTGGCTGCCAAAGCCACATCCTCATCATCAGCTCCTCTCTCAGAAGTACTACCCTGTACAAGACCCCTCCTGGTCTCCTCCTGTACAAAGTCATCCCATAGCCTCTCCCAGTCAGGTAGGTTCTCCCTGCCCACAATAGCCTACACAAAAGCCCCCTAGGACTTTGAAGCCCCGTTCACTGCTGTCCGCACAAGCTCTGTAGCGGCAACCTTCTCCCCAACTGCTGCAAGTTCATCCCGAACTGCAGAAATCCTAGTAAGGTAAGTTGTGACTCCCTCTCCTCCATTCATCCTGATACTCTTGAGTTTTTCTCTGAGAACCATTTTCCGGTTCTCATTAGAACTCTCATACAGACTGGTCAAGGCTGTCCACATCTCATGTGCCTTGTCCTTTCCTGAAATGTGAGGAATAATGTGATCTTTCACGGCATCAAGAATAATTCTTCTGGCTTTGCAGTCCTTATTGAAGGCTGTGAGGGCTGCTGCATCTATAGATGCAGGAATGGTTATGGGGTTTGTAGTAGTGTTCCTCACTATGTTTGGCCACAACTCATTCTCTTCAAGTAACAGCAAAATCCTAGCCTTCCACGGCACAAAATTCCCTGTCCCATCCAGCCTATCCTCCAACCTAAGTCCTGTAGCCATCTCAACAACAACTCAACAAAGTGTTGTTCACTGACAGAAGTAAAATAACAAAAAATTTTGAATGCTGCAAATTACTGTGTGTCTGTAAAAATCATTGTTTCTGCCCCCTTTGCTCTGATACCAAGTTGAAAAACTGAGTTTTACTGCTTGCTGGTTTAAATGAACAATTTGTGTTTTTCACTTCAGCCGGTTTTGCATAGGCTTGAAGCTACTTAAAAATTTTGCGGAACAATTTTAAACACACAGTAAAAATTACTAACAGGCTGAAAACAAATACATGCACACCATAAATTTGACTCAGATATTTTTGGCTAATCAGCCCTGGAAAAACCCCCACGGGGAAAACCAGTCAGAGAGAGGAGAGATTTTTATTATTCTTCAGCAAAATAAAAGGACAGAAATGCAGGATAAATACAACCTATCTCCACCCAGAATTTATCCCAAAGTCTGGACACTGTGCTCAGCAAACCAGCCGTACACCCTTTCTCGATTTCTGTGCCAACTTAAATGCAGACCGTACAACCCAGAAAAAAATCGTACCAACAACAATAAATGCATCGTACAGTCTCGATTTCTATCCTGTAATAAATGTTGTCCGTACAACAATTAATGCATCCCGTACAGTCAATAAAAACCTCGATTTCTGTGCAGGAAAGTGCCTCGAAATTCGTGCTGAAGTAAATGCAGCCGTACAGCAAGTCGTACCCTCGATTTTAGTGCAGACCGTACAGCATTAAATGCTTCCTGTCCTGTGCATTAAATGTAGTCCGTACCTTCTTGGGTTCTGTGCATAAATTAAATGGCTGCCTCGATTTTCATGCCAACAAGAAATCACTTCCAGCGCTGTCTGAAAATCAAACCCTTCTTCAGCAACTCGACCTCCTCTCTCAGCTCTCCTCTTCTCATGCAAAAAAAATGAAAAGCGAAAACCCTTTTGCCTCCCTCATGCCTTTTTGTTTGACCTAAGTGAGTTTCTTAATCCAATGGTGGAAAAAGAATCAATCCAATGGATGAGATTGAATGTGAGTGAAAATCCCTTTTATTTATTTCTCATAAATAAAATCACTTACCCACTTAAATTTATCAAAAAGTGACTTTATTGTTATAAAGTCTCATTAAGTGACTTTTAATGTGAGGGTCACCTTTTTCCCTCTTAAAGTGACTTTAGGCAAAAATCAAAGTCACCTAGGGAACATCTGCCTAGGTACAAAAACTAATAGCTATCACTACTTCTGCATTCTCCACTTCTTCTTCTACCGCTTCAAGTTGTTTTGCATTCTAGATCTTCACATTCTTCAATTGTTTTCTCAAAGCCATATTCTAATTTAAGTTCTTATATTCAAATAGCTTGGTCAAGGAATCAAACATATTCGGTGTCTTTGGGGAGACACTTGTGGTACAAGTTGATTCATGACTGAATCAGCAATGATCTTCTTGGCCTTGACCAAGTTCTTCTTGTGTAAGGCTTCTAGCCTCATCTCCCTCTGGAACTGGAACCTCTATACTCATGTAGGTGTCCAAACCATTTTCTTCAGAGAGATCATATACTTCTAGGCTTGGAATTTGTCAACTTCACCAAGCTTATTATCAAGCTGATGTGATAGATCACTTTGAAATGAGAACCTCAAATGAAAATAGCAAAGGATTAGATCTTACCGATTTGAGGTGTCTGTCTTGGTTCCGAAGCTCGCTGATATAGGGTTTGTCACAAAAACCCTAATTTTAAAAAATTGGAATATTTTAGATCTGATTGGATAGACAGATATATCTCTTCAAATGGAACTGTCCAGTGTACTCCTTTTCTGAAAATAGTGGAGGGAAGCTCCCCGAACAGGAAGCCCTAGATTTCCAATTTCTTCTGCAGAAATGCATGTTACTGTTTCTATGATATCTCCGAAATAACTGATCCTCTATGTCTGAAATTTCGCACGAAGGTAAACTCGCATGTCCCTGATCCAAAACCATATATTTCATTAGAATTGGTTTTACCATTTGGGATTTATGAGCCTTTTCCCAAGGTGACCTGTTACAAGACTGTTCAGAACAGCGAAGTTGTACAGCATTCCACGTGTCACTGGTTCATCTTCCGAGTCTGATATTTGGACCACTAAAATTGAAGTATGTACCATTTCCAGGACATCTTCAGGAATTCCATTTGGACCTCTGTAGCCCAAGATATTGTAGTTCTCCCCAGGTGTCCTGTTTAGGGATGAATTCTGGAAGAGGCTAGAACCCTAACTTGGAGGGATAATATCTCCAAGAATATAGCGAATATGAGGCTGAAATTTGGACACAGTGTACATCAGGATTTGATATTCACCCTCTGCAATTTTCAGCCCCTCATCCTTCTCCAATCTCTGGATATAGCGAATGTATCAAAACTTATCCGTTTTAGTACTTAGGGTTTTTCTAGCTAGGGGTCAAACTAGGGTTTGACTTTCCCAGAGTTTCACCCAACCAAATTTCTTGATCCAGGTCTCTAAACTTTGGTTTTGATGAGGAGAAAAATCCTATGCCAGTCTCACTCAAAAATTCCTCTTCTGTAGAAAGCCCTAATTTCTGCATCGAAAACTGAAAATGCTCAGAATCGAATTCTGCTTCGACAAAAAGATGTGCCCTTCAATGGAGAGTCAGCCTAGCATACTTTTGCTGATGGATTGTGGAGAGAGACCCAAAAAAGTAAGAAGCCCTAGATTCTGTAGCTGCACAATGTCTTCTTCTCAGGTTAGCTCTGATACCATGTTAAATTTCCATATGCTTAGCTAAGACATTAGTATTTCATTTCATTTTCATAACAAAAGCATATAAACAGGATCACTGAAATATAGACAAGCACAACCATACAAAAGGAACACAAAGATTTATCCTGGGAAAACCCTAAAGGGAAAAACCCAGCAAAAGCTTCCTCAATATAGATGCCCCAAAAAGATAAAAGATAAAAGATAAAATCAGCAAGGAGATCAAATCCTGATCCTCCTCCTTCTCCAGCTACTTCTCTTCTCCACTAATGTGCTACACAAGTGAGACTGTGTGTGTGACAAATGAGGAGCACTACACCTCTATTTATATTCATCCATTTACTTAAGTTAACTCATTTGACATGTAGGCTTGAGTTGAATCATGTAGGCTCAAGTAACCACACTGGGGTGCTGATGACCCACCTTTACAATTAGAGGGGACTACCTCATGACTCTTATTAGTTCTTCCGATTAGGAGCATGGGGGTACAATGTAATACAAGTGGTTATCCCGGTAGGACCATCGGGGGCCACAAAAAGATACATATAGAATATTCTTCGAAGTTACAATATTTCAACAGGTTCCTATTTTTGCATGTTGATGCTTGTGCAATGGATATAATTTCTTACAGGTTGGTTCCTGTAAACTACAAGTTGGTGCTTGCATACTTTTCAAGTTGGTGCTTGAGTGAGTGAGTGCTCACACTCGAATATTGGTGTCTCCAATTGTAATCAGAACTATATATATACTTCTTAGGTGTTTGTGCATAAAATTTCTTAAATATGTGCTTTATATTGATTTTAATGTCCCTTTTTTAAATTTTTACTAAAATTCCCAATTTTCCAAATTTTCACAGTTTTTGCTCTTGACTAGTCTTAGTGTCTTGGTCTCCAAATTGGCCCAATTTATCCCAAATATTCAAAGGTGTATGAATGATATAATAAATTAATTATTATTTTCATGGATGTATTATGGCCCCCCAATCACTTCGGCAAGTTTGTACTAAATTCTGAACAAGATAAATGATTTTATTAGCAATTTTGGGGCTCAAATCCCCCCCGGGTAATTGTCGAAATGGCCTCCCAAACGTACACAAACCCACTCAAATTTTAAAATTGAGGAAGGGATGTGTAGAGGAAATAAACAGGGACTCATATTCTGACCCAATATAACTCCCATGGTTTTTATCACTTCCTTCAAACAGATATATAAAAACTAGTTTTGAACCCTTAGGGAAATGAGATGCAATTTAATCCAATGGTTATGGAATTCAACCCAATGGAAAAAAAATATCAGTTAATGAATATGAAGCCTCAAATATTCTTCATTTATAGTCCATTCATGCATGAATAATCAATAGTTTACACATCCATTCAAATCTACCAATATTATAAGAGTTTGCAACAAAGAAGTGGGAAATGGCACTGTTTCTTTATTACTGATCAATAATACATAAAATATATTGGCCTTTTGACCTGAAAAATTTATGAAAATATAGATCAGATCATTTACATCATAATACAAAATTTTGGATCAAGAGGATCTCCCTCAAAAAGATAAATGGCTCACCAAGTGCACCTCACTCCACCGAGTTGAAATACGGTGAAAGAATGTGAGATGGGAGGGGTAATTAACTGAATCCTGAAGTGTCCATGAGCTGCTGTATCTGCACCTGTATATTATAAATCCATTTAAGCTCCTTGAAATACCTGAGTGGCCTCTCCAATCACCAATTAGGATGGGAATCTTTCACCCTCAAAATTGGCTCAAGCATGAACTAGTCACTCACTAGCTCTCTCTCTTCACAACAACAAATTTCACAATTGATCAAAAAGATCCTTCTCATGGATGCTCCCCATATTTTATAAACATTAATGGTATCATCAGCTTCCAAATACATTCATAAACCAAAGCCAAGTTGAATTGGTGTGGATGTTCATGCTATGCCATGTGGCCTCTCTCTTCACCTTCCATCTTCTCCCAAATTGAGTAGGAACCCATTGGGCTTCTCCAAATCACATGAGAGATCTATTGGATTCTCTATTTTGACGTGATATCTCAGAGATACCAGATTTCAACCTTCAAATCTGACTTGTGTCATAACTGTCATAGAATCTCCATCATTGGTGTCATAGATGTCATAAGTGTAAGGGGAATCTAGCCAAGTGTCCATGAAACTCCCCATTTGGCTCTTCCTTGCTCATGTAAGTTACACTTCATCCAAAATTCTACCTATGAAGTATATGGAAAATTATATTGACCTTATAATCCATCCAAAACATTAGGCTTTCCATATATTTGAGATTGTGAGAGGTGGATGCCATTTAACATAGGAATTCTAGCTTAAGTGGGCCCCATAGTCTCCATATGTCTCCATTTTTCCTAGCCATTTCATTATTCAATTGCATTCATTTAATTGACACTATTAAATACATATTTTATTCCTTCTAATGTATAAATATCATTTATTAGCTCCCTTATTAACTTCCCAATGTTTCCACCCAACCTAGGGAACTAGTAGGATTGATGGAATTTTCCCACTATGCAATTATTTTAAAATGGGGACATTACATTGATTCACCCCCCTTCTCAATATAAGCAATAATTCCAACAATTGGTGTCAAAGCAGGTGTATTTAGTAACAATTTAACAACTGGGAGACAAATCTTAGCGCAGACATGGAAATCTAGTAAGGCCTATGCACCAATAGAGCACCGAGATTTGATGGGACAAATTATGCCTTCTGGAAATTAAGGGTGGAAGTATACTTACAGTACCTTGAATGGATATTTGGGAGAATAGAAAATGGATACCATGGCCCCAAAACTGCACAAGCGGACCTAGTGGTTAGAATACAATATGAACATAATGCAAAGGATAGAAATACATTGTTGTATGGAATGGAAGATTCTATGTTCACCAAGGTTATGCAGTGTGCAATAACGAAATATATGTGGGATAAACTCAATCCCATCTATGAAGGGGATGGAAAATTCAAAAAGGCAAATTCAAAGACCTTCTTAGGGAAATTTGAAAAATTAAGAATGAAAGAATATGAAAACATAGCATCATACATTTTTTGGGTTGATGGAAATGTTAAAACTATCAAGGGCCTTGGAGTGGATCTTGATGAAGGAGCTATAGTACAGAAGATACTCAAAATGATTCCACCAATATTTGATCCCAACATATCAGTTATAGGAGGTTGAGCCAATCTGGATTATTTGACCAAATATGAGCTACATGGGATCCTTACAGCCTACAAAGAAGAGAAATGAAAGGGAAAGCCCCTCCAAGAAGGAAGTAGTCTTCAAGGTCATAAATAAAGACAAGAGAAGCAAACATGAGCACAAAAAAAGTGTATATCAACAATCATGCGAAGAAGAAGCAAATTCCGTAAATAAATTAAAGAGAGGAAACAACAAGTGCAAAGGTAAGTTACCTTTCAAATGTTTTAAGTGTTGTAGAATATGACACTTTGCTTCAAAATGTCGCTACAAGGAAAACACAGATATTGATAGTGAGGAGGAATCTAACTACAAAGAAAAAAGAAAGACTCACAAATATGACAAATCTAAAAACAAAAAGAAATTTTAGAAACATAAAAGAGCTTGTGCGCCAAGGAAGAAGAAAGATCATATGATGAAGGTGATGGGTATGATAGCCCTAGGGAAGTGATTTTTATGGTAGTATTAGAGGACGAAGAACAAGAATAAAATATATGTTCATCAACGAACAAAGGAATACATGAAAGGCAACTAGAAGGATTGGATAAGTATTTTTTCAAAGAATTCTTTACCTCACCTTTGAAATCCAATACAGAAATTGGACTAGGAAGTATGTTTGATAATGGTATCAATAAAGAAGAAACTATAGAAGTTGATTGGGAAGGAGAATTGGTGAGTGCTTTGGAATATCTAAAGAATTCTAGAAAGAAGAACAAATTACTAAAGGCACCTCGTGAAACCTTCTCCTCATGCAAGGCACCTCGTGAGTGCTTTGGAATATCTAACTTCTCCTCATGCAAGGCACCTCGTGAAACCTTCGATCTGGATCTCTTGCTTCTCTCCTCCAAAATTCTTAGGCTCCAAAATCTACAACAAAGGTAGATGACAACTAGGGAATAGGTGAGGGGGGTGAGAGTCCAAATTTCACCAGCATAACAATATCAAAGGCCAAGTCCCCTTCATGGTCCATTCTCCCTCTCTTATATAGCAATCTGAAGATTTAGGGTCGAAGATAGGGAAGTTACAACTAAGGAGGTAGTTCCAAAACCACCCAAAATTCGAGAATTATATATTTTTTAACCATTTCTGAGGGTATACGTGAGTACAACACTCACAACCCGCATATGCAAAGTGAAAAAACATAGGTTTTACAATGAAAACTCACGTATGGGTTGAAAAAGGCATTTTTCAGAGTATTTACAAGGGTTTTCAGGAGTTGGTTTGTTCTAGAAAGTTGTTCCTTAATCTGTTACATTTCCAATCGTCTAGAAAAGAGGTAAAATGGAGCTACAAAACTCCCAATATAGACCTTCCATCCACATGTGTCCTTTGGGTGACTGGCAGTAACTTTCATTAAGTGTCGTCATGCGACCAAACATGTAAATGTCATCACGAACATAGAAGTTCTATTTAGGGATATAACACATAGGAAGTACATTCATCTTGTAACCAAATGTCAAAGAGGATGTAGTATCCTTGTTTGAAGAAGTATAAGAATTTCATTTTGAAGAAATACATAAGAATTACATGCAGCATGAAGAGGTACCTCAGGTATATACACAAATATTGAGTCCACCCAGTAATTCTACTTCAAGGTAAAAGTCAAAAGAGTTGGTTGGACAAAGGTTTGGGAGTGCGCAAAAGGCATGAGAATAATAATACATGGGACACATATACACAAATACCGCCAAGGTGTTCAACTAGAGTGTGCAAAAATCCATGTGTTAAATCATGATAAGATAAATGTCAACAAGAAATAGAATGAAGCGGTTAGATTAACCAAGAAGTAAGGAGTTACGGGCACAGAAGTAAGAAGAAGTAAGAAGAAGATGCAGATTAGTGTAAGTTGTAGAATGTTGAAGGTGCATAAGATTTAGATATTGGAAAGTGCATAAGGCACAGATATTGGAAAGTGCAAAAGATGTAGATATTATAAAGTGAAAAAGATGCAGAGAATAGAAGATGTAGATTAGAGGGATCACAGAGGGTGATCAAAGAAGTCACAAATCGTAGATATTGAACACTGCATGAGGAAAGGATGGAGATCATATAAACTAAATAGAAATTCATTTTAGGTTGTTTGGAAAAGGCAAAGAGAGGCAGTTGCAAATTCCTTCCAATCAGTGTTAGTAAAACCAGAGAGTTAGTGCTTATACCTAGGTTGGTGCTTGACAATAGCAAGTTGGTGCTTGAAAAATTGAATTTGTATCCTAGTCAGGTTGGTTCCTATTTTTGCATGTTGATGCTTTTTCAATGGATATAATTTCTTACAGGTTGGTTCCTGTAAACTAAAATTTGGTGCTTGCATACTTGTCAGGTTGGTGCTTGAGTGAGTGAGTGCTCACACTCAAAGATTGGTGTCTCCAATTGTAATCAGAACTATATATATATATATACTTCTTAGGTGTTTGTGCATCAGTGTTTTATTAATTGATTGAAACTGAACTGAAATAAATTTTGAAGAGAAAATTTCTTAAATATGTGCTTTATATTGATTGTAATGTCCCTTTTTTAAATTTTTACTAAAATTCCCAATTTTCCAATTTTTCACAATTTTTGCTCTTGACTAGTCTTAGTGTCTTGGTCTCCAAATTGGCCCAATTTCTCCCAAATATTCAAAGAATGTGTATGAATGATATAGTAACTTAATTATTATTTTCAGGGATGTATTTTGGCCCTCCAATCACTTTTGCAAGTTTGTACTAAATTCTGAACAAGATGGATAATTTTATTAGGAATTTTGGGGCTCGAATCCCCCCCCGGGTAATTGCCGGAATGGCCTCCCAAATGTACAGAAACCCACTCGAATTCTCAAATTGAGGTAGTTTATGTGTAGAGGAAATCAACAGGAACTCATATTCTGAACCAATCAAACTCCCATGGTTATTATCACTTCCTTCAAACAGATATATAAAAAACTAGTTTTGAACCCTTGGGGAAATGAGATGCAATTTTATCCAATGGTTATGGAATTCGACCCAATGGACACAAAATATTAGTTAATGAATATTAAGCCTCAAATATTATTTAGTGACAGTCCATTTTTTTCATGAATAATCAATATTTTACACAGCCATTCAAATCTACCAATATTATAAGAGTTTGCAACAAAGAAGTGGGAAATGGCACTATTTCTTTATTTACTGATCAATAATACATAAAATGTCTTGGCCTTTCGACCTGATAAATTTCTGAAAAAATATATCAGAGTATTTACATCAGAATTCAAAATGTTTGAGCAAGAGGAGCTCCCTAAAAAAGATAAATGGCTCACCAAGTGCGCCTCACTCCATTGGGCTGAAATACAGTGAAAGAATGTGAGATGGGAGGGGGAATGAGTTGAATCCTGAAGTGTCCACGAGATGCTGTAGCTGCACCTATATATTATAACTCCATTGAATCTCCTTGAAATGCTTGAGTGGCCTCTCCAATCACCAATTATTATGGGAATCTTTCACCCTCGAAATTGGCTCAAGCATGAACTAGTCACTCACTAGCTCTCTCTCTTCACAACAACAAATTTCACAACTAATAAAAAAGCTCATTCTCATGGATGATCCCTGTATTTTATAAACATTAATGGTATCCTCAACTTCCAAATACATCCATAAACCAAAGCCAGGTCGAATTGGTGTGGCTGCTCATGCTATGCCATGTGGCCTCTCTCTTCACCTTCCATATTCTCCCAAATTGAGTACGAACCCATTCGGGTTCTCCAAATCACATGAGAGCTCTATTGGATGCTTTATTTCGACCTAATATGTCAAATATGTCAGATTTTAGCCTTCATATCTAACTTGTGTCATAACTGTCATATAATCTCCATCATTGGTGTCATAGATGTCATAAGTGTAAGGGTAATCTAGCCAAGTGTCCATGAAACTCCCCATTTGGCTCTTCCTTGCTCATGTAAGTTACAATTCATCCAAAATTAGACCTATGAAGTATATGGAAAATTATATTGACCTTATAATCCATCCAAACATTAGGCTTTCCATAGATTTGAGATTGCAAGAGGTGGATGCCATTTAACATAGGAATTCTAGCTTGAGTGGGCCCCATAGTCTCCATATGTCTCCATTTTTCCTAGCCATTTCATTATTCACTTGCATTCATTTAATTGACATTATTAAATAAATATTTTATTCCTTCTAATGTCTAAACATCATTTATTATCTCCCTTATTAACTTCCCAATGTTTCCACCCAACCTAGGGAACTAGTAGGATTGATGGAATTTTCCCACTATGCAATTATTTTAAAATGGGGATATTACATTGATTCACCTCCCTTCTCAATATAAACAGTAATTCCAACAATTGGTATCAGAGCAGGTGTATTTAGTAACAATTTAACAACTGGTAGATAAATCTTAGCACAGACATGGAAATCCAGTAAGGCCTATCCACCAATAGAGCACCAAGATTTGATGGGACGAATTACGCCTTCTGGAAATTAAGGATGGAAGTATACTTACAGTACGTTGGGGTGGATATTTGGGAGAATATAAAATGGATACCATGGCCCCAAAACTGCACCAGCGGACCTAGTGGTTAGAATACAATATGAACACAATGCAAAGGATAGAAATACATTGTTGTGTGGAATGGAATATTCTATGTTCACCAAGGTTATGTAGTGTGCAATAACAAAATATATGTGGGATAAACTCAAGGCCATCTATGAAGGGGATGGAAAATTCAAAAATGCAAATTTCAAGACCTTCTTAGGGAAATTTGAAAACTTAAGAATGAAAGAATATGAAAACATAGCATCATACCTTTTTTGGGTTGATGAAATTGTTAAAACTATCAAGGGCCTTGGAGTGGATCTTGATGAAGGAGCTATAGTCCAGAAGATACTCAAAACGCTTCCACCGATATTTGATCCCAACATATCAATTATAGGAGGTTGAGCCAATCTGGATTATTTGACCAAAGATGAGCTACATGGGATCCTTACAGCCTACAAAGAAGAGAAATGAAAGGGAAAACCCCTCCAAGAAGGAAATAGTCTTCAAGGTCATAAATAAAGACAAGAGAATCGAACATGAGCACAAAAAAAGTGTATATCAACAATCAAACGAAGAAGAAGAAAATTAAAGAGGAAACAACAAGTGCAGAGGTAAGTTACCTTTCAAATGTTTTAAGTGTTGTAGAATATGACATTTTGCTTCAAAATGTCCCTACAAGGAAAACACAGATATTGATAGTGAGGAGGAATCTAACTACAAAGAAAAAAGAAAGACTCACAAATATGACAAATCTAAAAACAGAAAGAAATTTTAGAAACAGAAAAAGAGCTTGTGCGCAAAGGAAGAAGAAAGCTCATATGATGAAGGTGATGTGTATGATAGCCCTAGGGAAGTGATTTTTATGGCAGTATTAGAGGACTAAGAACAAGAATAAAATATATGTTCATCAACAAACAAAGGAATGCATGAAAGGCAACTAGAACGATTGGATAAGTATTTTTTCAAAGGATTCTTTACCTCACCTTCGAAATCCAATACAGAAATTGGACCAGGAATTATGCTTGATAATGGTATCAATAAAGAAGTTGATTGGGAAGGAGAATTGGTGAGTGCTCTGGAATATCTAAAGAAATCTAGAAAGAAGAACAAATTGCTAAAGGAACAACTGATAAAGATTGAAGAATTGAACAAGGAAGAAAAGGCTTTGACAAAACAGATGAATCAAAAGAAAGTGGAACTTGATAAACAACTAAACTATGCACAAAATGAAGTAGCACAATTGGACGAAAATAGATTTGTATTAAATCTGTCACAGCGATCTAGGGACTAAACACAAGTCTCATCAAAGATTAATAACAATAGTCATGAAAATAGTGTAAAAGGGCTACAGGATGAGTTAGCCACACTGTATATTCACACAAAGAATGAATAATCAATTACAATGATCATGTTGCAAGCATAATTCGAATCCTCAAGGAGGTCATTCGAATTGAATGAGTGATTCTAGCTTAACTGAATGTAAGCCACAATCAACACTCAAGTTAACCACCGATCAAAACCCTAATTGACTCAACTGCCCTAACTAAAGTCGGAGTGCAATAAATGACTGATTCTAACTGAAAGTAGGTTAGACACATGTCATAGCAAGCCAACCATCAAGTGGTAGCTCTTCAATAACTCCAATGAACCCCGATGAGGTTAACTGAAGTGAAACTTAACATCATAAGTGGTTGGAGGCACCCCTGTTGACTCCAGTTCATTAAATAATCATTAAATAATAAATTTAATGAGGAGAGGCACCTTCACTGCTCTATTTAACTGATTGTAACCATCAATTAGCAATAAAGTGCATTAATGACACTCAGATCACCCCCGGAGTGCTCCAGTTAGCCTCCCCGAATGTAGGAGAAGGCTAAGTTAGCCTCCTTGACTAAAGGTAGGCGTGGGTGTGAACTGGTGGATGTCATTTAATGCTCCACTGATGTCAATTAATGTCAATAATACTTAGGATAGTGGTTTAACTAGGCCAAATTGACCAAAATGAGTGTGTATGGTGGTAAATGTCTCCAACACCCCCCCTTAAGCTATACTCAGGAGGAGTAGAAAACATAAAATGCATAAAAATGCTAGGGCCCTTGCAAATAAGGCCATAGGTCACCCTGTACAATGCTGAAACTGAAACAATGCTCAAAAACAAACTAAGTGAGGAAAAGAGGGAAAAACCCCCCTCAAGCTGAACACTGAAAGTAGTCTGAATCACCCTGATGAACTCACCCCCAACAGTGAATGGAGGTAAGTGAACTTATTTTCTGAAAATATCTTGGTGAAGATGTCTGCAATCTGCTCATCAGTCGGGCAGTATTGCAGAATGATGGTCCTGTCATGCACTAGCTCCCTAATGTAGTGCATGTGGATCTCTACATGCTTGGTCCTCCGCCTGTTAACTGGATATGTGGATATCTTAATAGAACTTTGATTTTCACAAAAGAGGATAGTGGAAAAAGTACTACCAAGATCAAACTCTGAAATAATTCCTTGCAACCAAACTGCTTAGATGCAAGCATTCACCGCTCCTTGATACTTGGCCTCTGCTGAAGATAGTGCTATGGCAGCCTGCTTTTTGCTAGACCAGAAAATGGGTCCACCACCAAACATGAATACATATCTAGAAGTAGACTTCCAATCAATATAATCACCTGCCCAATCAGAATATGTGTATCCAACCAGCTCTAGCTCGGAGTCTGCAGCATAGTGAATGTCGTAGGTCCTGGTTCCCTAAATATACTAGAGGATCCTCTTGGATGCCTTCCAATGAAGATCATGAGGCTGCTGCATATATCTTGATACAGCATTCATGGCATAATAGATATTAGTCCTAGAATGTTTCAAGTACAACAAGCTACCAATCAGCTATCGATAGATAGTGCAGTCCATGGGAGGTGTGTTTTTTCCTTCTTCAAGGTTGATCCCTGAAAGGAAAGGGAATGGTGTAGGCCTACATTCAGCCATGTTAAACTTGAATAACAGGTATGAAATGTATTTTTACTAAGTTACCATTATCCCATCAGAATTTTTCTCAATTTCGAGCCCCAAAAATTGTTTTAGGAGCCCCAAATCACTCATTTCAAAGGCATTGTGGAGAGCGGTTTTGATGGCTGAAATGGAAGCAACTGTGCTACCTGTGATTAGTAATTCATCAACATATAAAAAAATACTAATCAAATTACCATAATACTTCTATAAATACACATTTGGATCTGATCTACACCTTTGGAAGTTTTGCAAGAGAAGGAAGGCATCCATCTTGGAATACCACTCTCTTGGGGCATGTTTTAACCCGTATAGTGACTTCTTTAGCATGCAAACCAAATATGGATCAGTGATGTAGCCCTCAAGATGATTCATGTATATCTCCTCATGAAGATATCCATTTATAAAGGCTGACTTAACATCCATATGATGCACTTCCCAGTGCTTAGATGCTGATATTGCCAAAACTAGGCGGATGGAGTCCATTTTTGCAACCGGTGCAAAGGTCTCATGGTAGTCCACACCTTGGACCTGAGAGAAACATTTTGCCACTAGCATTGCATTATATTTTTATTTTCTTCCATCATCATCAACCTTGTTCCGAAACACCCACTTGCATTGAACCAGTTTCCTTCCCAGAGGAAGAGAAACTAGCTCCCAAGTAGTGTTTTTCTGAAGAGAATTCATCTCTTCATCCATGGCAACTTGCCATCTCAGATCCTTCCGAGCATGGTAGTAGGATTTTTGGTCTGCACTAATCATCAAATAACAATTTTTGGACAGAAAATATCATGACAAGAGAGCGCAATACCTTCTCTTTGGAAATCAGACCGTGTTCTCCTTGGATCATCCCGATTTCCAATGTTATCTCCTGCGGAGGAGAGTGTCTGTCGGGCCCATGTGGGAAGATGATTTTGTACTTCAGGTTCTGATTCAGAATATGATGTTTGCTACACACTGATATCAGAAAGAAAAGGATCCAAATCATGGTCATCACCCCCAATTTCATCATCCAAATATTTAGTAGAATAGGAAGGAAATTCAGCAGTTTTCTCCTTCACTAGTTCCACCTCCTAAAGAGGCTCATTGAACTTGACACTTCTCTCGATGATGATCTGTTTAGTTTTGATATCCATCAGCTTGAAACCTTTTGATTCATTAGGATACCCAATAAATATACATTCTATGCTTTGTGATTGCAATGCCCTTCCTTTATAAAGTGGAATCTGGGCCCTACAGTGGACCCAAACACCCGCAGGTTCGACACATCCGGCTTGTGTCCGAAGTATGCTTCGAAAGGGGCCTTCCATTTCACGGATGAGTGTGGCACCCTATTTTGAATATATTCTGCAACATGCATGGCTTCAGCCCACAAATTTGCAGCCAGCTTCTTTGATTCCAACATACAGGTGGTCATCTCCTTGAGATACCGATTCTTCCTTTCCGCTACTCCGTTCTGCTGGGGAGTGTTGGGAATTGAATGTTAGACCTGAATACCACTTTGGGAGTATATGTGTAGCAACTCATTACTAACATACTCCCTGCCATTATCATATCTCAAGATCTTTATCTTAATCCTAGAGGCATTTTCGATCAAGGCCTTCAATTCAGAAAATTTTTCACATACTTCAGACTTCTTTTTGAGGAAGAAAACCCATGTGTACATTGAAAAATCATCAATAAAAGTCAGAAGATACCTTGATCCATTCATGGATGTGATAGGCATTGGACCGCTAATATCAGAATGTATTAGCCCCAATATGCATGTAGCTTAGTTTGCCTTCCCCCGATCGAACTTATGCTCAAGGTGCTTTCCAACCACACAGCTCTTTCAAATTCCAGTGGTTTCCTTGATGACAGGGAGGCCTTCAACCATGGATTTTTTCTGTAATTTCTGCAAATATTTTAAATTTATATGGCCAAACCTTTCATGCCACAGCCTACTAACTTCATTTCCATGAGTTAGTAGAGCGGTGGGCTTTGCATCCGCCACGAAGTGAGAGAACTCATAGGCTCTTGCATGATGGTTTGCAAGGCATTTACCAATGAGTTTCCCAGATGCAAGTTCTATTATCTCAACATCATTTGGGATGAAATATACTCTCTTAGGCACTCCTGTATGTGTCATCTGATAGACACTAAGGAGATTTGATGCCAGAGATGGTACATACAAAACATTTGAAAAATAGCCATTCTCAAGATCAACCGTACCTTGTCCTTCTGAAATGATGGTGGAGTCATCTCTCCCATGTGGATGGGGATGGATTTGCTAGTCTCCAAGGATGAAAAGGAGTCTTTTTCAGCCATAATGTGGTTTGAAGATCCTGAATCAATCAAGAGTGCTTTGGACTTCGAACTGCTTGCCATGAGGGCATGACCTTTTTCATCTTGTGGCTCCCGATCTTGATGATCTCTCCTCCGAAATATTTCTGGAAGATTGATGTGATTTCTCTCAAGGAGAGAGGTAGCTTCATCAAGCTTCTTCTTCATGCAGGCATGTTCAGGGTGGAATCCTTTCCCGCAATATGAACACTTGACTTTTTCCTTCCCATGATGCCCTTTTCCTTTGTTCTTCCTTGAGCCGGAAGACTCATCATGTTGCTAGTTTTCAACTCTAGGCTTGGGAGCTTCGAATTTAATTTTTGGATTCTTCTGCTACTTTCCTTTACCCTTCAGATCTTTGGGCCTTGAGACATGGAGGGCTTGATCACGGGAGGATCTGATGATCCCCACCTGGACAAGCTTATCATGTTCACTTGTTAGGGACTCAATGAAGGCATTGAGTGTAGGCATCTTCCATCCAGGGGTTGTGAGCTTCCCCGCAGAGAATGTAGAGACAAAAACTAAATAATAAGCTCCAAGTTTGGAGAGTATGGTGAGGATGAGCTGATGATCCGCCTTCTCCACTTTGCATTGCTTCAAGAGTAAGACAATGTGCTTGAACTTTGTGAAAAAATCATTCAAGGTCTCAAAATTGGAAGGCTGGAGAGACATCAATTCATTTTTGAGCTGGTAAACTCTCAAATCATCCTGCTTTCCATATAGGGTTTCCAATTTGTCCCAAATTTCCTTTGGAGTCTTCAATCCTGCAAGATGGAAAAGGAGATCCCGAGAAATATAGAGGCACAAGAATCTGAATGCTTCATCCTTCTTGTTCAAGAATCTTGATTTTTCTATTGCAGAACCAGGCTCATCTTCAGTGTCCATGGTGACTCTATAGAGTCCTCTGGAGTGCAACTGAATCTCCATGTCTCCTTTCCATGAGTGGAAATTGAATGGAGTCAAAAGATCTACTGAGGAGGCCATCTAGATCTGCTGGAGCGAATGCTTCACCTGTAGAAAACCTGAAAATCACAACAGAAAGGGCAATGTAAGGTTGGACAGCCTACACATTTTATGCTTTCATCACACCCAGCATAGTCAATCAAGCAAGCTTGATCAACAAGTTCTTTACTTGGGGTATTAAGTGGTAAGCCTTGGCTTCTGGTGCAGTGCTAGATTTTTGAGCTATTGCTCAATTTTCATGCAAAAATCTGTCAAAAACCTTGTTTTTGAGAGATCTAAGCTTCATCTCACCGTGAGCTCTGATACCATATTAAATATGTCACAATGATCTAGGGACTAAACACAAATCTCATCAAATATTAATAACAATAGTCATGAAAATAGTGTAAAAGGGATACAGAATGAGTAGCCGCACTGTATATTCACACAAAGAATGAATAATAAATTACAATGATCATGCTGCAAGCATGAATGACTAGCAATTCGAATCCTCAAGGAGGTCATTCGAATTGAATGAGTGAGTCTAGCTTAACTGAATGTAAGCCACAATCAACACTCAAGTTAACCATCGATTAAAACCCTAATTGACTCAACTGAGCCCTAACTGAAGTTGAAGTGCAATAAATGACTAAGTCTAACTGAAAGTAGGTCAGACACATGTCACAGCAAGTCAACCATCAAGTGGTAGCACTTCAATGACTCCAATGAACCCCGATGAGGTTAACTAAAGTGAAACTGAACATCAAAAGTGGTTGGAGGCACCCCTGTTGACTCCAGTTCATTAAATAATCATTAAATAATCAATTTAATGAGGAGAGACGCCTTCACTGCTCTGTTTAACTGATTGTAACCATCAGTTAGCAATAAAGTGCATTAATGACACTCATATCACCCCCGGAGTGCTCCAATTAGCCTCCCCAAATGTAGGAGAAGGCTAAGTTAGCCTCCTTGACTGAAGGTAGGCGTGGGTGTGAACTGGCTAATGTCATTTAATGCTCCACTAATGTCAATTAATGTCAATAATACTTAGGATAGTGGTTTAACTTGGCCAAATTGACCAAAATGAGTGTGTATGGTGGTAAATGTCTCCAACAATTTTATCTTAGAGAATTATTAGAAGAAACATATAGGAAGAATGAGTTGCTAATAGAAAGCCTTGTGCAAAAAGATACATATATCTCAAACCCTAAGAAGTGAAGTGGATGAACTGAGATATGAAAATCAATCTATGTGTAAGAAAAGACAGTCCATGGATAACAAATCAATTTGTGTAAATACAAATGAATATAAAGTTTATACTGATTCAGAAACCAAAGCTAAGTTCCACAACAACACCTCAGTCTTAAACGAGATACTAAATAGCCAGATAGATAAAGTATAAAGATCAAGTTCATGACAAGTATGATAGTTATTTCTATTGCTACACAAATAAAAGAAGATTCAATATGTTGAAGTGTTTTAGGTGCAATCACCTTGGCCACATTGAAAAATATTGTCACACATTGAGATGCTACACTTTTGATGGCTTTGGACATAAGGCTCAACATTGTCAAAAGGATACAACCAGTCTAAAAACAAGCATCTTACATGATAGCTTCAACTATATATGGGCTAGGAAGGAAGGCAAGCAAGCATAGTATCAAAATGGAAGTGAGTACATGAAGACATGGGTAAGGAAATCTCCTCAAGAAACAAATAAACCAAGTACATCTCACGTAGAAAGTAATTGTTGCCCATATTGCTAATCTCCAAGATATTGAGTAAGATCCTTGAATTCAGCATGATATTCATTGTGAATTCAAGGAGTATGTTAGTGAAGTTTCACAATTAAAAAATATTTGAAGTTGGCTGCTACATTAATGTGATTTTTCAAAGAAAATGTGCCTTTGTTTAAATTATATGCAAGAATGTGTTGAATTAATCATACATCAAATAATGAAAAGAGAAAGTACAAATAAGTGTTGCGGCTGAACACACAAGGCTTGCACAGATACATAAAATATGTTTGTATTATACTCAAAATTGGTATTTACAAAATTACATGAGACATCTATTGCAAAAAACATAGTTGAAGTACAAAAATGTAGCATCTTGAATCCTAAGGAAAAATCAAAGTACAAAGACGATGATAGGAGTCAAATTGCACAAAATTAGAAAAACAAAATCAATTCAGAACTACAACTCAAGATCCAACTCAGCATCATGATTGGA
This sequence comes from Pseudotsuga menziesii, assembly GCA_001517045.1. Taxonomy (NCBI): domain Eukaryota; kingdom Viridiplantae; phylum Streptophyta; class Pinopsida; order Pinales; family Pinaceae; genus Pseudotsuga; species Pseudotsuga menziesii. The sequence continues at coordinate 48,620 of LPNX010203628.1, read as the reverse complement.
TATATATTGTGAAATGGGAAGCTCTAGATCCACTGAAGTTGGCTTGATGAAATCTGTGGAGTGCAGCAAAGGAAAAAGTTGTAGAGTAGAAGATTATGCATTGGCAATGGATTATTCATCCTGAATCAGGTTTAGGAGTTCAACGTTTTGTTGATGTTTCCGTTCTAGGAAATCAACTCTCTCATTTAGACTAGAAAACACCTCAATAGTGCTCTGATTAACCTGTGATTTCTTGTACCATTGTATGAACTCAAACTCCTTCATATGGGACTGCCAAACTCTCTTATCCACTCTCAGTCTTCCAAATTTCACCTGCTGGGACCGAATCCCCAAGAAAAGACTATCAATTAAGTTATTGAATCTCTAAGAATAGGAAGACATGATGATAAAAGAGGAAAATCGACTGCAGCAATCAGAAAAATCTTAATGAGGAATAAACCAAGGTGATGAACAAGGAAATATGTAGTCCAATTATAAAATCAGAAGGTGGTTTCCCACGTGTGAAAATAACTTGAAGAGACATTCAGGATTAATGAAATTCAATTCTGCATGATTTGAATAGGGTTATGGAGATGCCAAAAGTTATTACATGAGTTGATGAATTCGGGAAACAAGGCAAAAAGAGAAAATCCAATCCATTGCTTCGAATGACCAAAATGATGTTTCCCAAAAGGCTCAAGTGTAAAAAAGACACGTCGAGTTTTCCGCACAAGTTGTTAGTCACTTCATCTTTTTTCCATGTTGGCTTATGAATGGAAGTATGTGTGAAGTTAAGAAGGTATACTTGGATATCATGGCAAGATATGAGAAGTCAAAAAATGCAATGAATATTGGTCACAACATAGTAAATACAATGAAAAGAAAAGGTTGGATGCTAAAAAATGATTTGGAATACAATGCAAACTAAAAATAGATGCAAACCTGTAGTGCATAATATATACAATAAGAAGATGGCATTCAAAATTCCGCATAAATTGAAGAAATGTGAGTATGACAGGAACATGAGATCAAGATAAAGGAAGCATCTACAAAAAAATATTGAATAAGCAGAGTGCAAGAAGACCAGGCCCTGTGAAATAATTCCAGTAAAAGGAAGAGAATAAAGCATGAATATAGGGGGATTATATGAAGAAAATAGATGTATGGAAGTCTAGCACAAAATCAAAGACATAAGAGAATCTGGAACTACGCATTGAAGCTACCTTTTTTAAATTGATGTCAAAGTGGGGGGGAGATCATGAAGCATGTGATCAACATAGAATTGAAAAACAACACTGATCTATGTAATACAAAAAGAGAAATATCATAAGACATGCATCAAATGAAGGAATTTGTGTAGTAATAAAAGATAGTGCATTGACAGCAGATTATGCAGATGAGCAAAGGCTCAAACTGGAAAGAACACAGGGGGAGTATCATAACCAGAACACATGAAGTGTACACTTATAAGTTGACAACTATCTTTGTGGCACTTATAAGTGTTGAGCCTTTCCAACATGGTTGTGTGATGTGTTCCTCCCATGGTTGGATATAAGTGCTGAGCCTTTCCGATATGGTTGCGGGATGTGTTCCTCCCATGATCAGATATAAGTGTTGGGCCTTTCTGACATGGTTGCGGGATGTGTTCCTCCCATGGTCAAATGTGAGTGTTGGGCGGGCCTTTTTCACATGGTTGCAGGATGTGTTCCTCCCATGGTTAGATATAAGTGTTGAAGAAGATGAAGACCTATGTGGAGGCTAGGTCTACAACCAACATAAAAAAGGGTTGGCTCTATAGAACTTCCTGTGATGAGTAGAATTGAGAGATAACACCATTTGATCAAGATAGCAAAAGCAACTTTGATGATGATCCAGCTTTGATGACAATCCAGTGATGATCCAGATTTGATGATGATCTAGTGATGATCCAGCTTTGATGATGACTCAGAGAAGAAGAATTGTGCTGATGAATTGTGTCAAGAGAATACCTTCCTAGTTAAGAGGGAGTGTTGATGTATTTGCAAATTTGAAATGTATTCACTTGTATATCCTATATTATACCCCGATGTTCCTATCGGGAGAGTCATCAATATAATAAAGTCATGTAAAGTCAATGAGGTTAACCTCCGTTGTAAGTAATAAAGTCATGTAAAGTCAATGAGGTTAATCTCCGTTGTAAGTAATAAAGTCATGTAAAGTCAATGAGGTTAACCTCTGTTGTAAGTCGGGGCAATAGTCCCCACAATTGATTTGAGGTTAACCCTCCTTGTTAATTATGGGGGTAAAATCCCCACGAGCACTAGGGTTATTAGACTCTCCTAGAGAAGTCGGCCCCGAGGAAGTTGCGGGGTTTTCTCCTTTATGGTTTCCCTGAGGAAAATTCTTTGTGTCTCTTGTATCTTATGATTATTGTTGTGCATGTTATTCTCTCAGATAAGATCCTAATATCATATTGCTTAAATGATAAAAATCTAACACCTGTTACCTAGAAAACCAAATTGTTCCTTTGACAAGACCTCAGCCAACTTTGGCTTCACCCTGTTGGCTATCACCTTCGAAATGACTTTGTAAACCAGATTGTAGAGAGAAATCAAGCAAAAATCAACAAATGAATCCTTCTTGTCACATTTGGGGATAAGGGTGAGAAAAATCGCATTAAAGGATTTTGATACATACCCCTCCGTGCATGACAATTCCACAGAATCAAGTATGCCATCCCCAATCAAATCAAATAAGGCCAAAACGAATTCAACTATCTATCCATTTGGACCCATGGTTTATCCTTCACAAAGTTCTTTAACACTGATTCAATTTCATCACAAGTCACCACCCAGTCAATAGCATTAGCCTCCTCTCTCAAGAAAAAGGTAGGAAACTATTTAATAACCTTATGCTGATCAATAATCAGAGAGTTCCTTGGATCCTTAAAGAGAGAATAAAAGTAACTAGCAGCCTCCTTTTTGAAAAGAGATTGTGAATGATACCAATTACCCCATTCGTCCATCAAATCCCAGATGGAGTTTGAATTGCGCCTAGAATTAGTAAAATTATGAAAGAATCTCATGTTAGCATCCTCCTCATTTAACCAAATAACCTATCGCTTAAGCCTCCAAGACGCTGCCTCCTGTTCCAAAAGTGTGTTCTTTATAGATTCCAACTCAACAAGAAGAAGGGAGTCTTCACATGAAAGAATGTCCGAGGAATCTTGAAGAAAAACCTGTTGAATGTCATGTTCAATCTCCTCTAAATCCTTAACCGCTTGTTGTTTCTTAATCTCTTCCCACTTCGATACCATAGACTTGAGAATTTTTAGTTTTTTCACCAGTCTTTTCATTACATCAAAATCATCCTCAACCAAAAAGGCCAAAGTGAATGAACCAGGTTATTGAAATCCAAATCACAAAACCAAGTTTGATTGAATTTAAAAGCATATTTATGTTGGGGAGAACCCACATCCATTTGAAAACAAATAGGCATATGATTTGATATAGACAACCAGATAACCCAAGACCATAATATTTCCACATGATCCATCTAGGAATCAACAACAATAAACCGATCCAGTCACTTGCTAATCCCAAAATCACCAGCCCGACCATTCCTCCAAGTTGGGCTAAGCTTAGAAGGAGTGACATCCACAAGACTATGTCTCTACAACAACTGAGAGAAGAAAGGGGCTAAAGTATCCGTACGAATAGAAGCTCTCCAGATCTCTGCATCTGAAAGGGAAAAGTTCAAGTCTCCATAAAAAATAACATTGGAAAAATTAAGAATACCACTTGAACCTCCATAGTATTCCAAAAATAATCTATATGCCTTCAAGGACCATAACAGTTAATGCAAGAGACAGGAAAATGAATATCTTTTAGGGAACCTTCAACAAAAATACCTACACATGACAGAAAATCCTTGAAATTGGCTCTCGCAAGGTTCTAAGCAATCAAGAGTTCCCCTGAAAGTCCCTCTGCATCAATAGCACAAAATTCCCACTCATGATGGATTTTAGAAAAATATAAGAGAGCTCGATCCCTTGAACACATCATTTCTTGAAAAAAGATAACATCAATATTGATCAAATCCAACAAATGCTTAAGGGCCCTTAATTTGGGTGGCCCTCCAAACTCCCGAATGTTGAAAGAGAGAAAAAGCATTAAGAACCCTCAACAATGGGCTTCTATGCTCTAAGAGCCTGCGATGAATTATAATGACCAACCGAATTACTGGACCTAGTGGCCTCCTTAATATAGGATGAAAGAGGAATATACACTCCTTCATCCACTCCATCAGTACCCCTTAACAAAACAATAAGGGTTTTAGGATCCTTATTTTTGTTCGACTTTCTAATGGTGACATTGAGATGTCCAATGGAGGACACAAGAGTGACATAAGGAAACAAAAATGGTTTACTAGAGAAGATCGTAAGGGAGCCTCTGTAAGGCTCTGTGACCCCTTCAACACCTGACCAAACCCCTTACAAACATAAGAGGAGGCCTTAGCCAAAGGAGGGAAGTCATCAACAGTTAGAGTCATGGAATTTGTATCTAATATCTCCATACCTATAGGACTCGACACATTATCCCTCCCCACATATCCCTCTCTACACACTAACGGACATGGGACCGAAACATCAAGGAAGCCCACCCCAATAGGAGGCACAAGAACATACCGATATTTATCAATTAACACTGGCTCAATAGGTCCCCCATTGCGAAAGATGGGGAAGCAAGGATAAGGGACGAAGAAGGGTTTTTCACAGGAAACCCCCCCACCCTCAAATCAGACAAAGCCAAGCTCTAAAGTCTAGCATCTTCCTCAATAGAATAAATAAAATGAAGCTTATCCTTAGATATGCCTTCATAGATCAAAGGGGAAACTGAACGACACACACTTGATATCAGGAGCGCGACGTTACTTGACAGGTCAATGGATGGAATATGTTGCAGCTCTATAGGAACCACAACCTTCGTGTAAGATTCATAATCCGAAGACGAACATCACTGCAAAAGATTCATAAATTTGTTCTTTAGATGGAATGTATCCTTACAAAAATGACATCTAAAATGGATTTTTCGGTAGTCTTGACATTGGGTAAAGGTCCATCCCCCCCATACAATATCAATTGCAGTAGGTAACCCAATAGAGATATCCAATTCCACCATCATTGAATCCATTCACTTATCAAAAGCATGGAAAATATTTTCATCTATGGAGACAAAACACCCTAGGGTGTTAGCCAAACCAATGAGAATGCTTTTCATCCATATTTGAAATGGGAAAGTTGGCAAGAGCGCCCATAGATGTCGCTTTGTTATTTTCTCCTTCAATGGGTCAAAAATTGAGTGTTGTTGCTTGAGGAGAAAAGAGTCTTGACCAATAGGCCACAACCTATCCAAAATTAGCAAAGAATCCTTCTGTTCTAGAAAAAAGGAAACCAATCCAACCATTTGCAAGGAGGCTGATAGAGGGAACATAGTTAATCAATGGTTTCTAGTGCGTATTGGCCCAAGAAACCAACTCTTCCCTACTAAGCTTCGTATATTCAAACAACCGACCAAATCCTTAAGGCATAACATTTCAGCTTGGTCCATATTCACGCCATGGCCCAACACATACTACCGTTTAAATTCCAAAGCTTTATAAGTTTTAAGATTTTGGTGGACACTAGCCCGACCGCTTGATAAACCACCTCATCGGGATTCCAGCACATAACCATGAGAAGACACCCCGCCACCAGGTTCCACAGATTCCCTTAAGGTTCCGTCAAAAGGAGCATCATTCTCAAATGACCATCATTGGAAAACGATATCCACTGAACCATGATATAAAAACCAGACACCCCCAATAGAAAACAACTACTAGGACATGATGACGAAAATAAACAAACTAAAAAAAAGAAACCCTAGGCAAGAGACCTGTGAATATCTGCGAATGACAACATATGCTCATTATGCTTGTTTGCTAGATTCACTTGCAAACATTTAGTGATGACTTATTCTGTGTTACTTTGTATTGAGTGATTTTTGACTATATGTTCATGTTGACAACTAATGCTGCACATAGAATCCACTTATGATCTTTTGAAGCTTTTGAAGCTTTGTTATTATCAAATGAATAGGATGAAGAGTGTTTTAGTATATGGTAATGAAATGACAAACTAATAGTTGTACATTTGATAAATTAAATGGTATGTAGGTTGAATGAAGTTCATATGTGATTATGATGGTTCTGTGTGAGATCACTAAATGAAAATGATAGAGAGATAATATCCTACAAACATTATGTTTCCATTAATAAAAAACACTCCAACATGTTGTAAACACGCATCTTCTAGGTGACTTATCATTTGTACCCTATACAATTAGTAATCAATATCTCATGCATGTTAAATAGAAACCATCAAATAAAGTTGAACAAAACAATATCCAATACTTGAAAGCTCAGCATAAACTCATATGGAATGAATGATGCATTAAATCCTCATAACCCATTAAAGATTCAGACGAAGACTCAAAATCTAAAAAAAACTAAAAACTAAATGACCATTAGTACAAGGTGATACCTACCATAAAGGATATGTTGGAAGGGTCATTCTATTATGTGTAGATCCTTCGCTACCAACTCTTGCATAAGGAGTTCTTAGTCCATGTCTTGCACATAAATAAATATGATTTTCTATAGATCCTTATCACAAAATTAACTAGAGTTGTTGGTTCAACCATAAGTAACTAACTTGAAAAGTCCGTATGAGTGTTTGTGTTTGAGGTAGTGAGAGTCTCACAAAAGGAATACATATTCCTCTTTGGCCTCAGTGAAGAGGGAAGACCCACATCATTGCAAGGCTCATTTTACTATTATTAAAACACAAAGATCATCACTCAATGCCCTTGTTTAATAAATGAATCTACCCTTGTATTCAATCCTTGTCTAATAAATAAATCTACCCTTGTATGCAAATGTAGGTTAAACCACAATGACCATAATTCCCGACTTTGCTACTAGAATTAAAGTAATCGTGCATACACTTTGTCTTACACTTTGTCTTATTCAACTTGTAGTAAACACCAAATTAAACCAAAAACTTAAAAGGCTAATTTACCCAATGTTATAAATGCAATCTTATAAATAATTTTATTAATTACTTTCATTGTAAACATGTATGAATGCATTTCCTAGATTAAAAATCTTTGATATAAAAACATATTAATATATCTTTAATAAAAAAAATGATGATATGACAATGGAATTGTCTAACAGTTTGGATTTGGATTTTCTCTAGCTAAAATGATCCTAATAAGATAATTTAATTTTTATGAAAAGTTATTTCAAATTTCCTTTGTTACATATATGATTATGCAAATCCAACAACATATATTACTCTACATAACAAATTAACAAATAATCTTAATAACAAATTTTACAATAATTACTATAAACACCCTAGTTTGTTAATGCTTCAACCTAAAAATTCCATCCACTTCTCTATGCTCTAGTAATGTTTTGGATTCTAGCTACCAAATCCTACAAATGCCACCTCGCCACAAAACCTTTCTCTATGCCTAGTAATGTTTTGGATTCTAGCTACCACTCCTGCAAGTGCCACCTCGTCACAAAACCTGTCTGACCTTTTGAAGTAAAAAAAAAAAAAAAACCCACTCCTACAAGTGCCACCTCGCCACAAAACCTGTATGACCTTTTAAAGTAAAAAAAAATTAGAGAGAGAAACGAGAGAGGATTCATATGCATGGCTCGGCCCCACGTCGGTAACGAAAAACTCAGAATCGGGATGTTTCTCTTCATTCATCTATGAGGGGTATGAAAATCCACGCACCCGATTCGGCTTCCGACCTCTTTTCATTCTTTCAGCGCATCCCAATCAAAGATTTATTCTCCCCGAGAGAAAACCTATACATGTTTACACCGCCGCAACTTATCGAACACTCGATCTGGGGACCCATAAATGATTCATCAACAAACAAACTCTACGCATCCGTAGATGATACATACGAGGCATTTTAAATGAATACTTGTACGCAAGGATTCCAGACGGCCTGAGTGCCGTTTACACTTGTAGATTATTTATTTATTCACATGGTGGAGCGTATTTCTTTGTGGCGCTTGTCTAATACAGTGCCGAGTAGTTTTGGGGGCAGGGAAAGACAGATAAATATTGAGATATATGGGAGACATTTGTATTTGTTTGTGATTTGGCAGAAAATAAGAAAATAATGGCGGGGGCGGTTGATTGTGATCATCCATACGAATACAAGTCGGATCGATGGGGTTATCCCATTAACACCAAATCAGATGCTTGCATTTTGCACATCAATGCTTACTACGAGCAGGTCTGCACTTCATGATCACTGCACACTGTCTCTTTTCACTTGACTTAGTTTTCATAAATATCTCATTCATTCGAGATATATTGCAAATTTATTGTCTCGTGGTACAGGTTCTGAGTTATGGGGCAAATAGGGATATCATTACGAGAGCAACGCAGGAGGACGGCGACTGTGTGTTAGCCAACACACTGGCCGCCTTAACTTTAGTTGCCAAGAGCCCCTCAGATGCTTCGTTTCATCTCCATGCTGCCGAAAGGAAACTGGTAATAACTTTGATTATTCATCAATGTCTGGACCACTATTTTCCTGAATTCATTCATTCCTAACAATGTGGATCAAACTTGTACACAAATTGACAATGAAATCTTTGTTGTTTTTGGTTATCCAGTTGTTTACTACATATATTAACGAACTGATTTGCCTCTGGGCCATAATCCCATGGGATTCTAACTTTTGCCCACTTGGTATAAACTTTTGATTTTTATCACTTGGACTAACCTTGGGGATAAGTTGGGTCTGATATATCACATGTTTTTGGATTTTCTGCCCTCCATTAAAATGAGTTCCCCTTTTTTGTTGTCCTAGGAGGTGGCATCTGTTTATGAGAAGATGGTTTTCAATGCGGTCTCAAGTTTAATCGATGGAGAAGATGAAGAAACTACAATGGATTTTCATTTTAAGGTCACTTTACTTGACTCTTTTCCTATTCATTGGAATGGTTATGTATGTTGTTTTTTAACAAATTGCCATTGTTTCATGCTTGCCTGTCCGCTGTTTTCAAACCCGAAACTACATTGTAACCTCAACAAAAGAGTCCAATCTCAATGACAGCTATATGGCATAAAATGCCAGAAGATAAAACCTGAGGCATGGTGTTACATATGATAATCTTACGAAAGAAGCCTATAAAGAAGCAGTTAAGCTGGGTCTATGAAAAGAGAGAGGTCATTGAAGTTAAATTTTTAGGAAACTAAGTCAAACGAAATTGTTGCCGACATATTCACGAGTCCAAAAGAGCATATGGAGTTGAGAACGATGAAATTATCAGTTTGCTATTTCAACCCTTAGATAATAGTGAAATTTAATTATGAGACACAGGGTTGAGATTGAATCCACTTGCTCTCTTAGCATTTGTAAAAGAATGAAACAGAATCATGGGAATAAGGACGCAAGCATAGATATTAACAGGAAAGTACGTGAAAACGATTAATCTATACAACCTATAACGGCAAGTGCTACTGTTTTATTCTGCAAAAGAGTCCTCTTCAGTGCCTAGTTTTTTGTTTTGAGTTTATTTCACTTTGGGTCCACCACAGTGCAACAAATTCTATTGGAAGTTTGGAACTCTTCATGTTTGAGATGAACATACTGTGGATTAATGATTGTAGTATCTTGTGGATTTCCCCCAATTTGATGCTTAATGCTCCTTGATTGTTTCCTAAAATTAAAGTTGAGACTACCAGGGGCTTGACTGGTTGGAAGTTGGAACTTGGTCAAGGGGATGGTGATATTCCCGCCACCAGGGTTTAATTTCCAACAAGTGCGTGGTATGTTTAGCCCATTAAAAGAATGGGGGTCATCATGGCTGTGTTAGTGTGCTGGGTCTGGTGATGGACATAGTTCCAAGCCCTAGTGCCAATGACAATTCCGCCTAGATGTTGAATGGTGGTGCTAATAATTGTTTTTTAAAGGAAGCATCCTCTAGAGTTTCCAGAAATATAAATTGACACTGATAACATCTAAACCTGGAACATCTTGCTTTAACTCTAATGGGCTTTTCACTAGCATAGATCTATCCTAAATGCGGATCTATCATGCACAGAGAGGCATCTAATTTTTTGAGGTGTTATTTTTCTAATGACTTTTTTTTAAATTTTTTTAATTTTATGAGTGGATATGGTTTTCTAATATTTTTTATTTGGTTTTAAATTTTTATTTTATGGGTGGATATGGATTTTTAAAATATTTTATTATTTGGTTTTCATTTTTTATTTTATGAGTAGACACAAGAAAATTAATTATTACTTTTTACTTTTGGTACATTATGTTTGTTTACTTAACAAACTAAGTTGAAAGCACCTCAGGAAATACACATCTCTCCTATACTAAGTTGAAAGCACCTCGCTACTCTCCCTGCAATCAAATTGATATCTACTTGTGATCTTGAATATGGCACTATGTTTGCATGTATGACTTGATTCCTAGATCCACAACCATGCTACCTTTATGCTTGCCTCTAGATAACGCCTTGGCTGGTCCCATTTGTTCGCAATTGTTGTTCTGTGGCACTTGGTATGCCTGTCTATGTCATAAAGCCTAGTTATTAGTTTTAATATTATACCGGAGTTTATTGTCTCCCAAACCTAGATGCCAAATCCTAACACCACGTGGAGCAACTCTTGGGCAACTATAGATGCCAAATCCTAACACCACTTGGAGCAACTCTTGGACAACTATAGAGGTAATGGCCACTGTCACCTCAATATTCACCTCTCGTTTCACTGCTATTTCTCTCTCATTTCACTGCTGTTGCTTTTCCAGCAGTAGGGTGGTATCCCTGACTGCTATATCCGACCTCAATCAAGCTCAAGGATTTTATTGTAAATGATTAGAGAATCACGATAACAGAAATAAAGGAATAAATTAAAAGAACTGGTTGTATGCAAAAGGTCTGCTGCCTATCCTTTGGGTTTATGGAGTTTCAAATCAACACACAGGGACCTGAAAATGGAATGCAAAATATTAGCAGGGCACTTGAATCTTAATGAATCAATCCTGCCAAGCTAATAAACTAGGCTATGTCTGCCAATGCTGGATGAATGCATTCAAGCAATAGAACACATCTTAATACACAACCAGAAACACATTACAATCAGTGAATCAAGTAACAAATTAGCCACAAGTTATTATTATTGAAAGCTTTAGGTACAAAATGGTTTAACAGCAACAAACTTGGTCTTTCAGTGTTACTAAGAGCAGCAGGGGACTGACAACTGAGTCACAGCTCCTGCTCCTACTTGACACAAAGACCGAGGGGATTTTCCATGTGAATAATATAATCAGATTAATTCACTCACAATCCGTACAACAACATTTGCTTTCACAGATCTAATTTACAAGAGAAAGAATAAGGAAAGCCGGAGGCATTGCCGTGGCCTTTGAATCTTCAATTCCATAAACGACAACATTACCAGCTTCATTCCTTCACTATCGAACCCTCAGATATCTTCAGTTCCTCCTTAACTAACCAATGGAATTGCCATACCTTTGACAGAGTCAGAATTAATTAATGGTGTCCTATCTTAGGATTAAGTCAAACTTGATAAATTGCTAATCGACCTTGGGCACGAATTCCCTAGCTGCCGTCTATGATTTGATCATCTAATAAACTTGATTATGATCTCAGTTAATTTGATCCGGTCCAAATTGATCATGGGCATTTTTTATTATTTTATCTTAATTAGTGTCATAGTTACAATAAGTTTGACTCATATTGTGTCGGAAAATAGTTTTTTTCCGGTTTGGTCCACTCAAAATTTGTGTTGATCAATTTTGACTCAGTCAAATTGAGTTTAACTCGCAATTTATCCAAGTTCAACTTGGTTTGGTCAAGTCAAATTCAACTAGGAGGCTATAAAAGCCCCCAAACTCCGATTTCACCCATTTTTTCTCAACGTGTGAATTTCTTGTCTGCCATAGTGATAAACAAACAGGACAGAATGATGCATCTTGCACACCCATTGACTCTTGTTGGGCACATCCACTGACGCATTGAGGGTATCAAAACAATGACATATTGCAAGGTTTTACTCAATCTTCATTCCAACGACTATGACTAGCTTTTTTTGACCCTTCAACATACCTCGACACACTTTTTTCTGCCTTTATTTGTTGCTGTTACTTGTCTAGGGTTTGTAACAACTGTTTTTAGTGGTTTTTTGGAGTTGTGATTTAGTTTTTTTTTCTGCAATTGGTGTTTTCAGGGGTTTCAAGATTGTTAAGTTGTTTCTATCCACTGTCCCATATCATAACAACCATTATCCATAGAAGACAACATCAAAGCCGCTTCCCCACAAACTTCTTAAACAATTATAAACCAAAACTATGACAAAACATGAAACTAAAATAGCAAAAAAGACAAGGGAGAAGGACTTTGCTTGGATTTATTGTGAAAGGATTTTGGGATCAGCTAAGGTTAAATGTAAATTTTTCCACCTTCCTTGTGGTGGCGGCATACGTAGATTGAAATAACGTTCTTGGCCATGGCATTGGTCCTTCCAACGTGTTGATGAAGATGTTAAACACCAAACCAACTTTGTCATTGAATCCGTCAATGAGGTTAAAATCAAGAAACAAAGAATAAATGTTGAAATGGCACTGCATGGAGTTGGTCGATCTTTTCCTAATACCCCCTTGTTGCCTCCCTCTATTGAATACACAATGCCAGGCCCAAGTTTTGCAATCATTCTCAAACTCAAAGTTAAAGTTAAATGCCTCCTCCTCCTCCTCCTCCTAGTTTTGTAATCATCCCTCAAAGTCAAAGTCAAAGCCAAATACCTCCTCCTCCTCCCATTCCTACAACTCTTAGTTGTGGAGTTGCGAATATAAACACCTTTATGCTTTGTTGAAATAATGTAATTTCGAAGAATATTCTACTTGTACTTTGCATTATTATTATCATTCCTCCTTCGAGAGATGTCATTAATGTAAAAGGTCAAGTAAAAGTCATGAGTTAAATCCTCCGTTGTAAGTCGGGTCAATAATACCCATAAGAGATTAATATAAATATTATTTTGCGTTTTCCTAGGTAGGTTGGCCCTGTCAGTTTGATAGGTTGGTCCAGTTAGGTTAAAAGGTCAAGTCAAAGTTAAGTATAAACAGGGAAGCACCCTCCCTCATTTAGATACACAACTCACTCAACCATTGCGCAAGAGAGCGAGAGAGAAAGAGGAAGGATAGCGAAGGAGGAGGAGAAGTGTTTTGGTGTCCTTGGCTCTTATGCTAGGGTTTGGTCTCTCTCTCTTATGAGATCTTGTTCTTTGGGCATTGTACTCTGGTAATATATGTTGATGAAGTTTTGCTAGGTTTTCTTCCCCTTGTGGGTTTCCCAGGATAAATTGCTATGTACCTTGTGATTGTGTTTCTTTCAGAGATCTTCTTTATGCTGTTATTGTGAAAATGTATTAAATGCTCATGAAGCTAGAAATCAAGTTGTAACAACATATAAACTTAACATGCTTTTCATACACGACCAGGTTCTCAAGCTAGCTTGGAAAACATGGGCTGGAAAAGGAATGACCATATGCATGCAAGGAAAGCCATTGCCAATTTTTGGTACTATTTGACATTGCCTTTAACTGTGCCAAATGCCCTTGCTGGCAAGACATATTTGTCATCAGAAATTGTCAATGATGTCAGCCTTATACTTGTTGAGTGTATTGTTTATCATGGGGAGAAACAGGTTGCAGCATCATGAGTGATGGATGTTGTAGATACAAGGAACAAAACCTTAATAAATAACATTGTATCTTGTCCAAAGGGAACAATGTTTCTCAAGTCAATGGTTGCCTTAGACAAAATTACTAGTGCCCAAATCTTATGTGACATGATGGAGGAAGTTGTTCAAGAGGTTGGAAGACAACATGTTATATGCATTGTTACCAACAACACAACTAATTATATGGTTATTGGTAGGGTTCTTATGAACAAGATCCCATCCATATTTGGGCCTCTTGTGCTGGGCATTGCATAGATTTAAAGCTTGAAGACATTGGTAAAATTGATTGGATACAAGATGTTGTGGAAAAGGTGAAACCCATAACCAAATACATTTACGATTGCGCAAATGTTCTTAGCATCATGAGAATATGCAATGAACACAAGAAGCTTGTTCATCTTGCAATCACCAAATTTGCAATGAACTTCATCTCCTAGCAATCCATAGTTGGCCAAAAGATTAATATTAAAGAGGATTTTATTGAGACCCAAGTGGATGGCATCTAAACATCACAAGACCATCGAAGGAATGCTCTTGTGTTTAATGATGGTTTTTAGAATGATGCCAAAGAGATTAAGGCTATGACATATTCACTTGTCCAAGTGCTTACGAACTTAAACTTTATTAGTGTTCATTTCATATTCAAATTTCATTTATTTCAAAATTCGTAATCTAGAATCTATATCCAATTTTAATTTAAAATTTGAACATTTGAAATTTTAGAATGGTTGATGGTGGCAAACCCACTATTGGTTACATTTATGAGGGTGATGGATCTCGCCAAGGAGGCCATTAAAAGAAGATATGGTGATGATGATGCTAAACATATGCTTCTTTGTTGGGAAATTATTGATGAGCATTAGGGTAGGCAATCTAAAACATCACAGGACCATTTGAAACATCATAGGACCATCCCTCACATGCTGATGGATACTTTAAACCCAATATATTTTTATGGTAAGGCCATATTTCATGAGAATGGGGAAGTCATTAGAGGCCTTCTGGTGTGCATTGAATGGTGCTTCCTTGATGAAGCAACCCAAATCCATGTCATTGATCAACTACATAATTATAAAGCCCCAACAAAATTGTTTGCCTATTCTAGTGCTATTACTGAAAGAAATAATATGTTGCTTTGCACACTTCATTAATTCATTAAAATTTCTCTTGTTTGTTTGTTTTATTAAATTTTAGTATCTTTTTATAGTTTTGATTCTTGACTCTTGTACCCTTGCCACTTGCTAGTTCTTTGGTGGAAAAACTATGGTAGTGATATGCTAGAACTTAAGACATTCACCATTCCAATCTTAAGTCAGACCTATAGCGCTTTCAATTGTGAGTGCAATTGGAGCATGTTTGAGAAAATATTCTCTATAAAGTGCAACTGCTTAGCACGTGAGCGCCTAAATGACCTTGTATTTGTCCATGACAATCTTCAACTTCGCAATAGGTAAATACATGGTGAGAAACATGAGACTTGTCTTACTTTATTTAAGCTTTTGTATTTGACGTTTGATGTAAATCGGTACTATTAGTACTAAATTGCTAACTAGGTAGTATCATAGTAGAGTTTAAATTTTAAATAACTAGCATACTCCCTCAATGGGTGAAAGGGAACCCAAAGCGAATCAAATACATTAAACAAGGCAAGAAAGATTTTGTGCTTCTTTGTTTCCCTTCTTCATGCTAAATAGATTCAAGATTATGATGGAGGTATTTCAAGAATATTCTTCTAAATTTATTCCTTTGAAATTAGTGGCATGCGATATAGTTTATTCTTTCCTCAAATACTTGCAATAAATAGTATTATATTTACATACTGCACACTTTAAGGAAAATAAGCCTTGAGGAAACATATCATAAAGCAATTAGAAATCTGCAACACTAAGCTATAAAGCTTTAGGCCTAGATTTCAATGCCTTTCAAAAGCCATCTTCATAACACAATTGTAAATATTAAACCTTTCATGCAATGAGAAAAGGCTTATGAATCTTTAAACCTAGATTTCAATGCCATCCAAAAGCCATCTTCACAGCACAATTTTAAATATTAGACCTTTCATGTGTCGAGGAAAAACTTGTATGCAATGCCCACTTTCCAAGGCATGTTGAGAATGTGGGTCCTTAACTTTTCCAAACCCAAAATCTCAAATAATTAA
The DNA here is from genome assembly GCA_001517045.1 of Pseudotsuga menziesii. Lineage (NCBI taxonomy): Eukaryota > Viridiplantae > Streptophyta > Pinopsida > Pinales > Pinaceae > Pseudotsuga > Pseudotsuga menziesii. The sequence continues at coordinate 32,647 of LPNX010203628.1, read as the reverse complement.
GAATGAAAAGCCAAAAGAAGGCAAAAGCTGAAGTGTTTAGATTTTTTATTTTATTTTGGCATTACATTGGGCAATTAGGTGAGTTTCATTCTAAGAGTTTAAAGAGCCCCTCAAAGTTCATATTGAAGAGAAACTCTAGCAGTACATCCATCTTATGTCGCATAGGAAAAATAGGTGATAAGAGGATAAAGGGGATTACTACAAGGACTGGTGCCAATCCAATCAAGGGAAAATGGAGTCAAAGGATCACCAATGAAGAGGGCCTTGCTTAATAGGTCACCAAGAGGGAAGAATTGTAGCTGCTAACCCAAACCCTACTTGATGGAATTGAAGATGAACTAGGGTTTACAAGGGAGGGGGTCAAATAAAGTATCCACTGTTGAATTTTGGCATTAGAATGAATTCTTAAAATTTTTGCAGACTGTAGTATAGAGAACAATAACAAGTGCAGTAGAAAGATCAACACATCAAAACATCAAACACATTGAACACAAGAGTTTTTCACTAGGGAAATCTTTAAAGGACAAAAACCCCAAAAGCATTAGTAATTCATCTCTTAAATGAGATGACTGAATCTTCAATCTCAGAATTCTGAGATGAATGTTTTTCAATGATTCTCAGGCCCTAGCAGGTTTGACCACAATTTTTTCATGAGTACAAAATTACACAGAAAATCCAGATTAGGGCTATCTGCCCAAACTTTCTCTCTCATGCCCAACTTTGTCTTCCCAGATCAAGTTTTGACGCTGCCCGAAAATATTTTCTGTTGCCCGTGACTGCCCAGAACTTTTCTTTGCTGCCCAAATCTGTCTTCCTCTGCTCGGATCTGTCTTCCTACTGCCTGGATTTGCTGTGGTCAACCTGGATGTGAAGATAAACTTCCTGAGGTCTGACAAGGCAGACTGTAACTGCCCCAATGCTCAATAGGTAGCAAAGAGGCTGCCCAAAGGTCAAATGAGGTTGCCCGATGGTGAAGACACTCAGCCCGAGGTGATTAACAGACTGCTCGTCTATTTTGTGGGCAGATTTGGGCTGTCCGGAAATGTTAACAAGCTGCTCGAGAGCCTGTAGTGCTACCTGAAGATGGATTGAGGTTGCCCGTGAATGACTAGGGCAACCCATGAATTTTCCTCCTCTGCTATATCTTCCCAAGGGTACTTACAAGCTACCCGTGAGGGTTATGTTGTTTCCCATTTGATGGAGATACCCTTGCTTAGGGTTTGAGTGTAGCCGCCTCTGCTGTATCTGCCCAAGGGTAATTACAGGCTGCCCGTGAGGGTTATGCTGCTGCCCATCTGATGGAGATACCTTAGCTTAGGGTTTGACTGTAGCCGAAAGAAGAAGATGCCGTAATTGTGTAGATACCCTAGCTGTAGGGTAAGTGTTGCAGAAGTAATGAAGCCCTAGCTGCTAGGGTTTGCTGTAGCATAAGTGTAGATGCCCTGGCTGCTAGGGTTTGCTGTAGCATAAGTGTAGATGCCCTGGCTGCTAGGGTTTGCTGTAGCATAAGTGTAGATGCCCTAGCTAGAAGCCTCCATGAAGATGCCCTAATTGTGTAGATACCCTAGCTGTAGGGTGAGTGTTGCAGAAGTAATGAAGCCCTAGCCGCTAGGGTTTGCTGTAGCATAAGTGTAGATTCCCTAGCTAGAAGCCTCCATGCTAGGGCATACACTAGGAACACAAACTTCTCTTCCTTCAAAACTAGTGAGACTTCTCTTTGGAGCAGATGAGGATCATAATCAAGTGTATGCAAATGAAATGAAGTTGATCTTCATTTATAGCCTTGAATCACCTGGATGTGGACCAAAACTCAAAAGAACAAAATAATAATATTTTATTCTTTTACCTTTGACTTTTACCTTTAAGGTACCAAAGACCTTTTATGTATTTTCACTTTGACTCCTTGGTGGTCCAAGGGTCCTGTTGCCCACCTATTTCGACTAGGTGGCAACTCCATGTACATGAAGATGTACATAGTTGTACAAATGGTACCTTGGAAAATCTGAGGATTTTTTTCGCTTCTGCAGGGCAATTGCCCCTTTGTAAAACGAAATGTCCGCTCCCCTGCGTGGGAAAATTAATGTAATTATATGTGCTAGTATGGGTCATATGATATGGATGCCACACCATGGAACTGGTTGTTAGGGAAGTTCCCTCATCGAGTGTTTTTTCCCTTTCCAATTGATCTTGTTGAGTAAACGATTTTAATTGGTTTGGTTTTTCACTCAAAATCCTCCAAAGTGGTGACGGGCGTTCTAATAGTCAAGTCCATGGGATGGCTAAGGGTTCAAAATGTTATTCGTGACCATGCTAGACATTTGTATAGAGTCTTGCGGAGTTTCGTTATGTTGTTGTATTTTTATTATTTTTTTCAGTTAATTAATTTCACCCCTTGGTGGTTAATTAACTAAGTTTTGATGTAATAATGTAATTGCTCAAGCACTGGCATTTTGTAATAGGGGCTATGAATGCAAAGTAAATTGCTATGAAACCTCCTAAGCCACTGCTTCGAGTCCCATGTCATTCTGATAGGTGATTGAGGAGATAGACCATTTTTGGCTAAGCAAGGTCTATTTTTCCCTAGGGAAATTAATAAATTTCCCTAAGTCAAAAATTCATATTATTTGATTTTGAAGGAAAAAATCAAATAATGCCATGGTAAATTTGTTTGGGGGTTCCTAAGCTTAGGAAAATTTATTCCAAAATTTTTCACCCCCCCATGGCCAAGATATAATTTTTCCAAGTTTATTTTTAATTTTTCCTAAAGTCAAATTTGGAAAAATTTAAAAATTAAAGTGAAAAATTAAAATCTAAGGTGAAATATACTTTTAGCCTAAGTCTAAGGTTAAAAAATTATCTTGGATGCAAGAGGCTAGAGTCAAAGCCAAATCTAGAGGCAAAACGTGGTGCTCAAACCCTTGCTAGAGGGGGCGCTAATGTGATAAAAGGCATCTAGAGGGGGCGGCCACCCTAGAAACCCCTCTAAATATGGCATCCAAGTAAAAAACCCCCATTTTAGTGGGGCGTCCAATGCAAAACTTAGTGGGGCGCATGCTAAATAATGAGGAGGGCACTATCAAAAAGGAAAAGCCACCAAATAAAGGAGGACGTCATGCATTAGAGGGCGCCAATCTAAATTTAGTAGGGGCGCTAGTCTTTTTAGAAGGGCGCCATTCTTAAAGTCAAAGCTATATTTGGAGGAGCGCCACCAAACTTGGAGGAGGGCGCCTAGATGGGCCCACGTTTTTTCCTCAAAGCAATCTCAATGGGACATTTTTGGTCAAACCCTAGATCTAAGGGTGGAAAATGAATAAGGCATGGATCAAGCTTCTAAGCCATTGATTGAAAATAATCTAAGGGTGGAGATTGATTGAGAAAAATGTAAAGTCAAATACCTAGATCTAGTGGTGGAGATTTAACCTAGATCCAGATCTAATCTCAGCCATTGATCCTCAAGGGGTTGGGGTCTTCCTCAACTTCCTCAACTATATAATGAGGGTCTCACTCCCTCATTTGAGATGATCTCTCATGCTATTGTTATGCTGCCGGAATATTTCTCCACTCTTCTCTCAAGCTCTTTTGCTATTGTAATCTTTTTGCCCTAGTTGGGCCATTTAATCAAGTAATCTTTGGAGGAAGTCTTGGTGTCTACATTTCATGCTTCTTGTGTAAGGTAACTTGCTTCATTTTTATTTGATTTTGCATTTGTATTAGCTTAGATAGCTCTCCACAAAGTATTTTGTAGA
>LPNX010203628.1:0-28765 GCA_001517045.1 Pseudotsuga menziesii | reverse complement strand
CTACAAAGTATTTTGTAGGATTTATTTATATGCTCACCTCTTGGCTTACATTTTGCAGATCTCATAAGTTTGTTTGCAGGGAACTAGAACAAAGGAGCCTTTTTCCATTGGTTGAATTTCTGTTTTTTCATTTTCGCACTTTTGCTTAAGAGGGTTTTAAGACTCAGTTTTTATCACTGTATAGTGATAAAAACCTTGGTTTTAAGGCCCCAACCCTTAGTATATTAATTAAACGTTTTAAATCTACTGTTTTAGCATCATTTAGGTGGCTGGAAACTCAGTTTTCAGCCCTCTAAACTTCATATTTCTGTCATATTTTCGCTCACATTTTTTACTGTAAATTTAGTGATTTTTGGGACTAATTTTTTCTAACAAATTCTTTGAGTTTTCTGTAATTTCCAGCAAGTAAAGCTTGCTGGTTTGTGACAGGTTTTTCACAGGTGAAGGGGAGGTGCTGCCCAAATAGGCCCAAAAATACCTCAACCTTCAACTGGTTCCAAAAGGGGTTCAAACCCTCACCTTTCTTGCTTCTTTTTTCTGATATTTGTAAACCCCAATGAGAAGTTCTCTTGGGGTATTCTAAATTTTTATAAAGCATTTGTAATCTGTAAATAGATTATGAAGTAAAGTAGATCACTAGTTTTATTTCCATTTACCCACCTATCTTTGTGACAGACTACCATCTTTGTCACAGAGATTGTTGTGAGGTTAGTTTACTGTTTTATTTAGTTGTATTTCCTTCCTAGTTTTACTTTCTGTTCACCCACCTATCTTTGTTACAGACCACCATCTTTGTAACAGAGATTGTTGTGAGGTTAGTATAATCTGTTTTATTTTTCCTGTTTACCCACCTATCTTTGTGACAGACCACCATCTCTGTCACAAAGATTGCTGTGCGGTTGAGCATTGCTTTAGCTAGTTAGAATTTCTTTCAAGTTTCAGTAATTTTATTTTCTGTTAAAAAGTAACCATACAACCCATCTATCCTGTGTATCCTCTATCCACTTGTCATCTCCCTTTAGGGACTTCAAGTTGGATATGAAAAGCAGGAGAAGTGGGGGCTTAGGTAATTAAGACAACTTTTCTTTTTTCTGTTACAATCACACATTTTTTATTTATTTTCAGTCCAAGATCAAGTACCAGCACCTCCCATAAGGGATACCGCTTGGTTGATCTTGTTGACAGCTTAAAATTTACCTTGCATATTAACCACCAAGACTTAAAATTAACCCCTAAAATTTACCAACAAAAGTTTCTCTATTTCCTGCTCCTCTACTCGGTTATCACCCTTCGGGGTACTCGCGAGATACAACAGGGGATAGAGGAGTCTTAGTTTAATAGGCATCCATCTAGCCATTTTTCCTGTCAACTAAAAACAGTGACCTCGGAGGCGACTTGGGGTAGTAGACCGTGGGGGGTCTCTAGGCGCTTTGACGTCCTCCTTGTTGAGCACCAGGGCATTGGGGTTTGACCTGTGAGCTACAGGTGGGCTTTGCTCCCACTTTGTTGAGCGCAACAACACTCCCTCTTTGACTTGAGAAGTACTGGATTGGGGTAGTCACACCACCGGTTCTAAGACTAAAATTCAAGAAGAAAAACTTTAATAAAATTTACTAAAATAAACCAAGATACATTGCAAAACGTCCTACAAACACAGGTCATTACTATCACCTTGCTGTTCAAGGTTTTCACTGCAAGCACTTTTATTTTTGCAAGTTCTTCACTTTTTAGTTACAAGCATTTCATTTCAGTTTTCACAAATTCTTGTGGTGGCATATCTAATTCATGGTTTAGTAATCTGAGATCTTGTGTAACATGGATTTTTGGGGTAATAGCTTGACAATTGTTCCATTATTCAATCTGTTACAACTGTGGATACTGCTAATATTGGTTAACTGCTCATTATTTATTGTTTATATTGTTCATAAGTATTCATTTGCCATATTGTAACCTTGTTTAATTGGGATAACACCTAAACTGTGGTTTAATTAACTTACATTTCAATTTCAGTTGTAAATCTGTAAAGTTATAATTTTAGACTCCATTTGTAATAGGCACTGGTCTTTATTTATCTCAAGGTCTGCTTGTCATTAAAAGGAAGTCTTTGCATTTGCATGCTGCTTGTCATTCCTTAGATAATACAAAGGCTTAGCCTCACAAATCTTATTAAAAGATCCCTTTAATTAATTTGTAATTAATTAATAAATCTGGAACTTAGCTTTCCTATAGGGACTACCCCCCTTGGCTCTATTGGGATCTTGCCTAAACGGAGGAGTTGTGGACTGTGGTGACAGTGGTCCCCAGCTCTCGCTTGCCCCCAAGGGCACACATAACAGGTTGTGACTTTCCTGTGTCTTAAAGTGTGAATTAGGCGGCAACAGGTCCTTATGTATTTTTGACTTACCTTTAGCCTTCCTGTGGTCCAAAATTCCTTATGTATTTTTGACTTTTACCTTTAGCCTTCCTGTGGTCCAAAAAGTCCTTATTTATTTTTGACTTTTACCTTTAGCCTTCCTGTGGTCCAAAAGTCCTTATGTATTTTTGACTCTTACCTTTAGCCTTCCTGTGGTCCAAAAGTCCTTATGTATTTTTGACTTTTACCTTTAGCCTTCTTCAAGTGCCCTGTGGTCCAAACAAGTGGTCATAGGGTCCTTCAAACCCACTCGAAGTACATCATCATAAATAGAGAGAGTTACTAATGCTTTTATCTCAAACTCGTGGTGCCACCAAGATCGGGTACTAGGTGTCTTAACTAGGGGTAGCTAATCCCTGGAGAAGATCACAAAGCCCACAGATCGTGGGAAGGAGTGCCTCACATGCCCATACATGATCTAGGACTTATAGTAATATCCTGGTAACAGACCACGTGCCTCAACCATAGGCTGCATAATTTGACTGGAGGTCAAATACTTGGTAACAGACCAAGCGCCTCCATTCTCCCGGAGAATGGCCCTAAGCCCTAGGCTGAGTCCCCCAGTACTAGATTGGTTCATCTTCCTGGTAACTGACCAGGTGCTTCCCTTCAAAGAATGGCCACTCGGCTCTAGGCTGAGTCCCCCAGTGCTGGACTGGTTCCACATCCTGGTCCTTGATCAGATGTCCCCATTCAACGGAATGGTCACTCAGCTCTAAGCTGAGTCCCCCAGTGCTGGATTGGTTCCACATCCTGGTCCCTGACCAGATGTCTCCAGTCAACAGAATGGTCACTCAGCTCTAGGCTGAGTCCCCCAGTGCTGGATTGGTTCCACATCCTGGTCCCTGACCAGATGTCTCCATTCAACAGAATAGTAATCTATTAACTTTTCCTCTTTCCATGAGAAACTTCCAATTTTTTTTCTTGGTTCTAGGTGGAATAGGAGTTGTTGGAAGTGATCGTGGAACATGAGAAGAAGATGAATGGCCTCCACAGATTGACAGATGTTGTGAAGCTAAAGGAAAAACTCTTGCATCTGGAAACCTGCTGGTGGTTGAGGGTGGCATCTCTGATGTATGAATCGGATCACCCTCATGATCACCCGATAGTTCATCCTCCAAGCGCTCTAATGCAATGGCTCCATCCTCCACATTAGCGTCCTTTGGATTGTTGTCCCAAGTAAAAAAAGTTCTATCATTCTTGGCCGCTTCACAATAATGGGACAACAACCTCAAGTTGTAGTGCACATAAACCAAGCTTTCAACTCGTTCTATATTCAAACTATATCTCTTGACGTTGTGGATGAAGCTGTAGGTGCTCCAACACCTCTCTGCAGAAGAACTATTGACAACCTGTGAAAGCACCCTCACCACCAATTTATGCAAATATGTGGCACCACTGCCATATATGTTCCACCAACGGATAGGATCCAACCTCTCTCGATCTTTGGTTGCATGCAAGGTACCAAAGACTCCATGTTCATTGATGTATTGGCTCAATTCACTCCGTACTTGAGCACACTCCTCCTCATCAGCGACCAACTTGTCTAATGCAAGCATATACCCATTTTGCACCTCTGGATCTCTGTGTGGTCTTTTCCTAACTCCACCGCCAGGTGCAGGTTGGGCCAACCAAGATGGAGAATAATATTTTGAGGTAAGGACATATGCAAGGGCACGGAGTGGAACATTCAAATTATTCCACCTTTTGACCACATGTTTATGAATATGGTCATACAAGATTGCATCTCTTTGCTCAACAATGTCTTTGATAGGACCAAGCATGTTATCCATTTGCTCATACACCTCCCCAATCATTGGATGATCTGTATCTGCAAAACGAATCATATTATAAACGGGCTTGGTGAACTGTAGAACATATTTAACCTATGCCCAGAACTAACCATCAAGAACGGTGTCCTCCACCTCCTGAAAGTCATGTCTATCAGACGTGCTTGCAGCTTTATCTTTCAATCCTTGCGATGAATCACTTGAGACCATACTAGCCAATGCCTCTCTCCTGAAGGTGAGGTAGTAGCTAGCAAATCTAGTCTTTGCAATCTTCAATAGCTCCAACCTAGAGTGATTGCGAAAAATGTGGTGGGCCATGCTATGATTGGTGATAAATTTTATCATTTTCTTACCTCTCTTGTACAAGGCACCAATCCATCGGTAACTAGGGGCCTTCATCTTAACAATATCATGAATCAAAAGGTTCAATGTATGAACCAAACACCCTGACCAAAATATGTTGGGATACTTATCCTCAATGGTTGCTTCTGCTGCCTTGCAATTAACAACATTATCTGTGATGACTTGAATGACATTGTATGGCTCAATCGTTTGAATGGTTTCAAGTAAAGGTTGTGCAATATTAATACCAGTCTTGTAGCGATCTGAGTAGTCATGAGCTGAAAGGAAGACCGCACCACTAGCAGACACACCAAGAATATTTATCAATGGCTTGCCTTTAACATTTGTCCACCCATCAGATACAATGGATACGCCATAGTTCGACCAATCATTTGTAAAATTTCCAAGAGCACTATTGATTTTGGCTCTTTCCCTGTCAAGTCCCACGGTTCTAGCTTTGTCATACCCAGGGCTCCTATATCATTTAGGGGCACCATTGATGGCTTGTACCATTTCATGCGAATAGGGTGAGCGAAGAACATTGGATGGCACACAACATGCATAGAGAAACCTGTAAATTTTTGAATCCACATCATCTTTGCAACCAAGGTCATGGAAATTTGATAATGTTTTTTGCATAGGCGAGAATCCACTAGCATGGGTGGATGATGATCCAAATCCACTACTAAACATTCTCTGTGGGGATTTAGATTCGACCCTTGATCTCTTGGAATTGTTTTGAGTGACCTTTCTTCCATCCTGTATTTGTTTCTTTTTTTAGCTGACACTTTGTCACATGTTTTGACTCCAGTAGCCTTACCTTGATCACATGGCATAAGCCCACACAAATGCTTTCTCACACGGTTATATGAACCTGTGTAAGTTTTATTATAATGGAGGCATGTAAACTTTGTGGTTCCACCCCCTCTCCCTCCCCCAAGCCTTGTCACATACTTCCACAACAGTGTTGTGTCCAAGGCTGCGGGGAATCACTCCTCCCCCCTCGAATCGCTCCCGATTCGCGCTCCAGGAGGAATCGATGAGGAATCGCTCCCAGAATTGCGATTCCTCTCGGGAGCGGTTTTTGGAATCGCGATTCTGCGAGTTGGGAAAAAGATTTCTCAGTTTTCTCATTTTTGCAAAAAAAATAAAAATTTAGTGATTGGCTAGGGTTTAATTAGTCTTTATAAACACTATTGGCCTCCATTTGGACTCATTCTATACCTCATTTGCTTGTTTTCATTTATCTTGCTAGGGCTTTGAGTGGCTTTGCTAGTTGTTTGAGAGCAATTTTGTAGGAGCTTGGAAGCGAGATTGGAGGGGAAATTGAAAGCTTCTATTTGTGAGAGCTTGGAAGGAAGATTGAAGGCTTCCATAGAGACATTCAACCATCCTTGAAGAGCGAAAGAGGTAGGCTCTAAAAACCCAATTTTTGTTTGTTTTTGAAAAAAATATTTCACTATGTTAAAATTTTAAATCTTGTATGTGTTTTTTTCTTGCTTTTTCCAATTTCTTCTTCTCCATCATTCTATTGTAGGCAAGAAGTGATTCTCATATTGAATCAACAAGCATGATGGATATGCGGTTTTTGTTTTTGGTTTCGATTCTTCTCATGATGGTGGTGGTGGGAAGTAGATTTGGTGGTGGCAATGACGAGGATGAAGAGATAGGGAGTGGCACATACCATGGAGAGGAGGAGGAAGAGGGAGAGGAGGAGGAGGAGGAGGAGGAGGGAGAGGAGGAGGAGGAGGAGATTGAGAGTGATGAGGGGCAAAAACCAAAAGACACAACACCTTTGTGGAAGTATGTGACAAGGCTTGGGGGAGGGAGAGGGGGTGGAACCACAACGTTTACACGCCTCCATTGTAATAAAACTTACACAGGTTCATATACTCGTGTCAGAAAGTATTTGTGTGGGATTATGCAATGTGATCAAGGTAAGGCTACTGGAGTCAAAACATGTGACAAAGTGTTAGCTAAAGAAAGAAACAAATACAGGATGGAAGAAGAGGGCGCTCAAAACAATTCCAAAGAGATCAAGGGTCGAATCTGAACGCCCAGAGAGAATGTTTAGTAGTGGATCTGGATCATCATCCACACATGCTAGTGGATTCTCGCCTATGCAAAAAACATTATCGGATTTTCTTGACCTTGGTTGTAGAGATGATGTGGATTTAAAAATTTACAGGTTTCTCTATGCATGTGGTGTGCCATTCGATGTTCTTCGCTCACCCTATTGGCATGAAATGGTACAAGCCATTAATGGTGCCCCTAAAGGATATAGGGGCCTTGGGTATGACAAAGCTAGAACTGTGGGACTTGACAGGGAAAGAGCCAAAATCAATAGTGCTCTTGGAAAATTCACACATGATTGGTCGAACTATGGGGTATCCATTGTATCTGATGGGTGGACAAATGTTAAAGGCAAGCCATTGATAAATATTCTTGGTGTGTCTGCTAGTGGTGTGGTCTTCCTTTCAGTTCATGACTACTCAGATCGCTACAAGGCTGGTATTAATATTGCACAACCTTTACTTGAAACCATTCAAACGATTGGGCCATACAATGTCATTCAAATCATCACAGATAATGCTGCTAATTGCAAGGCAGCAGGAGCAATCATTGAGGATAAGTATCCCAACATATTTTGGTCAGGGTGTTTGGTTCACACATTGAACCTTTTGATGCATGATATTGTTAAGATGAAGGACACTAGTTACTGATGGATTGGTGCCTTGTACAAGAGAGGTAAGAAAATGATAAAATTTATCACCAATCATAGCATGGCCCACCACATTTTTCGCAATCACTCTAGGTTGGAGCTAATGAAGATTGCGAAGACTAGATTTGCTAGCTACTACCTCACCTTTAGGAGGCTTTTGAAGGTAAGAGAGGCATTGTCTAGTATGGTCTCAAGTGATTCATGGCAGGGATTGAAAGACAGAGCTGCAAACGCATCTAATAGACATGACTTTCAGGAGGTGGTGGACACCGTTCTTGATGGTCATTTCTGGGCACAGGTTAAATAGGTTCTACAGTTTGCCAAGCCCGTTTATAATATGATTCATTTTGCAGATACAGATCAGCCGATGATTGGGGAGGTGTATGAGCAAATGGATAGCATACTTGGTCATATCAAAGACATTGTTGAGCAAAGAGATGCATTCTTGTATGATCATATTCATAAATATGTGGTCAAAAGCTGGGATAGTTTGAATGTTGCACTCCATGTCCTTGCATATGTCCTTACCCCAAAATATTATGCTTCATCTTGGTTGGCCCAACCTGCATCGGGCGGTGGAGTTAGGAAAAGACCACACACGGATCTAGAGGTGCAAAATGGGTATATGCTTGCATTAGACAAGTTGGTCCCTGACGAGGAGTGTGCTCAAGTACGTAGTGAATTGAGCCAATACATCAGTGAACAAAGATCGAGAGAGGTTGGATCCTATCCGTTGGTGGAACACGTATGGCAGTGGTGCCACATATTTGCATAAATTGGTGGTGAGGGTGCTTTCACAGGTTGTCAATAGTTCTTCTGCAGAGAGGTGTTGGAGCACCTACAACTTCATCCACAATGTCAAGAGAAGTAGTTTGAATATAGAAGGGGCTTAAAGTTTGGTTTATGTGCACTACAACTTGAGGCTGTTGTCCCATTATTGTGAAGTGACCAAGAATGATAGAACTTTTTTGACTTGGGACAATAATCCAGAAGAGGCTAATGTGGAGGTTGGAGCCATTGCATTAGAGTGCTTGGAGGATGAACTATTGGGTGATCATGAGGGTGATCCAATTCATACATCAGAGATGCCACCCCCAACCACCAACAGGTTTCCAGATGCAGGAGTTTTTCCTTTAGATTCACAATGTCTGGCAACCTGTGGGGGCCATTCATCTTCTTCTTGTGTTCCACGATCACTTCCAGCAGTTCCTGTTCCACCTAGAACATGAGAAAAAAATTGAAGTTTCTCGTGGCAAGAGGAAAATTTAGTAGATTACTAGACAGTATCATAATACTTTGTATTTCATGTTTATTATGGCCTATTTTGTAAACATTATGTCCAACTTTGAAGTTTGAACTTTAAATTGTTGATTGCATCTTGATTCTTATCATCTTATGATCTTACAACTCTTTGGTATTGAATATGATATTATGATGCTTTGTTTCATTTTATGGTTGATGTTATCTGTTAGACTGTTAGAGTTTGTTGATGGCAAATATTATATGTTGAAATTTGAAGATTGATGTTGTTGATGATTGATCATTTGATGACAATGCTACAAGTCATAGCTCCTAGATGATTGATGTTATATGTGACATGTGTATTAAATGGTTATATCTATGTTTTCTATAGTTAATTTGGCATAATACATGTTTTTTTAATATATATGCATCAAAATATATATTATATAAAAAACGCTCCCAAAACGGAATCTTTTGAAAATTTCGCTTTTCGCTCTCGCTCCTGCTCCCGCTCCCAACAATGTAGGTTGTGTCTCTTTGTTTTTGCCCCTCATCACTCTCAATCTCCTCCTCCTCCTCCTCCTCCTCTCCATGGTATGTGCCACTCCCTATCTCTTCATCCTCATCATTGCCACCACCAAATCTACTTCCCACCACCACCATCATGAGAAGAATCGGAACCAAAAACGAAAACCACATACCCATCATGCTTGTTGATTCAATATGAGAATCATTTCTTGCCTACAATAGAATGATGGAGAAGAAGAAATTGGAAAGAGTAGGAAAAAAACACATACAAGATTTAAAATTTTAACATAGTAAAATATTTTTTTCAAAAACAAACAAAGATTGGCTTTTTAGACCCTACCTCTTTAGCTTTTCAAGGATGGTTGAATGTCTCTAGGAAAGCCTTCAATCTTCCTTCCAAGCTCTCACAAATAGAAGCTTTCAATCTCTCTTCCAAACTCCTACAAATTTGCTCTCAAACAACTAGCAAAGCCACTCAAAGCCCTAGCAAGATAAATGAAAACAAGCAAATGAGGAATAGAATGAGTCCAATAGTGTTTATAAAGACTAATTAAACCCTAGCCAATTACTAATTTTTTTTTTTTTTTTTGCAAAAATGAGAAAATTTGGAAAAACATTTTCCAACTCGCAGAATCGCTCAGGGAACGTTTTTTTTGCCCTGGAATCGCTTAGGGAGTGATGAGGAATCGCTCTGGGAGCGTCGCTCCCTCATCGCTCCCTCAACGATTCCGAATTGGGCAGGGAGCATTTTTTCCCCTGGAATTGTGATTCCGAAAAACGATCCCAAGAGGAATCGTTGAGGAATCGTGATTCCGGGAGAAATTCCTCATTGATTCCTCCCTGAGCGCGAATCGGGAGTGATTCGAGGGGGGGAGGAGCGATTCCCCGCAACCTTGCTTTCTTCTCTACAATGTGAGGGATTAGATGGTTTTTCATCAAATCTAGAATGGATTGGTTCACCTTGGCTGCGTTCTTGTTATGCTTAGCCAAATCCTTAGGATGTGTAGAAGTTGTAGGGGTTCCTTCAATGAAGACCTATAGATCAACCTCCTTGCACAATATCTGGATTCTGCACTTCCAAGGTGTAACGTTGGAAGCACTTCCTAACCTATCAAGAGTAGTCATACTTGCAACTCCTGGAACACAACTATATCAAACAATCAACTGGAAAACAAATGAGATCAGTGACCTATCATAGGTGCATAGTTGACACACAACAACACTCCAATTACTGGATACTTAGGGTTTCACACCCTACAACCTATCATAGGTCTGTATCTCTCCAATCACTGAAGACACTTGGGCATCACACCTATTGAAATCCCCTGATAGAACCCTTTTACAGTGAGCTGATCACTCCATACATGTTGTCCTGGAAGATTTGAATGAATTTGTTTTTATTACAATGTTAAATTTTCAGACCTTGATGAGCAGAGTCCGCGCTTAACAAAATTAATGTGAAACCTAGGTAGCTAAAATTTTAAAGCTCCAATCAAAACAAAAACAGCTGACTATGTTAATCTACAAACATGTACTGCTGGAAATACTAACAACAAATACACAGATTTGAACTCTCAGTTACGTCTATATTATATTTAAACCTGAAAATAAGTGTTAAATTTCAAGCATATTTATCCAAGGCAAAGTGTTTTACTGTTCCTTTTAAAATTCCTCTGATATAAACTTTCAATCAGCAATATAGAAGAACATAAGCATGGAAGATGAGCAGTAGAATAGATGCATAAATGAGATCTCACATGAACACAAGAAATTTACCCTGGAGAAACCCGAGAAGGGAGAAAACTCCAGCAAAAAATCTTCCTTTATTGCAAATAAAATTGTATGATCACAATACAACTTCCACCATGAACTATGCTCTTCAATGAGCTTGACTAACTGACTTGAACTTGACTGTAGATGACCAACAAGAGAAGAAGTTCCTTGCTGTCCTCTTTGACTGTGTAAAAACCAGCCAGACAAAAGTTCCTTCTTTGCCCCTCTAACTGTGTACAACTGCTGTAATAAACATATGCTGTTCTCTTTTCTTACTGTGTAAAACCAGCAAGGACAAGAGTTCCTTTGCTGCTCTCGATTTACTCAGAGGAAAAGACAAAACTTCATTAATTAATGATGCACACTTAAGGACAACAAAGGCTACAATATATAGGCGAAGAAGGTAAGGTTGACATGGCATACACACAAGGAAAGATCCAGAAATTGAATGAAAACTTACAGAAAGTTCTAAACGAAGAAGAGAAATTTCTATAAAGTAAGATTTTGAATTTTTTAGTACCTTCCATTTTTTTTCTGTCTTTTTCTGACTTTATTTATTTCCCCCCTTTTTTTCTTTCTAACTTTGTCTTTTGCTAACTTTATTTATTTAATTATTTCTAACTTTGTCTTGACTATTTTTTGCTAGCTTTAATTATTTAATTATTTTTTTTCTTTTCTTGAATTTACTTGTTATAAATAAATAAATTAATTAATAATTAAAACTTTAAACAAAATAAAACTTAAACTTTATTCATGAGAACTTTGACTTTGACTTTGACTAAAGAGACATATTCATGGCGGATGAATTTATTCGTGCCAACGCACTAGATCAATGCATTTATTTGCATGAGGAAGATTGTTTGTTTCTAGTTCATATGAATTTTACATTCTTCCTAACTTTTGCTAGATACCTTGGCTTTTGCAAAATGCTCACAAGGCTTTCTGTCCTGGCTTTTGGCATGGCCTCACAAGACTTACTGACTTGACTTTTGGTATGGCTCACAAGGCTTGTCCGTTCACCTTGACTTTTGCCATGCCCTCACAAGACTTGCCAAGGAATTATCACTTTCGTTTTGACTTTTGTCCTGGCTCACAAGGCTTGTATGTTCACCTTGACTTTTGCCATGACTCACATAACTGTTTAATCTCCAAGTCTCCCTAGCTAGCTTCAGGGTGGTCACTTATGGTCTCAGACCTTGGAGAATGCCTTTTGATGTTGATTTCAACACTCCCTCTCAACAAGGGAGGCATTCTCTACAACTCCAAGTTTGTCACGAAAGTGTGCAAACTTCGCCAACTGCAGTGGCTTGGTCAGGATATCAGCTACCTGATCATTTGTTGCAATGTACTTTAGGTTGATCACATTTCGTTGTACCATATCTCTGATATAGTGGTACTTCAGATCAATATGCTTTGATCTATCATGAAACACTGGATTTTATGTGAGCTTTATACATCTCTGATTATCGCAGAGGATAATTGTAGTCTCAAGCTTTTCACCGAACAAGCCAGAAATAAGTTTTATGAGCCATATTGCTTCTTTGCTGGCGTTGCTAGTGGCGATATATTCAGCCTCAGCTGTGCTCTGAGCAATAGATCCCTGCTTCCGACTGGACCAGGAGATCATTGCTGATCCTAAAGTGAAGCAGTAACCTGAGGTACTCTTTCTATCTACTGGACTGCCAGCCCAATCCGAATCTGCATAACCATGCAACATCACACCACCACTGGATGTGAACTTTAGCCCATAAGCTAAGGTATCTCTAATATATCTCAAGATGTGCTTACTTGCCACCCAGTTTCTTTCTCTCGGCTCAACCATAAATTGGCTCAATGCACTTACTGCAAACTGCATATCTGGTCTAGTATGAGTTAGGTACATCAAAGACCCAAAAAGCTGCCTATACATGGTGGGGTCCACCAAATCAGATCCTGAATCTGAGTCATGCAACTTTTTTAGATTAGCCACCATAGGAGTGGACACACTCTTGCAATTCATCATACCAAACCTCTTCAGTATGTCTACAACATATTTTCCTTGAGATAGGAAAATTTCGTTTGGTTTTTGCCAAACCTCTAAACCCAGGAAATAATGCATCAATCCCAGATCTTTCATTTTGAACTCAGCAGTGAGCTTCTTCTTGCACCAGGCTAGCTGTCTATCTTCTCTTGTGAGGAAAAGATCATCTACATACAAAACCAAAATCAGAGGATGATTTTCAACAACTTTAAAATAAAGATTAGAGTCAGTAGTGCTCTTACTGAACCCCAAGCTTCTCAGAAAGCCATCAATCCTGTCATACCACACTCTGGGTGCTTGCTTAAGACCGTACAAGGCCTTCTTTAACTTGCATACATGAGAAACCTTGCTATGCACAACAAAGCCATCGGGTTGTTCTACATAAACTTCCTGTTCTACTTCACCATTAAGGAAAGCAATCTTTACATCCATTTGATTTAATTTCCAACCAAGTACAGAAGCAAGAGACATAACTGAACGAATAGTGGTATCCCTGGCTACTGGTGCAAAGATCTCATCATAATCTAGACCTTCTTTTTGGGAGAAGCCTTTGGCCACGAATCTTGCTTTGTACTTCTCAACACTTCTGTCAGTTGCATGCTTTATTTTATACAACCATTTGGATGAGACAACTGATTTGTCTTTAGGCCTGGGAACAATGTCCCATACATTGTTCTTCATGATGGACTTGTATTCATCCAACATGGCATTTCTCCAAACCTGCAACTTGTTAGCTTCATCAAATAAAGAAGGTTCAACATCTTTGATGTTACTTACCAAAGCAACATAACTTGCAAATCTTCGAGGCCTTTTGCTTTCTATGAAGGTTCTTGAAGGGGTTGCATGACTCTTTGCATCTTGCAGAGCTTCTTTGAACCAAGCTGGTCTTCGCTTGATAAGAGGTTCTTCATGATGGACTTGTATTCATCCAACATGGCATTTCTCCAAACCTGCAACTTGTTAGCTTCATCAAATAAAGAAGGTTCAACATCTTTGATGTTACTTACCAAAGCAACATAACTTGCAAATCTTCGAGGCCTTTTGCTTTCTATGAAGGTTCTTGAAGGGGTTGCATGACTCTCTGCATCTTGCAGAGCTTCTTTGAACCAAGCTGGTCCTCGCTTGATAAGAGGATCTTCAAGAGACCTCTCTAATACCTCGACAGGTTCCAACGCTGCATCTTGATCCATTGGATCATCATGACTTTTCTCCCTCTGAAAGTCAGTACCAGAATTCTCGGCTAAAGGAGAATCTGGCTCATCATCGATCTGAAGCTCTCTGGATCGTTTGAAAACAACTTCCTCATGGAAAGTTACATCTTGGCTCATTTCTATTTGCTTCTGACTTGGAACATAGATCCTATAAGCCTTAGAAGACTCACTATATCCAACAAAAATCCCTTTCTTACCTAAGGGTTCCATCTTAGTTCGCTTCTCTTTAGGAACATGAATGTAAACTGGACACCCGAACACTCTCAAGTGTCCAACATCTGGTTTCTTACCAGAGAAAGTTTCTTCAGGAGTTTTATTCTCCAGGATTGCATGCGGTGATCTGTTCTGGATGTAGACTGCTGTAGGTGTAGCTTCTACCCAAATAGAGTTGGGCAGATCTTGATCAAACATCATAGCTTTTGCAGCTTCACATATAGTTTTGTTCTTTCTTTCAGCAACGCCATTTTGCCGAGGATTGTATGGAACTGTCAACAGACATTTGATACTAGCTTCCTTACAAAAGCTCTCAAACTCATGGGATTCATATTCCCCTCCATTATCAGCTCTTAGATTTTGAATGCGCTTCCCTATCTGATTTTCTACCAAGGCTTTGAATTCTTTAAACTTTGCAAAAGATTCACTCTTCAACTTTAGAAAATAAATCCAACATTTTCTAGAAAGATCATCAATGAATATGACATAATACAGACCATTCAAGTAAGGTGAAGACATAGGTCCACAGATGTCAGAATGAATAAGTTCTAAGATCTCTTCAGATTTGCTGCTACTTTGCGGAAAAGACTTCTTTGCATTTCTACCAAGCAAACAACCTTTGCAAACCTCATTTTTATCAGAAGAAATAGGAGGCATACCACTTACCATAGATTGAAGTCTAGGGAGAGCCTTGAAGTGAAGGTGACCGAATCTTCTGTGCCATAGCTCGCTGGGGCTGACTATAGAATGGGAAAGAGCACGAGCATAATGATTTGTTACCTTGTAGAGTCCTCCTTCTCGAATACCAATAACTTCAACTGAACTTAGCTGACTATCTTTTGGTGGAAGAACTGCTTTACCGTCCATGAAGGCCACCTTGTAGCCTTTATCTTCAAGTGCAGAAATTGACAACAGGTTCTTTCTCAAACCAGGAACAAATAAGATCTCATCATTGTGAATGATGGATCCAGACTTTAACTGAAAAGAGGTGGAACTGACTCCTTTAATATCATGACAAGAGTTGTCACCAAGCTGAACCTGCACTGCACAAGTCTTCTTTCGAAAATCTGAAAGAATATTTTTGAAACCAGTGATATGCTTTGAAGCTCCACTATCAACCAACCACGGGTTTCGATCAGTGGTTAGGTGACCAGAATGAGCGGACACCAGGTAGTATTCTCTTCTGTTCTCTTGTCTCCCTGGAGATTCACTTTCCTTCTTACCTGATCCTCCTTCTTCAGCAGTGGATGCATGATGCTTCCCTTTATGGAAGTCTCTCTTCTTGGATCTACAATCTTTAGCAAAATGTCCCATCTTGTTACAATTAAAACATTTAATCGTGGACATATCAAAACCTTTACCTTTGAAGTTACCTTTGTACTTGCTTTTCTGGAAGATCTTTTGATGGGGAGGATTCCTTCCTCTCCTTGTCTTTGCAGCCAAGGCAACAATGTCATCACTAGCAGCACCAGACCTTGAAGTCATGCGATCTTCCTCCTGAAGGTAGTGATGCCACAAGTGCTCAAAAGTAGGCTGAGACTCCCTACCATTCACAATGGCAAGGAAAGTATCCCACGAAGATGGGAGGTCATCGAATATGGCTTGTACCAGATCATCATCTTCAACAGTTACCCCCTGTGACAAGTAACTGATCACGAATTTGAGCAATTTTAGAATAGAAGGAAGCCACAGACTCACCTTTCTCCATCTTCAAGAACTTTAACTTGTTCTTGAGGTTTCTTTTTTTCACTAGGTGTAGTTTTCTCATGCAGAGTCCTGAGAGTGTCATAACAGTCTTTAGCTGTCATTAGAGAAGTTAGTACCGGCATGATACTGTCTTTCATTGAGTCAAAGATAACTCTCTTAGCCTTAGATTGATTCCTCCTAAAAGTTGCTCTACCCGCATTGGTCGCTGGTTCCTCCATCATTGTAGTCACGAATTGATCTAGCTCCAACTCTTGGAGAATATTCATGACCCTGAGCTTCCAAACATTAAAGTTTGAAGCTCCCTCTAGCCTGTCTTTAGGCCAGATAGAAATAGAAGAAGACTTTTTGAACAGAAAACTTAGAACTGAGCTGGATAAAGCTTGAATCCTTGGACCTGTGTGGGCTCACGACCAAAGAACTGAGCTCCGCTCACACCGTGAGCTCTGATATCATGTTAAATTTCAAGCATATTTATCCAAGGCAAAGTGTTTTACCGTTTCTTTTAAAATTCCTCTGATATAAACTTTCAATCAGCAATATAGAAGAACAAAGCATGGAAGATGAGTAGTAGAATAGATGCATAAATGAGATCTCACATGAACACAAGAAATTTACCCTGGAGAAACCTGAGAAGGGAGAAAACTCCAGCAAACAATCTTCCTTTATTGCAAATAAAATTGTATGATCACAATACAACTTCCACCATGAACTATGCTCTTTAATGAGCTTGACTGACTGACTTGAACCTGACTGTAGATGACCAGCAAGAGAAGAAGTTCCTTGCTGTCCTCTTTGACTGTGTAAAAACCAGCCAAACAGAAGTTCCTTCTCTGCTCCTCTAACTTTGTATAACTGCTGTAATAAACATATGATGTTCTCTTTTCTTATTGTGTAAAACCAACAAGGACAAGAATTCCTTTGCTTCTCTTGATTTACTCAAACGAAAAGACAAAACTTCATTATTAATGATGCACACTTAAGGACAGCAGAGGCTACAATATATAGGCGAAGAAGGTAAGGTTGAGATGGCATGCACACGAGGAAAGATATAGAAATTGAAATGAAAACTGACGGAAAGTTCTAAACGGAGAAGAGAAATTTCTATAAAGTAAGATTTTGAATTTTTTAGTAACTTCCATTTTTTTTTTCTGTCTTTTTCTGACTTTATTTATTTCCCCCTTTTTTTTTCTTTCTAACTTTGTCTTTTGCTAACTTTATTTATTTAATTATTTCTAACTTTGTCTTGACTCTTTTTTGCTAACTTTAATTATTTAATTTTTTTTTTCTTTTCTTGAATTAACTTGTTATAAATTAATAAATAAATAAATAAATAAATAAATTAATAATTAAAACTTTAAATAAAATAAAACTTAAACTTTATTCATGAGAACTTTGACTTTGACTTTGACTAAAGAGTCATATTCATGGTGGATGAATTTATTCGTGCCAACGCACTAGATCAATACATTTATTTGCACGAGGAAGATTGTTTGTTTCTAGCTCATAGGAATTGTACATTCTTCCTAACTTTTGCTAGATACCTTGGCTTTTGCAAAATGCTCACAAGGCTTCCTGTCTTGGCCTTTGGCATGGCCTCACAAGATTTACTGACTTGACTTTTGGTATGGCTCACAAGGCTTATCCGTTCACCTTGACTTTTGTCGTGACCTCACAAGACTTGCCAAGGCATTATCACTTTCGTTCTGACTTTTGTCCTGGCTCACAAGGTTTGTATGTTCACCTTGACTTTTGCCATGAGTCACATAACTGTTTAATCTCCAAGTCTCCCTAGCTAGCTTTAGGGTGGTCACTTATGACTTTAGACCTTGGAGAATGCCTTTTGATGCTGATTTCAACAATAGGCAATACATTGCAATTTGCTCAAAACATAAACCCGCTAACCAACACAGTGGTGTGCTCCAGATCTCCTTTATAGACATAAGAAGATTTGGGTTACAATGTACCCGGACACATGCAAGAAGTGCCCTTATTTGATAGAATAAAACTCTAACCCTAATCGACTGAGCCAG
The DNA here is from genome assembly GCA_001517045.1 of Pseudotsuga menziesii. Taxonomy (NCBI): domain Eukaryota; kingdom Viridiplantae; phylum Streptophyta; class Pinopsida; order Pinales; family Pinaceae; genus Pseudotsuga; species Pseudotsuga menziesii. The sequence goes on along the minus strand of LPNX010203628.1, from coordinate 10,774 downwards.
TGCGACCTACTTCATGGATAGAAGTGCTCGAAATAAAGCTCCTGACCTGGAGGTTGAACTGCAGCATGCATGCATGCATTCTCCTTAGGATCTGCACCCTCTTCCTATCCTAGCTTCCTAGAGATCTAGTGAATGCATGCAAACGAGCTCTAAAATAGAAAGGCATCTGTTATAAAATTGCACTGCTAATATTGAAACGACAATACTAAAACTGGAAATGATAAGGTAGGTGAATGCATCTTCCCTCTCCTATATCACTGTTGTGCTACTCTTAAGAAGACTAGTGCTGCACCATCACTCTGATCTGCTATGCGCTCAGAATGACTGCACAGGTTTGTTGCAAAATGCCAAGGTAGTCTCTGCTGGGATGTGCCTGCACATGTTTGTTGCAAAAGAGCTGAGGTTGTCTCTGCTGGGATGTGCCTGCATAGGTTTGTTACAAAAGAACTGAGGTAGTCTTTGCTGGGATGTGCCATTTCTGCAGGAGAATCAACTGTTGAGCATTCAAGGTAACTTCTAACAAAAAGTATCCTTTTGAAGCTCTCTCCTTCCCTTGCAGGTGTCAAGTATTGCATGTCAAATCTATGCATGGGAAATCTGCTAAACTTGTGAAAATGTCAAAATTCTGTATTGGTATGAGTGTGGGTCGATCCTTGAAGAAAACGGCTTCAAAGATCTTATGCAAGAAACTTGTTCAATACTTAACTCTGAGAATAAAGATCAACAACCATTTGCTAAGTCTGGTTAAAACACTCACAAACTATCAATGCCGAATCAATCAAGATGAAATTTTGAGAAGTTTATTCTGAGTGATAACAGGGACACAACTTTTTATGGGGAAGGACATGTGTACCTCACCACACCAGATTTTTTAAATATCACGCTCTATATAAATATGCTATTCATATGTAAGACCATAATTGTCAGAATGTTCTTCTCTTGGGTCTTTATAGTATTATATTTCAATATTTGTAAAAGGCCATTGTTATGTAATAACGGTCTTATCACTTTTATTAGTAACTAAAGAATTTAAGTTTTAGGTTTTCCAACACTTTTTGTTATAAATAGGGGCTCCCCCTTTCATCTGTAGCATTTATTTTTCGGAAATACAATCAACAAGTTTATTTGGAAAAGCTTCTTCCATTAATCCTGATTTGCAGGTGCAATCCACCCATTGGGTGTGTTACCAACTTTTTTGTACCATAGTTGGGTTACCTGAGGAGTCGCCGGTTGACAGACTTGTTCAAAGTCTAATTCCAGTGTATCAGTTGATCTGTTTGTGTGTCTAGCCAATATTGGCTAGCCACTTTTTTATTTTAATAATTTTGACCATGGCCCCGCGGGGTTTGTAATAAATGTGCTAGTAGGGTATTTTTTTGAGTGGTTCGGTCTCCTGAAACGTAGAATCTCAAATAAGGTATTCCAGGGAGTTTTTTGCCTCTGACAATTATGCTTTGCCTTCAGCTGAGTATGATTGACGAGTTTTTCTCCCACTTCCTCCAAATCTGGAATGCCCGATGTTGAATTCTGGGCCTTGGGGGGTTATTAGAGCCCAATTGAGTGTTATAAACCTACTAGACATTATTTAGGTAGATCATGGTCATGTCCTAAGTCATCTGGACACATAAATTTTTTTCGAAAAAATCTTTTTCGAATGGGGAAATTTCTTTTTTTAAAATTTTTTTATTTACTTTTCCAAAGTTTTTTGGGTTAATTTTTCCATAAATTAAATGGAAAAAACCCGTTTGTGGTAAGTTGGTCATCCGGATTCCGAATTCAATGATTGAAGGCTCTAAACTTAAGCCAAAAATCATTCTTGATTAGCCAGCCAGTCAGAACTAACTTTCAAATCAACAATCGGACACATAATGCCTTTTTTCTCAAAAAAGTCAGTTTTGAGTAAAAAAATGAATGTTTATTAAAAAATGATTATTTTGGAGAAAATTAAAACTCTCAAAATTAATCCAAATTCAGTAAAATAAAAGGCTAAATGACATCTCATGGATCCCTTATGATGATTGGAGTTATCATAACTCAGCTTCAGTCATCATTAAGAGAGCAATTAATTTATTATCAGTTAGCAGACATGTCATCTCCAGCTAAAGAATGAGATGGAGAGCACTCATTGGTCCGGTGATTTGATCGAGGTGAAGACTGAAGCTTACACCATCAGTAGGCTTCCCAAACCTAGCTGAGGCTCCTTCCAGACCTAAAAGGTGGGTTTACCAACATTTTAGATGGCTCCTTCAACAGCTCAGGCCCCTCTCTCCAGGTTGCGCCTCCCACACGTGTGGCTTCATCTATGGCTGGATTTGATGGTTCAAGGTTGGAGTGGGGGCGCCTTGCCTGGGTGGAGGCCTCCCCTCACTCTCGGTTCTTCGATTTAGGTCTGGTTCTTCTGTTTAGGTGGCCAGGCTGGTTAGGTTATGGGAATTAGTTTTAGGGTTTTAGCACTCTCTCATTGTACAAATAGAGGCTCCTTTAGCTCTATTCGAATGGATCTCTATGCAAAGAATCTCTGGTGAATTACTGTAATGCTTGTTGCTTTTGCAACCGTATAATAAATTTTAAGGCTTTGGAGGCATACATGGTGTGTGAATGTGGATGAACAATTGGCGAATGAGGTGAAATGTTTCAATTTTTGTCTTTTATTGCTTAGGATTGGATAATAGCTCATGCTTTAGAAGGCTTCTATAAGCATGTAAGATTGATCATTTGATGTTACAATTTGATCTTTTATGGTTTTGTTTCTATGAATTAAAGTAGCATCGATTATTCAGTTGTATGACATGCTCTTTATATTTTTATTTACAAAACAATGAACATACATGATCTAATCCATTGTTTGCAAGTATTGAGTTGAAATTGTGCAGGTCATCTCATTGAAGCGAGTAGGAGTTTGAGCTCAGGTGCATCCTCTCCTCTCGAAGCCAAGGAAACTTCCAAATTTTCAAGATCCAAAAGAATCCAAACGCCATCAAAGTACCACAGGTTTGAGTGTTTCTTTCATATTATTCATCTCTCAAATTTTTATAAAATCTTTATTTCCTTGGGATTAGGGCACGTTTTGGCTAAAGTGAACATTCATTCACTTAGCCTTTGCCCCGGTTGGATGCCTTGTTTACTTTTTGCAGCCTTTTAGGCCTTCTTTTTGCGGCCATTCCTTCCCTTAGTTCATAGTCCACTTTTCCCCACTTTTTACCCTTTTGGACAGCCCTCTTTTGCCTCCTTTTCCCACTTTTTGCAGCCTCTTTAGGCCTTCTTTTTGGGCCATTTTTTGGGCTGTACTTTTAGCCTTTTTCACCCTCATTTGCAGCCTTATTTCTCTGATTTGCAGTCCTCTTTCTCCCTTAGTTTCCAGCCTTCTTTGACTTGCCTTTTGTCCTCTTTTCACTCCCTTTCCCCCTCTCTTTCCTTGCCTTTCTCTTTCCTCTTCTCTCCCTTCTTTTTGGTAAGTTTGGGTAGTTGTTTTTATCTAGTTTGTAGATTTATTTTCAAGTTATTTTTTATCAACTAATCCTATAACAAGTGTATGTCTAGAGCTCTTAGTTTCAGGTATAGGTGAAGGAGAGCCCAAAGGCCACAAGCAAGCAAGGAGTGCAAAAGAACAAAAATACTCTCTCCCTCTTCTCTCAATCCCCTTCTTTACTTGTTCTTCCAAGAAGCAAATAACACATCATCATTGTAAAAAACTAATAAAAAGGGCTACTGGGAGCAAGTCTCCTTTCTTTTATACTTCCCCTATTTGGGGGAAGGGTGTTGTGTCATTTTTCATGATTTTTTAGTGTAGTTTCTTTTAAGCAATTAGTTTAGTTCTTTGCTTAGTCTTAGTTTCCATTTTTTGCTAATTGTTAGTTGTTTCTTAGCATAAACACTAATTGTTAGATTTATTATTGCATTTTGGTATCTGTTATATAATTGTCAAATCATAAAAAGAACCAAAATCTCTTGAATCTCACCGTAAGGTGGATCAAGAGTGCTCTTTGTCGGAGAGTTTAATCAACCACTTTCATCTTAATTGTTGTGCTTGTTTAAATCAATTAATTATTTAAGACTCTTGAACTTGCAAAAACACAAGTCAAGAGCACTCTCTATCGGAGAGCATCCTAAGTTTGCACAATCCTTGCATTAGCTGCATATAGATTAGCTAAGTCTCTTGAACCATTGTCATAAGACGGGGTCAAGAGTGCTCTTTGTCGGAGAGTCTAATTAATTGTTTTAATAAAATCTTCAACACACATACCTTTTTAATTAATTAACTCCCTTCCCTCCTTGCTGGAGTATGCTCTGACCGATCCTAGATCGGAATACCCAGAAACGGCATTGGATCTTTAAACCCTACAAGAGTAATTTAATAACCCTTAAACACCCTTAACCAACGCACCGGCGTTGTAGGGATCCTTCCAAAGTACTTCCTATTAGAGGCGTCGAAACCTCCCGCTGTCTTAGATTCCCGGCTAGCTGGTCACTTGACAATATTAGCCTGGGATACTGGGCGGGCCCGACATGTCTTAAACGGAGGAAACTTAGAAGAGTCTCCTGGCTTTGACAAACCTTCGTTGACACCCAAATCAAGAGCATTTTTTAAAATTCTTAAAATCTACGAAGAGCACTTGCAAAACCTAATATTCACTAGCTTAATTCCTAGACTTTATTTCACGCATTTATTTGACTCCATAAGGCATTGGTCCTTCGTTATAATTGAGTAATCTTCTATCTTGATCAACTGTCTATGGTCTATTTTTGCTGATTATATCTGAATGCTTAAGTTACAAGTCTGGAATATTTGCTTCTCTTTCAGGCTCTTGCTAGCAACGTGGATTGCTCTGATTTACGTGTCACATTCATAAACTTAATTATTTTTAATTACAAGTAACTCCTAAACAACACCCATCCGCATCTAAAACATCTTAAAACTTAACTTAAACATTGAGCCATAGAAAACTCTTTGTTAGGGACTACCCCCCTTGGCTTCGTTAGGAGTTAGCTTAAACGGAGGAGCTAGGAGTAGGTGACAGTACCTAGCTCTGTGCTTGCTCCCAAGGTCACACCTCTCCCACGTTTTCAAGTGAGGAGACAACTTTTGGAAGATTTTTGCTGTTGGTGTGCAATCGACGGACATCTTTTGGTGCCGTTGCCGGGGACAAATCTTTTTGTTCCTGGACGACCTTTGTTTCTTTTAGTTTTTACCTTTTTTCCCTTTTTGGTAGATTTTTAGTCCAATCACTCTCCGAAATTAGACTTAAGTCCACCTGGCAACTCCGCTGTCAGTTAACACCTCAAGGTATTCTACTAGAAGAAACTCTATAGGTTTGGTCGATTTCATCCTTGACCTCGAAAAGTTCTTTAGGAGGAGACTAATCAAACTATCTTCTCGCAGGATCCTTGCAGAACTTGGATCTGAGTCTATTTCAGACATCCACATTTTATTTCCTGAAAACACTAATACCACTGTTTCTGACATAATGGGCGAGTATTTTACTCAGCTTGACTTTTCTCAGATAGCAGGTCAACCACACCGTCTTCCAGACAAAGCTGTCGAGAAGCTCCCGATGTATACAGGCACTGATGCCATTACCTCCGCCATGCACCTCAGGAACTTTTCTAGGTGTATCAACGCTTATGTCAATGATCTGGTTAGCCAACATGATGACGTGTATATGAAGTTATTTTCTCTATCTTTGGATGGAAAGGTCGGCGACTGGTATAGCAATTTACTAGACAATGCCTTTGATAGTCTAGCAGCTTTCAAAACTTCTTTCACCAACAAGTTCGGTGAAAAGAAAGAACCTCAACATCAACTTGCGTCCTTAACCAACATAAAGAAGAAGGACACGGAAACAATGGACGAGTTCAATACTAGGTTCACAGAATTATCAAAAGCTATTCCTACTGAGTATGCCCCAACTAAACCAACCATCCTAGTCTATTACATTGAGGCACTTAGTGGCAAAATGCAGTACCAGATCAAAGACAAGGAGCCTGCTAACCTGCTCCAGGCTCAAGAGGTGGCAATCAAGATTGATCTGAACATGCAGTCATCTGGTGAATCTAACCTCCACGGTTATTCAAGGTCTTCAACTCCGTTGAAAATCAGTGAACCAAAAGACAAGGATCTTTTATCAGATATAAAGGATGCCTATGAAAAACAAATGATTGAGATGAAGAGGGAGATGAAGAAAAATATGGAGGAGGCAGCGCAGAAACACTTAGCACAGTTAAAAGAAATTCAAAATAGGGTGATTACAATGGAAAGAACTCAAACTCACTCCACTCCTAAAACCTTTCCTGCCAAGCCAACTTGGCAAAGAAAGCCTCCCAACCATGAGCAGAGGCCTCCCCATCAGCTAGAGGCTGCTAACATGGTTAAGCAGTATAAACCATTTTGCAGAGCATGCAGAGATTTCCATGAGGAATCTGGCTGCCACTATGCGTGCTATGTTCAGGAGCATGGTCATCTTGAAGGTTGCGGTCCGAATACGTCGACAAGCGAGCCTGACTTTATCAATAACATAGATGACATCCCCAACATCCCCATAGGAAATTAGCCACAGGCCAATTGTTATGAAAAGAAAGTTGACAACTTGACTCAGTACCATGGAGAGATGGCTTCAGTTGAGCAGCTCAACAATACCCAGAACTTCAAAGGGATAACTTATCAAAGAAAGGGGTCTTCTTCACAGAATATTCCTAAGATAACAGCTCCTAATCCTCCCAAAGAAGTTGAAACAAAAGAAAATGTTGATTTAAGTTTTGACTTAGGTAATTGGTTAGCGAATACAAAAGTCCCTGTTCCGGTCCTTGAATTATGCAAAATCCCTGGCCAAAGAGAGAGACTTTTGAAAATCCTAGAGCCGCAGAGTAATGTTGATCCTCAAGCTGAAGAAAGTTCTTCAAGTCCTTTAAAGCCTATTACCCCTAAAAAAGTCACTTTTTCCGATACCGTGGAGCGAACTTCGAATAATGTCTTTGCTGATCCACCTATAGTTCTACATACTAGGGACCCAAGAAAAGAAGAGCATCCCCCTTTCTACGTATCATTGATGATGGGCGATCTTCTTCTACACAATTATATGTTAGACTCAGGATCTAGTTCCAGCATCATGACCAAAAAAGTCATGCAACAGCTTGACCTAAGAACCACGAGGCCATACCAGAATGTATGTGCCATGGACTCTAGACCAGTCAAGGTCGAAGGGATGATTGAAAACCAGCTAGTCAGATTGGCCAAGTATCCGGATATCCAGATCACAATGGACATCCTGGTTATTGATGTTCTAGACAAATGCGGTATGTTGCTTTCTAGGAAATGGGGTGCCACTTTGGGAGGATCAATCCAGATGGATTGGACCTATGCTACCGTTCCAGCGTCAGAGTTTTCACTTGTTAAGTTGTATTCTGAAAAGAAAAAAAGCACCATGTTGAAAACCCTCAAAGACCATTAAATGAGTATGCTTACCACACTGATGAGAATGGCTCCTATCAAATCAACTCCACCTTCTTGGAACCCATCCAAGAAGAGATGAAGACCAAAAAACTTAGTGAGTTGTGGAGAATGAATTTTGATTGTGCTTACTCTAAAACGGGCAAGGGGGCTGGTGTTGTCATTGTTTCACCAGAGGGTAAGGTTTTTAATTTTGCCTTCAGATTGGAGTTCGAAGCAACTAACAATGTGGCGGAGTATGAGGCACTTCTACTGGGCATTGAGATTGCCAAGGACACAGGGATTAAGTTGCTTGATATTAAAGGAGACTCTAATTTAATCGTCTAACAAGTTAAGGGTCAGTTTGCATGTAAGTTTCAAAGACTTAAAAAATATAGAAATGCAATCTGGGATACAATGGAATTCTTTAATGCCCTTAACATAGGAGCAGTCCCTAGAGATCAGAATAGTGCCTCCGATAGACTTGCAGTTTCAGCGTCAACTCTTCAGCTATCGGATGAGATGTTAGAGGGGAATTGTCCTTTAGAGATTAACTTCAGACCTTCTGTTCCTGACAATGTTGAGCATTGGCAGGTCTTCAAAGACGATGAACAACTTTTGAGATTCATTCATAATGTCGATGAATTCCTTAACTTTAAAGCTAACGATCGGGAAGAAAACAAAGAGTATTATGGAGAAGGTGACCAGTTTAACAATCCTGTCCCACGTGGTCTAGTTGCCTTAGAAAACATCTTTGACAGACAGGACTGAAGAAAAAACAATGTTGAGTAGATGAAACCAGGAGATTACATTGAAGTCAACATTGGAACAAAAACAGAACCTAAAATTATAAAAATTGGAAAAGGTACTTCTGAAAAAGAAAGGAATAGCCTTATCAACTTGGTCAAGGAGTATAGGGATGTATTTGCCTTTACTTACGACGAACTCAAAGCTTATCGGGAAGATGTATTTCAACATACTATTCCCCTAAAGCCGAAATGTCAAAAAGGCAAGCCTTTCTGACAAAAACTTAGGCAAATAAATTCTAAGTTAGCATCGATCATTAAAAAGGAGTTAGAAAAAATGCTAGCGGCAGGAATAATAGCTCCTACGAGGCATTCAACGTGGTGCTCTAACTTAGTCGTAGTTAGAAAGAAGAACGGGAGCATAAGAATATGTATAGATTTCAGGAATCTAAACATGGCATGTCAAAAGGACAATTACCCCCTCCCCAACATGGAGACCCTCCTCCAACGGGTCACTGGATCGAGCATGATGTCGATGCTGGATGGTTTTTCAGGCTATAACCAGGTAGTCATTCAAGAGGAGGATAGGCATAAGATCACCTTCACAACTCCTTGGGGCACCTTTGAATATCTGAGAATGCCCTTTGGCCTTTTAAACGCAGGAGCTACTTTCCAAAGGGCCATGGATTATGCTTAAAAGGAGTTGATTGGCAAAATCATTAAGATCTACCAAGATGATCTCACTGTTTTTTCGAAGGAAAGATCCAACCATGTTGGTCATCTCAGGCAGATTTTCGAGCGGTGTAGGAAGTATGGCATTTCTTTGAATTCGGCTAAGTCGGTGTTGGGCATAGAAGAGGGAAAACTCTTAGGACATATCATCAATAAAGACGGTGTCAAAATTGATCCTGAAAGAGTAGAGGCCATAAAAAAGATTCCTCTCCCTAAGAATGTTAAAGCCCTTCAGTCCTTCAATGGTCATATCAATTTCATCAGAAGATTCATTCCAAACTTGGCTGAATTAATGAAACCTATGCAGGCCCTACTCAAGAAAAATGCCAAGTTTGCGTGGACCACTGAAGGAAGGAAAGCCTTTGAGTCGATAAAGAATGCCATTACCAGGTCTCCGGTCTTAGTCAGCCCTGATTACGCGAAGGATTCTATGATCTTTTCATTCGCTTCTGAAGACACTATTGTAGGTGTGTTGCTCCAAAAGAACATTGAAGGGTTTGAGCAACCTATAGCATTCATGAGTAGAGCCTTGCAGAATTCCGAGCTAAAGTATACCATCATGGAGAAGCAAGCTTATGCCTTAGTCAAATCATTAAAACACTTCAGGACTTATATCGGGTATTCCAAGGTTGTCGGATATGTTCCCCACACTGCGGTTAAGGATATCCTTTCTCAAAAGGATTGTTTAGGAATAAGGGGAACATGGGTGTCCAAGATCCAGGAGTATGACCTGGAAATAAAGCCCACTAAGTTGATCAAGGGACAAGGCTTGGCAAGAATGCTTACTTAGAAGAACGAAGAAGCCATTGAGATGATTGCAGAAAATGACATCCCTCAGCCTACCATGACTCCTGCCCTTCAAAACCTTGACAACCATTGGTATTCAGACATCATTTTCTTTCTTCTCCATCTCACTTGCCTTGATCACCTCAAAGGACACAAGCGTAGGGCTTTGAGACTTAAGACCGCTAGGTATTGCCTCACCCAAGAGGGTCTGGGTTGGAGGAACCTAGATGGTGTTATACTTAGGTGCATCAACGAGCAAGATTCTAAGAAAATTTTAGCAGAGTTTCACTCAGGATTTTGTGGAGGCCATTATGCAACAAATACAACTGCCCACAAAATTCTGAGAGCTGGATATTACTGGCCAACCATTTTTTCAGATGCTCACAATCATGTCAAGTGTTGCCAGGAGTGCCAGCTGTTCACTGGGAAGCAGAAGTTGGTGGCTCTTCCCCTTACTCTGGTTGTTGTCCTTGCCCCTTTTCAGCAATGGGGGCTTGATTTTATTGTAAAATTCAAGGATAACTCCAGCAATGGTTTTTGTTGGATTCTCATAGCAACCGATTACTTCACCAAGTGGGTAGAGGCTATACCCACTAAAACCGCCACTGAGAAGGTTGTTATTGACTTCATCGAGGAAAGAATCATCACCAGATTCAGAACTCCCCTTAAGATAACAACCTATAATGCCAAAGCCTTTAGTTCAGAAGCAGTAAATGACTTATGTTTTAGGTATGGCATTATCTTATCCCACTCATCTGATTATTACCCACAGGGCAATGGACTTGTTGAATCCACCAATAAAAATTTAATGTCAATCCTCAAGAAGACTGTGGGGGATAATAAGAGATCATGGGATAGTAAAATTAAGTATTCTGTGTGGGCGGATAGAATCACTAAGAAGAACTCAACTGGTAAGTCACCTTTTGAGTTGGTGTATGGACTCACAGCCACCCTCCCGGTCAGCATGCAGATTTCGATCTTCAGGATGTTAAGTGAGTATGGCACAGAACAGGCAGAAATGGAGCAAAGAATTAATCAGATTATAGAATTGGATGAATCCCGAAGAGCTGCCCTTGATCAGTCACTC
>LPNX010203622.1:0-12897 GCA_001517045.1 Pseudotsuga menziesii | reverse complement strand
AGTTACATTTCAATCATTACTTGCCCAAAAAAAACTAATGTTGAGATCATTTTGTGTCAACAGGTACAAGTTAGTGTCTTCGTTAAGGAATTTATTGAAAAGACATGTCAATATGTTCAACATGTCCACTTGGCACGATGGCAGGATGAGAAGTTTAGAGTATGCAGAGACACATTTCCTCATGGTACAATACTTTCAATAGTTTATTTTGCCGAGAACTATACTCTACAACCTCAACATGAGATCCAAAGTCAGTATTATCACTCTGAGCGGGTTTCCTTGATGGTCCATATCACATATAGGCATGGCCCAAATAGCACTGAAGAGCAAAGAGAAATTATGAAGGAATATCACTTCTACGTAAGTGATGATAGGTGCCATGACTTCCACTATGTACGTCATTGCTTCATCATGTTCTATGATCATTTGAAGGCAAGGAACATACAAATGGATCGACACTGGATTTGGTTTGATGGATGTGCTGGTCAGTTCAAAAATGCACGCATATTTCAATGGTTGTGTTCATTGCATAAAAACCACAAAGTGCCACATATGTGGAACTATTTCGAGACTGGGCATGGTAAAGGAGAGCATGATGGATCCGGAGCATGTGTCAAAATAGCGCTACGAAGAGAGGAATTGAAACTATCTACAAAATCTACTCTTCGAAATGCGCAATCTATAGTTTGGTGGTGCACGTCAGTAATGGGAGAGGAATCAACTATGCGAGTAGAATCCACAAGAAAGAGACATGTGGAGAGATTTTTTTGGGAGGTGGTAGAAATAGATCGTTCACATTCATGGGAATGCAAGACCGTGCATGGTACTCGTGGCTTTCATTCGGTTCGAAGCTCAGACAACCCAGTATTTGAAATTTGGACTAGAAAACTTGCTTGTTTTTTCCCGCCTTGCTGTGATGGTGACTGGGATGGGTGTGAATCGTTGGATTGGGTTGATGGATGGGATCGCGTATCACTTCCACTTGATCAGCGTGCAATTGTTGATTTAACTCCTTTGGAAGAAGACCAATCATCTATTTCTACAGATTTTAATCATGTCTCAGACCTTGTACAACCTAGTATGATGCATTTCATTAATATGTTTTTGGTTATTTACGTAATCTTAAAATGCACATTAATGGCCTTGTATCACATGAAAAGTATTTTGATCATATACCTACAATCATATTATGGCGGGCACATATACGCAGTGGTTGCAAGAAAAGATAGTGAATGGGCTGGTGATTACTAGTTGGCACGTTGTATAGAGGGAAAGCAAACCCTCAATATGTCCATGTTTGATGATGAAAACAACCACTTCCCAATCGGGTCTATGGTTGTTAAAGGTGAATACTTGACACAGGACAACAATGCAAGAAAGAGGGGCGGATATGTTTTCAGGGATTACAAACCTGGTGCGAGTGTGTACCACTTTACCAACTTGATCATTGGTACAAACATCCAGGTACGAACAATGCCTAGCCGAAATTCATCGAAGGTACGCTACTTCTTACCAGATACAGAGCACGAGAGACTAATGGAAACCATCCTTATAAGAGATGATGCAGAGGGCTTGGTTGTATGATAGTAGGTGGGATCTAGCATGATGAGGTATGTCACATACTCTTAATACTATACTATTTGTAATTGAATATTGATATATGCTCAATTTTCTCATGTACATGTTTTTTATGAATATGTCAATTTTTTGTTCTTGATATGCCAAATTTTCGTTTAATAAAACCTAAGATTATGAATGATCATGTCAATATCAATAACAAGTACAATGAAAATGTCCAAATTGTGAATGTGCATAAGTAGATTATAAATGTGGATTGTAAATGTGCATAAGTAGATTATGTAAATGTGCATAAGTAGATTATGTAAATGTCCAAATTGTGAATGTGCATAAGTAAATGTCCAAATTGTGAGTGTGCATTGTAAATGTGCATAAGTAGATTATGTAAATGTCCAAATTGTGAATGTGCATAAGTAAATGTCCAAATTGTGAGTGTGCATTGTAAATGTGCATAAGTAGATTATGTAAATGTCCAAAATGTGAATGTGCATGCATGTAGGAGCCCTAGCTTGTATGCAAACCCTAGCTTGTATGTAAACCCTAGCTTGTAGTAAGAGTGCTAGTTTCGTGTAGTAAACCCTAGTTTTTATGCTATGCACTAGTTTGTAGGAGCCCTAGCTTGTATGCAAACCCTAGCTTGTATGTAAACCCTAGCTTGTAGTAAGAGTGCTAGTTTCGTGTAGTAAACCCTAGTTTGTAGGCTATGCACTAGTTTGTAGGAGCCCTAGCTTGTATGCAAACACTAGCTTGTATGCAACCCTAGCTTGTATGTAAACCCTAGCTTATAGTAAGAGTGCTAGTTTCATGTAGTAAACCCTAGTTTGTAGGCTATGCACTAGTTTGTAGGAGCCTTAGCTTGTATGTAAACCCTAGCTTGTATGTAAACCCTGGCTTGTAGTAAGAGTGCTAGTTTCGTGTAGTAAACCCTAGTTTGTAGGCTATGCACTAGTTTGTAGTAGGGTAGAAGAATAATTTCAGGTTAAAAAGTCCTTGGAGGTGAAACATCCTCCATTATTTGATCTCAAAATATTGTTCTTCTTTCTTCTCAGGTTCTCTACTTTAGCCTTAAACTATTGAAACCTGCCGAAGACCTCATCTTTGGTCTTCATGAAATATTTCCATGTTTTTTAGGAGAATTCATCAATGAATGTTACATTGTATAAGAACCCACCCAAGGATAATACTAGCATTGGTCCATAGCTGTATGAGTGCACAAGATCCAAGATCCCCTTGGATCTATTATAATTGTTTGGAAAGGAACCCTTGTCATTCTTTCGAAGTGCACAACATCTTCATACACTATCATGTTCTATTTAAAGTTTTGGAAGACATGTAACCATCTCCCTCAATGCTGGAAAAGCCCTATAATGTAGGTGGGAAAATATATGATTCCATAGCTCACATAAACTGATACTATCATGATCTAAATGTCTAGTCACTATGTATAGTCCTCCCTCTCAAACTCAAATCACTCCTATTGAGTCTATTCTTGAACCTTTTGGCCATATAAGAACTTGAGCATCCACAAATGTAACTCTATAACCTCTATCGTTCAAAGTTGATATAGATAGTAGGTTCTTCTTCAGTCCTGGTATAATTAATACATCTTCCATATGTAGAGAAACTCCAGAATCTAGTTGGATTGTTGATGTTCCAACACCTTTTATAACCTGGCACTTGTTGACCATATTACATTCATATTGTGCTTTTTTTAGCACTTGTTGAACTTGAAGGTCATTGATTGTCTAGTGGCTATGCACTAGTTTGTAGAAGCCCTGGCTTCTATGTAAACCCTAGCTTGTATGAAAAACATAGCTTGTAGTAAGAGTCCTAGTTTCGTGTAGTGAACCCTAGTTTGTAGAATCCCTAGCTTGTATGTAAACCCTAGCTTGTATGCAAAACCCTAGACTGTAGTAAGAGTGCTAGTTTCGTATAGTAAACCTTGGTTTGTAATCTATGCACTAGTTTGTAGGGTTTCTATGGTTTAGAGTAGAAACTAGGGTTTAACCTACAGACTAGGCTTTCCACAAACTCGGGCTTAAACTATTAACACGAGTTTATAATACAAACTAGGGTTTATACTAGCTCGTATGCAATTCCTAGCTTGTAGTAAAAGTGTCCTTGAACGACATTTTCATGCGACCTGCAACTTGACATATCTCGGAAACCGGAGGTCGGATCGACGAACCGTTGAATCAGTTGGTCTCCTGGCATGCCATTACCCCTAGGTGGCCCTCTCCCTCGTGTCCTCATGGCCCAATGACACTGTTGTACAGTCATTTCCTAAACTAGTTTTTTTCCTAGTGCACTTCAATGCAAATCTGGCATTAGTGGGTCAACTCTGCAAAACCCTAGACCAAGCAAGTGTTAGTGGTTTACCCAGATCGGCATTTCCCATACACACTTGTAGGAGCCGACGGCACGCACTTTCATCGCTCCGTTTGTTTTTTTGCTCCCGGACCAAGATTGACCAATTGTCCCTGAACGACATTTTCATGCGACCTGCAACTTGACATATCTCAGCAACTAGAGGACGGATCGACGAACCGTCGAATCCATTGGTCTCCTGGCATGCCATTACCCCTAGGTGGCCCTCTCCCTCATGTCCTCGTGGCCCAATGACGCCATTGTACAGTCATTTCCTAAACTAGTTTTTTGCCCAGTGCACTTCAATGCAAATCTGGCATTGGTGGGTCAACTCTGCAAAATACTAGACCGAGCAAGTGTTGGTGGTCTAACCATGTCATCATTTCCCATACACACTTGCAGGAGCCGACGGCACGCACTTTTGTCACTCCGTTTGGTTTTTTGCTCCCGGACCAAGATTGACCAATTGTCCTTGAACGACATTTTCATGCGACCTGCAACTTGACATATCTAGGAAAATAGAGGTCAGATCGAAGAACCGTTGAATCCGTCGGTCTCCTGGCATGCCATTACCCCTAGGTGGCCCTCTCTCTCATGTCCTCATGGCC
Source organism: Pseudotsuga menziesii (assembly GCA_001517045.1). Taxonomy (NCBI): domain Eukaryota; kingdom Viridiplantae; phylum Streptophyta; class Pinopsida; order Pinales; family Pinaceae; genus Pseudotsuga; species Pseudotsuga menziesii. Next base: position 8,344 of record LPNX010203622.1, on the reverse strand, counting down.
CAATGCCGCCGTTGTACAGTCATTTCCTAAACTAGTTTTTTTCCCAGTGCACTTCAATCTGGCATTGGTGGGTCAACTCTGCAAAACCCTAGAATGAGCAAGTGTTGGTGGTCTACCCACATCGGCATTTCCCATACACACTTGCAGGAGCCGACGGCACGCACTTTCGTCGCTCGGTTTGGTTTTTTGCTCATGGACCAAGATTGACCAATTGTCCCTGAACAACATTTTCATGCGACCTGCAAGTTGACATATCTCGAAAACCAGAGGTCGGACCGACGAACCGTCGAATCCGTTGGTTTCCTGGCATTCCATTACCCCTAGGTGTCCCTATCCCTCATGTCCTCATGGCCCAATGACGCCGTTGTACAGTCATTTCCTAAACTAGTTTTTTGCCCAGTGCACTTCAATCCAAATCTGGCATTGGTGGGTCAACTCTGCAAAACGCTAGACCAAGCAATTTTTGATGGTATACCAATGTAAGAAATGCCCATACACACTTGCAGGAGCTGACAACATGCACTTTCGTCGCTCCGTTTGGTTTTTTGCTCCCGGACCAAGATTGACCAATTGTCCCTGAACGACATTTTCATGCGACCTGCAACTTGACATATCTCGGCAACCGGAGGTCGAATTGACGAACCGTTGAATCCGTTGGTCTCCTGGAATGCCATTACCCCTAGGTGGCCCTCTCCCTCATGTCCTCATGGCCCAATGACGCCGTTGTACAGTCATTTCCTAAACTAGTTTTTTGCCCAGTGCACTTCAATCCAAATCTGGCATTGGTGGGTCAACTCTGCAAAACGCTAGACCGAGCAAGTGTTGGTGGTCTACCCACGTCAAAATTTCCCATACACACTTGTAGGAGCTGACGGCACACACTTTCGTCGCTCCGTTTGGTTTTTTGCTCCCGGACCAAGATTGACTAATTGTCCTTGAACGGCATTTTCATGCGACCTACAACTTGACATATCTCGGCAACTGGAGGTCAGATTGACGAACCGTCAAATCCGTTGGTCTCCTGGCATGCCATTACCCCTAGGTGGCCCTCTCCCTCGTGTCCTTGTGGCCCAATGATGCTGTTGTATAGTCATTTCCTAAACTAGTTTTTTTCCCAGTGCACTTCAATGCAAATCTGGCATTGGTGGGTCAACTCTGCAAAACCCTAGAACGAGCACTTGTTGGTGGTCTACCAACGTCGGAATCGCCCATACACACTTGCAGGAGCTGACAGCACGCACTTTCGTCGCTCCGTTTGGTTTTTTGCTCCCGGACCAAGATTGACCAATTGTCCCTGAACGACATTTTCATGCGACCTGTAACTTGACATATCTCGGCAACCGGAGGTCGGATTGATGAACCGTCGAATACGTTGTTGTCCTGGCATGCCATTACCCCTAGGTGGCCCTCTCCCTTGTGTCCTTGTGGCCCAATGACGCTGTTGTATAGTCATTTCCTAAACTAGTTTTTTGCCCAGTGCACTTGAATGCAAATCTGGCATTGGTGGGTCAACTCTACAAAACCCTAGACCGAGAATGTGTTGGTGGTCTACCCACATCAGCATTTCCCATACACACTTGTAGGAGCCAACGGCACGCACTTTCGTCGCTCCGTTTGGTTTTTTGCTCCCGGACCAAGATTGACCAATTGTCCTTGAACGCCATTTTCATGCGACCTGCAACTTGACATATCTCGGCAACCGAAGGTCAGATTGACGAACCGTCGAATCCGTTGGTCTCCTGGCATGCCATTACCCCTAGGTGGCCCTCTCCCTCATGTCCTCGTGGCCCAATGACGTCGTTGTCCTCCACCCTAGCGGATTATCATTGCCCAACTCAAGGGTGGTCTTCAAACGGAAAAGTAAAAACCTTCGGAGAATCTACAGTTGGGTGGAGCATTGTTATTGCCATTCAGCCACCCATGGCTAACAATTTACCTTGTGAAAGTTATTTTCTTAACTATTGTAATGTTGCAAAGAATTTGAGATTTGATATGTGATTTATAGTTGTTTATATGTTAAATTTATGTCCATTGTCCTTTCTAGTAATGTTTTATGTTGCACTTTCCTATATATGTACATCAATAATTTGTACTCACGAACATATGTTGGAAATATCGATCCTGTAAAGGTCCAAAGATGAACGATGGAAAGATACCAAGTTTGATCCTGTTGTGATACATGATGAGCATTATATGTTATATTAAGGTTCCATGTATTCCATTGAAATGTGATAATCATGTGCTGGGAATAATTAAATACGTGATTGGATGAGAGTCCTCATATAATTCATGTTGTTGGTTGAATCTTTTATGTGGTAATTTGATATTTTGCTATGTATGCATGGCTATTTCCACTCCAATGAGTTATTTCAAATGTTTGATTAGGCTTTCCTAGTCTGCTATATATTGTTGAACCAAAATATAGCAGACTATATGTCTTAGTGTTCCATATTGTAACATGCACACTGGTGTGGTTCTGGAGAATACCAGAAGCAGTATAGGTCAACATTCATAGTTAAAATACCTCTATCTAGGCGTGGTAATGTACACAAATATTTTGTTCTTTGGTGTTCCTCACTATATACAATACAAATACAAACTTCTATATAGTGCACCAATGCAACTAGACACATAGCACATCCAGGGAAAAAACCTCTTGCATAAACCTTTACTTAACTTGTAATTTATTTTTATTATATTACACTTAAACATTAACTTGACTTGTAATCTATTTTTATTATATTACACTTCAACATTCACTTAACTTGTAATTTCATCATCCAAACTCAATACATTTAATTAGATGTATCCAATTAGTGTGCATGTCGTGAGTTCTTTGAAACATTGTATTACATTGTATTGCACTTAGTTTGATTTAATTACACGTGCAAGAACTTTGACATAGTGCATTCATAAATAATAGATAATCCACACAATAGATTGACATAACAACATGTGGAAACCGAAGAACTCATACGAAGTGAAATATATGATTCATTTATAAGTGAAATGTCAATGTACATGTATCAAAAAGTAGATATATATCCAAAAGTACATGTCTCCAACAGTACATGTATCCAAAAGTACATATATATCCAAAACTATCCAAAAGTACATGTATCCAAAACTATCCAAGCCACTTGCACATGTATGCAAATGTACATATATTCTATAATGCATGTATCAAAAGTCAATCTTCCTCTTGTTCTTTCCTGAATTTGATCCACTAGGCTCATCTCTGGGATCAATGTGCGTCGATGGATCCTCCTCAGTGGAGTCGAACTCTGCAATACCATATCTCCTCCTTAGTGGAGCCGGACTCTGCAATACCATATCTCAATTAACTCAAAACCTATCAACATCTTGTTGGAAATTGAATGAAACAATTAGTCGTCAATAGACATCTCACCTCAACAACATCCAGTGATAGCTGGAGTTCAGTTCCTTGTGTCGCAGATGGAGCCATTGGTTCAACATCAATGATGGTCGGACCGGGGGGGCCAGGAGCTACTTCTTCTGTTGGTGGCTACAATCACCAAATGTTGAAGTAGTTAGACATGCATGAGTAAACAATAAAATACAATAATAAACTATGTCTAGCTAAACAACAATAATAAACGATATGTCTATATCAACTTAACGAGTTCAAATATCATCGAAGGATATACATTACCATGGTCTCAGCCATGGTAGAACCAAGGGGGCCAGGAACTGCTCCTGCTACTGGTGCCTCAACTGTGGTCGAAACAAGGGGGGTAGGAACTACTCCTGCTGCTGGGGCCTACAATCACCAAATGTTGAAATAGTTAGACATGAATGAATAAACAATAGACAACAATAATAAACTATATGTCTATATCAACTTAACGAGTTCAAATATCATCGAAGGATATACATTACCATGGTCTCAGCCATGGTAGAACCAAGGGGGGCAGGAACTGCTCCTGCTACTGGTGCCTCAACTGTGGTCGAAACAGGGGGGGTGGGAACTACTCCTGCTGCTGGGGCCTACAATCACCAAATGTTGAAATAGTTAGACATGAATGAATAAAAAATAGAAAACAATAATAAACTATGTCAAGATGACGTTGAAATAGTTAGGTATACCTCGGTGTGACTAGCTCCCATTGATGAAGCAGCATCAACTGCTACATCAACCATCGTTGCTATACTTTCTTCCGTTAACTCCGGCTCCTGATGTAGTAAACATGCAAATCAAACATTAACAAAAACAACTTATACACCGGATTTCAAGTTAAGCAACAAATATCATCGAAGGATATACATTACCATGGGCTCAAAAACTCCATGGCCGTGGGCAGCTCGAGTCTTTTTTGGAGTGTACCGCCTCATGTACACACGACCCTTGTCCACAGAAGGCCTGGGAGGAGATGCATCTGCAGGAAATGGCCCAGATGTTTGGGTCGGTGCCTACAATCAGCAAGTGAACTCATGTAGTTAGATGTATGCATAATTCAACAAACATGTACATGTATTTAAAAAATGACAACTGTAATTGTTTACCATATTAAAATGTTTACCTGGGTACCATGATGTGTCTCATGGATCTCTCCACCCAGTCACAAATCTGGTATCTGCAAGTTTAATAATTGTAAATATTAGACCATACATAGAATTAGTGAACTAACATGTAAAGTATGTGGAAATTAACAAATTATTGACAAGCATAATTGAAAAATTGAAATTTTAGAATGTTTACCTCAGTAGAACCAGATGGGCCTGTACCATCATGGATCCCTCTACCAACAAAGAGATCGGTCGCTGCAATGCCATGCCCCAATCCAAAGTCCGGGGGGTCTCTGGCGTCAAAACGCAATAACTGCAAGTTCACAGAATTAATATATTAACCAGATCTACATATATATATGTGTACAAAGAGGAAACTAAATGAAGAATCTATAAAAATTAACCAGATCTACATACCTCACTCAAAAAACCACTGAACGCAACATCTGTGGAAATACCATAGCAGGGACGACCACACGATGTGCACTCGTGAGGATTAGAACTCTGCTAGGGATGTGCCGATGGTGGTGCACTAGTGGATGGTTCTCGTGGCCCAATAGGTGGTGGTGCACCAGTGGATGGTCCTGCACTAGGTCCTCGTGGCCCAGTAGGTGGTGGTGCACCAGTGGATGGTTCTGCACTAGGTCCTGCATCCCCACCCATCTGCTGAAGAGTAGTGCTATGGCGAAGGACCACTCGTGCCAGTGTCAAAAAAGCATCCCGTGTCTCAACAACTACACGAGTTGTAGGTGGGACATCTGGCCCATGCAATGGCGCGCGAGGTGCAGGGATAGGGCGATTAGGGTCTTGGACCCTCGTATTGGATCGATTTTGGGGCATCCCCCCACCGATCCCCTGAAACTCTGAGTAAGAAAAATAGTTCACGTGTTTATGCAACACGAACTCCGCATACATCTTTCGAAGGAAATACAGGGGCATTTCCCTGTTGTTATGCAGTGGCAAATCAAAGACCATATACCATCTATCCATCCAGTTATTGATAAATGGTTGGTATATGCACCACTCAATGGATATATGTGGCCGGTTTGCATTTGGGATTTCTCTAGTCCGAGGATCCCTGAATAATGCAAAAATTTCCTCCTTTTTAATTTTTATCCTTCTTATTGCCACATAGTCCAATCCATCCTCTTGTTCTCTTCTTTTCCTCTCTCTATATGATGTGATATCATATAGTATATTTGTTGACTGTGAAATAGTGTCAACAATAGCATCCATGGTGGATGCAATTGAGCGGTGAATCTCATCGCCGCCACGAAAAGAGGCACTGATGCCCCTTAAGCGGGCAAGCTCAATCAGAATCGCGGCATTCGGATCCATTGCAGCAACTGCAAAAAAAACATCAATAAGCAAATCATTAGAAACATATACATGGCATATAATGACGTCTCTTAAAAATTCAAAATGTATTAAATCAAACTCAAGTTAGCAATTTAATGACAAATTCACTTACATATATTTATTTAAACTTAAGATTAAACATTTCACAATTAAAACGTAAGTTTCGTTCAACTTGTGACTACATTCAATTAATGAGTAAGTAAGAATTGGATATAACTTGTTCTGGCTTAGAAAGATGGTTGCGCTAACTTAGAAAGATGATTTGAATTTTGTTGAGAGGTTTGTCTTTCGTTTAAGGTTTGGATTTTGGCAAGAAAGGAGGAATTGTTCATTGTTACATATTTATTCTATATGGGCAGATTAATAGGGAATGCCATTATGAAATTGTCCATGGTTCTATAGCGAGTACGAGTTCTTTCATCACTTTTTGAAAAGATGCTTGTTTATGCTTCCAGTCATATTGAAAAGATGTTTGTTTATGCTTCCTAGATTCTAGTGAGAGTGGTTTTTTTTCTAATGGTTATGGTTTTCACAATCTCTAGGAATTTTGTCTTGCTTGTAATTTTAAAGGCCTTAATTCATATGTATGGCATATGATGTAGATTTTTAGGCAATATTTGGTTTGTTGGTGAATTTCTCTTGAAGGGTAGGCTCTTTTGGTCATGTAATTGTTTGGGTTATTGATTATTCTATTTTTTTTATGTACTAGAGAGTTTCATTTGATTAGATATAGAATAGCATCTAAATTGTTTTTTATGAGGAAAAAAGAAAATAAAAAGTTTAGTCTTCCTCCATAATGCACGTCAATAGGGTTTTTTCCAATGGCATTGCCTAGAAACATTTGTGTCAAATTGTATGTGATCAATTTATGTGTTTAGTCTTGGGGAAGGCATTGGCATATCATCATCTTTGGTTGGTTGGTGTTTTGGCTATGAGATGGTTGTTTATTTTTTTATGGTTTTTATTGCATTTACAAATAAGAAATGGTAATTTAAGTATCTAATTGAAAAAAAAATCTATGGGTGAATGAATTACTTGTTAATGTGATGATTCAGTGGAGGATTTGTCTTCAAATCGAGGAATGGGCACTCTTCCAAGCTCCTATGGCATGGGCAGGCCCTCGTCTTCGCGCTCCTGTTCGGTGAAAATGACTCTCGGTTGGGACTGTGTGTTTTTTATTTTTTTTATAGATTTGCACAACGCGCATGCGTTATAGAGTTACAAAATACATGCGCGTTTTGTAACTCTATAACGCGTGCACGTTATTGTTACCTAGCCTACATGTCTGCTAACATGTCAGGCTCGGATTTACTATTCCAAGTGCTATGGAAGAGGAGCGCGTTCTTTTTCTATGTAACGTGAGCTTGTTCCTAAAAAGTTGAATTGCATCTAAAAGGTCCCTCAACTTCTTGCACACACCCTTCTCTATTTCCCCTATTTAACTATAGACGCCCATCTTCTGGGCTGTCCCCCAACGTATGAATTTTTCGTTCCCCAACGACGGAAAGAAAAGAGTTAACGTGGTGTGAAAATGCGGGCTGGAGAAACTTAAATCGGAAGTTGGGCGGCTTTGGACATCGGACGCGGGACGACCTTCCCAGCCGCAATGGCGGAAAGGAAAAAAGTTAAAGCACGCGAGCGGGAGAACTTCACATCTGACGTCGGAAGATTTAGGACATCGGATGCTGAATCGCTTTAGGAGCCGCAACGGCAGAAAAGACAGCGGTTTAAGACCTTCGATTCATGGGTGGGAAAGGCTAAATCGAAAATTGGAGCACTTCGCGCTTCGGACGCAAGACCCTTTTGGGAGTCGCCACAGCGGAAGAGAGAAGTATTGGAGCTTCCGATTCAATATAAAAAGACGCCCGACTCAAGAAAACATAAGTGCTTTGAACAGTTAAGGATCAGCAACAGCTAAAGTCGTTCTTCCTGCGAAATTGTGGCCTTAAAAGACAAAGATTTGACTTCTCCTAATTCACCTTCGATCCAACACGAAAATCAGACACAAACGATCTCTGAAAACAAGCTGCAATCTGATATTCAGAATCAAAGCAAGACCTCACAAGATCAAACAACTTTAAATGATAAGGAGGGGCCCAAAATTTAAGAAGATTGGGGAGAAAAGTTGCAGCTGCAACAGGATGTCATAACTAAGTCGTCTTGGCATGAAATGCTAAATAAAGAGGTTAGTATGATTATATTTACATTATGTATTTTGCAATTAGACCTTAACTAAAAAATTTATTCATGAAATTTTGGAGATATTAAAGCATCATTGTAAGTTTTATACTAAAATATTTTATTTAGTATCTTGGTTGCTTATAGTATCTTGGTTGCTTATACTAAAATCCTCATGTTGACATTGTACATTTGGTTAAATCGATATACAACGATTTCATTGAAAGAATATACACAACATGGAGGCAAACCTAACACACTCTGAGTTAAATGTAAGGTT
>LPNX010203608.1:212981-307790 GCA_001517045.1 Pseudotsuga menziesii | reverse complement strand
TGCAACCTGCGCGCAGGTTGTTGCCGAAAGGGCCAACACAGTGGGTCTTTTGTTGGTGCGACGAGTAAAGCATTAACCCGGGTCTGCCCAAGTGCCCAACAACATCTCCAATGGGGGTACAAAAAAATAAAATGATAATATACATAAGATAATATTCCAAAGTTACAAATGTGGAAATTTATCCCAATCTTAGAACAATTGAACTCACAAAATTGCTTGGAAATATGCAAGAAACACTCAAGCATGAGACTGAATATGTGGTAATCCAAAACTATTGATTATATTAATTTACACCAGCCATAATTAAATATGTGTAGTCTTTTAATACAATAGATACTCCAAGGATTTGAAATCTTTAGGAGGCTATTCAAATCAGTACAAAAGTAGGTTTACTAAACTAGTCAAAATCCCCCATAGGTGTATATAACACTTTCTAAATAAGTCAAGATGCTCACAAATTTTGTGATTGAGTATGTACAGATAATAAGTGATGGAAATTTGAAATTATCATTCTTTTGTATGAATAAAATAATGGATGTGAGTTGGTGCAAAAGACAAGACAGACTACCCTAAAACTAGCTTTAGCTTTTGCCTTAAAACTGCAAAAAAGCTAGAAAGACCGTAAAAAGTAGTAATGCACAATTTCCATTCTGGGCAGTATGTGGTTTGGTAGAATCTTATCTAGAATCTTTCTAACTCACTCCATGAGGTATTTTTGGCAAGTTTGACCTCAAAAATGGGTTTGGATGCAAACTAGCTAGTGTAGGACCTAGGAATTAATCAAAAGGATTAATTATTTTATCCTAAGTCTTGGGATGGTTTTTTATTATTCCAAGAACCCCTCTTAAGCCTGAATTTAAGTACAATATCAGAAAAATATCAGAGATATAAGGCCTAGAAATGATTCTTAGTCACCCTTTACATACTTCTTGTCCATACAAAACAAGGAAAATGGGAAAAACCGCAAGTGGGAAAATCCTCCCTCAAACATGGACATGAACAAAAATGTATGAAATATGGTATTCAACATTTCTTCAAAACATGATCAGATATCCCAATTAAATACTTAGTATTTCTGAAATTCCTCTCTGTAAATACGTTTGTGAAGATGTCTACAAGTTGCTCAGATGATGCGCAATATTGTAGATTAATGACCCGATTATACACAAGTCCTGTGATGTAGTGCATATGGATCTCGATGTGTTTGGTTTGCTACCTTAGTACTGGATCAGTTTATATTTGAATGGTAATCTAGTCGTCACAATATATGACTTTATAAGTCTCTGACTAAATCCCAAACTCTCCGAGTATTGCTTGCAACCACAAGCATCGAGTAGCTACATTCACAACTCCTCTGTACTCTGCCTCTATAGACGAAAGTGAAATTGCCCTTTGTTTCTTACCTGAATAGTTGATTGGTCCATCTGAAAGAATAAACACATATCCATAATTGTATTTCCTTTCCTATTAGTGTTATCACATGCCCAATCAGAGTTAGTAAAACCAACTAACTCTAGGCCAGATTGTGCAACATAGTGAATCCCATGAGTTTTTGTTCCTTGTACAAAGTTTAGGATTCCTTTTGCTTCCCTCCAGAGGATTTCATGAGGGTGATCCATGTTTTTGGAATCCACACTTACTGCATAAGATATATCAGGTCAATTATTAGTCAAATAAAGAAGACAACCAACCATTTTCCTATACAGGGTGTTGTTTTCTAATGGAGTTGATTGCGCTTCTTCAAGCTTAACTCCTGAAAGGAAACGAATCTTGATTTATTTGCAATCCTTCATTCTGAAATTATTCAGAAGATCTAAAGCATACTTGGAATGAGGTACCTTGATTCCAATATCTGATTGAGAAATCTCAATCCCCAAAAATTGGCTTAATAATCCCAAATCAGTCATAGAGAAGGCATGGTTCATTTCATCCTTCAAGGAGCCAATTTCTTTCTTGGAACTTCCTGTTATCAGAAGGTCACCCACATACAATAAAATTATTATTAGAGAACCATGAATCATATTCAAATATACATTAGGATCATACTTGCATATACAATAGTTTAGTGATAACAAAAATCCATCAATCTTGGCATACTAAGCTCTTGGAGCTTGGTTTACCCCAAACAATTATTTATTCTACCTGAACACAAGATATGGATTAGTAAAAAAAACTTATGGATGATGCATGTATATTTCTTCTTTCATATCACCATGTATAAAATAACTCTTTACATCCATGTGATGTACTTCCCACTGCTTGGAAGCTGCAATGGACAAAACTAGTATTATGGAGTCCATCTTTACAATTGGTGCAAAGTTCTCGTTGTAGTCAATGAATTGGAATTTTGAGAATCCATTGGACACTAAACTTGCCTTATATTTCAAAGGATAACCATCAGCATCAAATTTAGTTTTGAAAACCCACTTACAGTTAACTAACTGTTTCCCTGGGGGGAGAATGACTAGATCCCATGTGTCATTCTTTTGGAGTGAATGAAATTTCTCCTTCATGGATATTTTCCATATTGGGTATTCACATGAATATTCACATTTATGTGGATCATATTCAACCATTAGAAAACACTTATCATAAAATCAAAGGTCCTTGATAGAAAGGGCACTCTCGAATTCAAGTCTAGTCCTCCTTGGATCTCTAGGATTCCCAGCTAGTTCCCCAGTTGCTTGGATGGTATTTGCTTCCAAATTTGTTCTAGTGGGGATGTTTAAATATGAAATTAGATAATTATTATCATACATATCAGAATCATAAAGTTCATTAGTTCCTTCACTTACAACCAAAAGTGGAGGAGGTGAGGAGGACTCTCCAATTTCTGCTGCTACCATAGGCTCTTCTTCGAATTGAACACTCCTTTCAATGAAGGATTTTTGAGTTCTCATGTTGATGAAATTTTACCCTCTTGAATATTTAGAATACCCAAAAAATAGGCACTCTTGTCTTTGAGTTTCCAAAGCCGTCCTTTTATATAGTGGAATTCTATGCCATGCTCTTGAGCCAAAAATCCTGAAATGAGACACATTTGGTTTGTTCCCAATCCAAGATTCGAAAGGAGTAACTCCATCAAGTTTCTTGTGAGGAACCCTATTCTGAATGTAGAATCCATAGCTTTTAGCTTCATCCAAAAACTTTGGTGGAAAACTATTAGACTCTAACATACAAGTAGGCATCACCTTGAGGCTTCTATTCTTCTTCTCAGCCACACCATTCGGCTAAGGTGTGTAGGGAATATAGTACTGCATCTGGACACCTACATCTCCACAATAATTAATGAACTTGGAACTGACATATTCACCACCATTATCACATCTGATGATATTGAGTCTTCTCCAAAACTAATTCTCAATCAAGGCCTTGAAAACCTTGAAGTGGTCAAAAAATTCAGACTTGAGTTTAAGGGAGAAATACCAACAGTACCTGGAAAATTCAATTATGAAGGTAAGGAAATACCTAGATTGATTCATCGACATATGAGGGAAGGGACCAAAAAATTTCACTATTAAGGAGCTCAAGATGTTTTGAGTTTCGCTCATGACTTAGTCTCTCATACTTATGCGCTGGATGTTTTCATAGAATGAAACTCTCATGGACTCCTTTGGAAAAATTTATCTTTGGTAATCCTAAAACCATGTCTTTTTCACAAAAATAAGAAAGGAAGTTATATTTTATATGACCAAGCCTGTCATTCCAAATTTTTCATGCTTCGTTGGCATGGGTGAGGAGAGAAAAGGAGTTAGAGAAAGGCATGAAGTGTGAGAACCTGTAGACTCTAGAACTATGATCCACAAAACCTTTACAAATGAATCTACCATTAGTAATATCAGATATTAAAACTTCATTGGGAGAGAAAACAACCTTCTTAGGAGACCCAATGTGGGTCATCTGGTAGACTAACAAGATATGATCAGCAAGACATGGGACATACAAAACATTATTGAAGGATCCATGGTAAAAATCAATGCTACATTTACCCTTACTTTCAGTTTCTAAGTTATCTCCCAGAAAATTCTTAGGACCCTTCAAATCATCAATAGATGAGAAGGATTCCTTTGTTTAAACCATGTGCCTAGAAGATCCAAAATAGATGATAAAGGAAGGAGATATTATAGTGCTTGCAACCAGGGAATGTACTCTCTCTTGGTCTTCGAAATTGGATCCTCCTTCCTTATTGCTTGTACCACCAAGGAGGGAGATGTTTTTCCTCTATAGGATTTCAATCGGCATATATATATGCTTCTTCATGCAAGATCTCTCAAGATGAAATCCCTTATGCACACTTGCTTCCTTCACCTTTACCTTTCAGCTTCTTCTGAAAGTTCTTATTCTTGGAGCTTGAGGACTCCACTTGAGACATGGACTTGTATCCTTTTTTGATATGTAGGTTTTTTAGCCTTTTTCTTTTCGACATATACATCTGCTTCTTCATGCAAGATCTCTTAGGATGAAATCCCTTACCACAGTATGCGCACTTGCTTCCTTCACCTTTACCTTTCAACTTCTTCTGAAAGTTCTTATTTTTGGAGCTTGAGGACTCCACTTGAGACATGGAATTGTATCGTTTTTATATGTAGGGTTTTTATCCTTTTTCTTGTCTTTAGAATTCACCTTGGAATCTCTGGAAACCAAATATTGATCTTTGGAAGGTTTGATGGTGCCCTTCAAGATCAATTTTTCTTGCTCTTGAGTCAAGGATTCCATGAAATATGCCAGTGAAGGAATATTCCAATTTCGAGCTATGAACTTGGAGGCATGGAAGGTTGAAAAAAATACTGAGAAATCAGGATCAAGCTTCGAAAGGATGGCCTATATTAGTTGTCCATATTCCTCATCACTGCCACACTATTTTAGCTGCAAAACAAGTTATTTGAATCTTGAGAAGTAGACTTGCAAGGTTTCAAAGTTGCTTGGACTCAGTGCTATCAACTCATTCTCTAGTTGGTAACCTCTCATATTATCTATATTCCAAAACAAATCTTGAATTTTTTCCCATACTTCATTCGGTGATGTAATACCATCAAGATGAAATAGAAGGTCTCTGGAAATGCTGATACATACGAGACCATATGACTAATAAGAAATGGCAGCTATAGTCTGATGGACTAAGAACGAGGGCCAATGCCAATGCTTTCTTAAATGTATGAAAAGACTCCTGGGCTTGCTCATCCCAGATAAAGGGTGTGTCTTTATTCAAAAGGCGCATCAAACCCTTGGTCAAATTAGGAAATTTGACAACAAACCTCAGCAAGAAGTTAGCCATCCCTTCTAAACTCTGAAGATTTCTAATAGTGTGTGGGGAAGAAAATTGAAGTATTTCCTCAACCTTAAGAAGGTTGACCCTAATTCCCTCCTTGGAAATGATAAACCCCACTAAGCGACCTACTTTCACTCAAAATATGCACTTTTTGTGGATTTAAATGGATTTGATATCAACGACACCTTTCAAAAACCAAGCGTAGATGGTCAAGATGATCCACTCTCAAAAAAGAGTGAGCAGATAAATCAACAAGATACACTTCAATAACCCTCTTAATCATGAAAAGTGAAGGTCATAACCCATTGAAAAGTAGCTCTGACGTTTTTAAGGCCGAAAGGACGAAAGGAATGTTCCAGTAAGAAAACGTACCCCAAGGACAAATGAAATCCATTTTATGTTGATCCTCAAGTTTGATTTGAATCTAATGATACCTTGAAAATCCATCCATGAACAAGAACACCTTGCTTCCCGTACACTCATCCAAAATATGATCTATGAATGGTGTGGGAAATTTATCTTTAGGACAAGCTCTATTTAGGTCTCGAAAATCAGTGCACACATGGATAGTCCCCTTTTTCTTATCAATCATAATGGGATTGGATACCCATTCAATCAAGGGATCCAGATAGATAAATCCATCTTTAAGAAACTTCTCTATCTCTTCCTTAATAGCGGGTGTCTTACAGGGATTCATCGCTTGCAAGTGTTTTCAAATAGGTCTAGCATATAGATAGGTCTTAATATCATGTTCAATAATGCGAGGGTCTATTCCTAACATTTCCTCATACAACCAAGCAAAAACATCTCGAAATTCCTTAAACGCTTGGTGTATGCCTTAATTTCATCGGGGGAACAATCTGCCCCAATGTAAACATTTTTCAATTTTTCTAGGAGTTCAAGAAATGTTGATAAGGATAATTGGTGACAAATTAGTCATTTTACCTTCATAAAACTTTCTAGGAGTGCCTAATGGGACCATGGGCCTACCAATTGTCTTGCTAAGGATCACCCTATAGTCTTCATACTCAATATGTTCAAGCTCTAGGAGAAAGTAAAAGCAATGGTGTAACTCCTCCCAAGGACCATCTAAACCATTCATGGATTTGAGGATAGATTCATTCGAAGGAAAAGTATCATCAAAGCAATCATGAGAGTGTGACGAAGAGACCACCCAAGAAGACAGTGCATATGGGTCCTCCTCCTCCGTTTGTGAAGAGGAAGGACTGGGCTCTACAATGGGATGAAGAGTGGATTTATATGCAATAACCACTATAGATAACAAGATCTCCATCTTGGTAGGTCTATGATCTTCATCCGAAGTGCTCGAAGAAGAGATATTCCAAGGGTCCTCCAAATGCAAAACATGAAATGGAATAAAACTCAACGATGGCGATTCACAACCAAGGCTGGATCCTATAGTAAGGATTGGTGGGGAAATATTGAAAGTTCCCATAAATGAGGGATACATTCCCACCCCAACATTCTTAGTTTTTGGCTAAGAATTATCGATGACCGGGATAGTGGTTCCCAACAATGCTTTCATACTGGAACTATCAAAATATTTTTGCGAGACCATGACTATCCTCCCTTCAAAAAGGAAACAAACAACTTGGAAGAGAAACAACACAACCACTTACATGTTATAAATCCAGTTACGACCCAGTAGAATATTATAGTCAAGGGGCGCATCAACCATCTCGACCTTGATTGACACGGTATTCCCTCCCAATTGGACCTCAAGCAAAGGAAGTATGCCATGCAGACGAAACGATCTCCCTTCAAAAGCAGTCAACATGGTTCCATATCTTGACAATGTAGGAGAACCTAGACCCTTCCAACAGGTTAAAGACATCACAGAATCCGCAACGCCTTCATTAATAATTGTTTGTTTAATGGTGTTGTTCATACACACCATGTGGACAAGGATAGACACATGGTATGAAAAAATAGGCTGGACTTCATGAGTTTCAAATTTAATCACTGAGTAAGGATGTGAATAAACCAACCAAAGGGAAGACAACAAATATTTCCTCTACGAAGGGTAAGTATGGAGGACTTCTAAGGCAGAAATCGCACAATGAGTCTGACCCAAATCCTCAAGAATGGAATAGTGATGGGAGGCTCATGAATTAGGATTATGCCCCAAACACTTTAATACTTCCTTAGGAATGCAAGGTGGAACTTCAGGCTTGTCGAGTGGCTTCTCGATATGAAAAGGGACCTCGGGAGTAACAGGTTCTTTTCCTAGGTCGGGTTGCAATGAACCATAATCTTTAGCTCATGTCACAACATTCTCAACGAACATCATGTTGATGAAACCATAGCCACTTTCAGTGTTTGGCAGGTTTTGATTCCCACAAAAAGCACTTCCAGAGCCCATGGTCCTCGAATTCATATTTTGATTGTGAGGTAAAGGATCTTTCAACACTACTGGGCTCTGTGTGATGAATTTCAAGGAATCTTCCATACGAGGGCACAAGTGAGTGAGGTGATATTCCATGCAAATCTTGCAAGGTAACTTGACATTCCGTTTAGACTTCTTCCCCCCAGCATTATTATCATTCTTTTCATCGTTAGAATTTTTGTTCATATTCCCACCCTTACAAATATTTCTTCCCTTTTTCTCGTTCCTTCCAGGATGTAGGTTGCCCTTATTGTCTTACGATTGCACAAAATGTACATCTGTCATTTGAGTCGGATGAGATGAAGTCATAACTTGTCTCAACGCAGGCTATTTGTTAGGATATTTAGGCACTTAGGAGTTAGTTAAGATCAACTTGTGTAATATATCTGTTAAGTAAAAGTGTGTTTCTTTAGTATGCATTAGTATGCATTTGTAAATATTCTAATCCGATGCTCACGATATGTTCTAGACATAGAGTAATCTGACGGTTCAACTTCTCTTAGATCATACCTACCATTGATCCATGGCTTAACACCCGATTGGTCTATGATCTATATTTAAAGAGCATAGAGGGTCCTTGGCTAGTTGATCGATTATGAGAAGCTCATATGTAACTTTCTTTCTTTTGCATAATAAATTGCTCCAAGTAGCCATTTGGCTGGGGCCATGGACTGTTTCCCTCTCGAGGGTTTTAACCACGTGACAGACATCGGTGTGAACCTGTAGTAGACTTTTGATCATTAAGATCGCTGGCCCAATCTGAATCAGTGAAACCAACCAACAAATCTTTCCCCCCTGTACTGTAATGAATCCCAAACTGAATTGTACCTCGAATATATCGAAGTATTCTTTTTGCTACTTTCCAGTGACTTTCATGAGGAGTTTGCATATAACGGGCAACACGACCAACATCAAAGGAAAGGTCAGGATGGGAATGAGTGAAGTATAAAATACTACCACCAAGCTGACGATACAAGGTGGCATCTACTTCAGGGGAAGTACAAGTGGCAGAAAGTTTGACTCCAGACTGGAAGGGAGAAGGGGCTGGTTCACAATCTTCCATGTGGAAGCGACGAAGAAGGTCACAAGCATACTTAGACTGGGAAATAAATATTCCTTCTTTGGTTTGCAAGACTTGGAGACAAAGAAAATAATGCAAATGTCCTAAGTCTGACATTTCAAAATTTTGCTTAAGACTGGATTTCACATGGGTTATAAGTTTAGGGTCACTACCAGTAAGGATAAGATCATCAAAATAAAGAACAAGTATGATGAGATGGTTTCCTACTTTCTTGGTATAGACATTGGGGTTAGAATGGCATCTAGAAAAACTAGTGTCAAGGAGAAAGCTATCCATTTTGGCATACCAAGCTCTAGGAGCTTGCTTAAGGCCATATAAGGATTTCTTAAGGAGACAAACAAGGCTAGAGTTATTTTGAACATATCCAGGAGGTTGTTCCATGTAAATTTCCTCATGTAAATCACCATGTAAGAAGGCAGACTTGACATCCATTTGATGGACTTCCCCATTATGTAAGGCTGCAAGGGAAAGAACAAGGCAGATGGAATTCATTTTTGCTATAGGGGAAAAGGTTTCATTGTAGTCAATCCCTTCAACTTGGGAAAAAACTTTGGCAACTAACCTTTCCTTAAGTCTTTGAACACTTCCATCTGATGCATACTTAGTTCTGTAGACCCATTTACATATGACAAGTTTTCTTCCTTTTGGAAGAGGAACGAGATCCCAAGTATCGTTTTCCATTAAGGAACAATATTCTTCATCCATAGCTGCATCCCACTCTGGATAAGCTTCTGCAAAAGTTTTTGGATCATGATTCTCAGAAACTTGAGCCAAAAGAGAAGAGGCTCACTGAAACTGAGAACATGTTCGATGTTGATCTCTAGGATCACCAGCAAGATCACCAACTGCTTCACATGTTGAACGGACCCATTGAGGAAGTATTGGTGCTGGTGCAATTGGAGGAAAATGAGCTACACATGCACTTCATTAGAAATCTTATTCATCATCATGTTATTGAAGTGCTCTATTGCCCTACATATGATCAAGTTGCAGACATCTTCACCAAGTCTCTTACATAAGAGAAGTTTTTTAAACTTTGGTCTATGTTAGGAGTTCAAGAATGTGTCCTTAAGGGGGGATAGGCTCTACTACCTCCTTCCTTCTCCTAATAGTGTCACTTTTGTAAATCCTTCAATCCTATCCCAAGTTGTTCTTAAGGGGGAATGTTAGGATATTTAGACACTTAGGAGTTAGTTAAGATCAACTTGTGTAATATATCTGTTAGGTAAAAGTGTGTTTCTTTAGTATGCATTAGTATGCATTTGTAAATATTCTAATCCGACGGTCACGATATGTTCTAGACATAAAGTGATCCAACGGTTCAACTTCTCTTAGATCATACCTACCATTGATCCGTGGCTTAACACCCGATTGGTCTATGATCTCTATTTAAAGAGCATAGAGGGTCCTTGGCTAGTTGATCGATTATGAGAAGCTCATATGTAACTTTCTTTCTTTTGCATAATAAATTGCTCCAAGTAGCTATTTGGCTGGGGCCATGGACTGTTTCCCTCTCGAGGGTTTTAACCATGTGACAAACATCAGTGTGTTGATCTGTGATCTATTTGTGTGAAGCGGTTGCTGAAGGTGTTCAGTCTTTTGGGAGTACCCTGTGTACCCAAACATTATTTAATGTTGGAGTCATTATCCAACCCACACACCTATTTGGTTAATTTTGGCCTAATTACCCACTATCCTAAGTTAATTGACTTGAATTGACATCAGCATCAGCACACCATCACACTCTTGACATCAGCATCAACACACCCGTGCCCTCCCTCAATCAGTGAGGTCAACTAAGCTTGCTCCTTCAATTAGGGAGGCTAACTAGGCTTCCTCCTTCAATCAGGGAGCAAATCTAGGGTGATTTGCTTGTCATAAGTGCACCAATTAGCTAACTGATTGTTGTTTCACCTAAAAACCAGTTAAGCTGAGTTGGAAAAGTTCCTTCCTCATCCATTTGGCTATTTTGGGATGATTTGGGTTAACTGGAGTGATTTAAGGATCCTCCAACAACTTTTGGTGACTAGTTTTAATTCAGTTCACTTCATTGGAGCTGACTTGAGTTAGAGATGCACCCCCACCTACTAATTTCCATGTAGTTGAGGTCTATTCAGTTAGACTCAATCATTATTGCACTCTGATTGAATTAGAACTGAATTAGACTCAATCATGGATTGATTAGTGGTTAAATTGTGTGTTTAGTGTGGCTAATAGACAGTTAAGCTACTCTCATCAATCCAATTCGAATGACTACCAAGGAATTCAAATTGTCTTGCATTCATACAAGTTGTATGACATTGTATCATCTATGCTTATTCATTATTGATAATATATAGTTGCAACCTCTAATTGCAGAACTATTATGTCATTTCATGTGTAAATTTTCTTGAATCTCTTGTAATATTGTGCTTTAGTCTCAAGATTGCTGTGATTGAATTTCATAGTTAATTGACATTTTTTTCATTTGGTTCGTAAATGAGTTTGTGGGTTTAGCACTCGCAGAGCCAACAATACCATCAGCATGTGGCCCAGGTTTGAACTTAGGATTGAAATTGGACCATGATGCATTTAGAATAATCTCATATAATATCCTATACTGAGCGTAAATCAAGTCTAGTTGCTATGCTCGAAATATGCCATGTTCCCATTTTGACAGCACCATGAAGCAGACTGAACCCCATGGATCCTAGTGACAGATTGAATTAAATAATTAATGAGTGGTTAAGATGAGGCAATTAATTAATTAGGAGTGTGCATTTAAATTTATCCATAGTTGCTACCCACTTGGAATAAATAATTGTGGATAATTTGATATTATTGGTGCAATTAATATTTTTATTTGTTATGCTAACCAATTTGGATTTGTGGATAAGGTTGGAGGAATTAATTGGAGTAAAAGTCAAGTAAGAATTAGACTCCAAAAATGATGCCAAAAATAATAAAAGAGGAATATTCTAGGAAAAGAAAGATAAATTCAGAAAGCAAGTTAAAATAGGAAAAGCAAGAAAGTATGAAAAGTAGGAAAGTCAGAAAAAGAGGAAAAAGAAAGAAAGCCTAAGAAAATCAAAGCAAGGAAAGTATGTCCACTCATGGGTGACCTATTCTCACAGGTTACCAAGCCAAGTAACTTGCTCAACAGGTCAATATTAATTCTGTTTCCCACCTATTTCGACTAGGTGGAAACTTCATGTACATGAAGATGTACATAATTATACAAATTGTACCTTGGAAAATCTGAGGATTTTTCACTTCTGCAGGGCAATTGCCCCTTTGTAAAACGAAATGTACGCTCCCCTGCGTGGGAAAATTAATGTAATTATATGTGCTAGTGTGGGTCATATGATATGGATGCCACACCATGGAACTGGTTGTTAGGGAAGTCCCCTCGTCGAGTGTTTTTTCCCTTTCCAATTAATCTTGTTCTTTAACGATTTTAATTGGTTAGGTTTTTCACTCAAAATCCTCCAAAGTGATGACGGGCGTTCCAATAATCAAGTCCATAGGGTGGCTGAGGGTTGAATATGTTATTCGTGACCATGCTAGGCATCTCTAGAGTCTTGCGGAGTTTCATTATGTTGTTGTATTTTTATTTTTCTAGTTAATTAATTTCACCCTTTGGTGGTTAATTAACTAAGTTTTTATGTAATAATGTAATTGATCAAGCACTGGCACTTTGTAATAGGGTCTATGAATGCAAGGTAAATTGATATGAAACCCCCTAAGCCACTCCTTCGAGTCCCATGTCATTCGGACAAGGGGTTGAAGAGATAGACCAATTTTGGTCAGGAGGGGTCTATCTCCCCTAGGGAATTATTTAATTCCTTCCTAAGTTAAAATTCACATTATTTGATTTTGAAGTAAAAAATCAAATAATGCCATGGTAATTTTTTTTGGGGGTTGCTAAGCCTAGGAAAATTTATTTCAAATTTTTCCACCCCGCCATGGCCAAGATATGATTTTTTCAAGTTTAGTTTTAATTTTTCCTAAGTCAAAATTGGAAACATTTAAAAATTAAATTGAAAAATTAAATCTAAGGTGAATTAATATATTTAGCCTAAGTCTAAAGGTTAAATATTTATTTTGGAGTCAAGGGCCAAAGTCTAAGCCCCGAAGGAGGGGGCACCACTCTAGTTTGGCCTAGATCTAAGATTATATTCCTATTTTAGGGGGGCGCTAGATTAGAGGAGCCAAATCCAAGGGTAAAACCCTTCTAAAGTGGAGCGCTCAAGTGTGGTAAAGCATTTGGGGGGGGTGGCTATCCATTTCATGGCTCATTTTAAGTGGAAAACATCTCTAAAGGTGGCGGCTCACCCTAAAACTCCTCTAAAGGTGGCGCATCCCTTAACAAACCCCCATTTTGGTGGAGCGCTAGTGTGAAAGGGCCCTCATAAGGTGGTGCCTAGCTTGGGGGCCCACATTTAAACCCTAAAAGCAATCTAAGGGGAGTGCTTGGTAAAAAACCCTAGATCTAAGGGTGTGGATGGATTGAGGCATGGATCAAGCACCCAAGCCATGGATTGAGGATGCGCCTAAGCTATTTGATTGGTTGAGAGGGGTGCAAAGTCAAATACCCTAGATCTAGTGGTGGAGATCTAATCTAGATCTAGATCTAATCTTGGCCATTGATCTTCAAGGGGTTGGGGTTGCTCCTCAACTATATAATGAGGGTCTCACTCCCTCATTTGAATAGAGAGCTCTCATGCTATTGTTATGCTGCTAAAATATTGCCTCTCTTCTCTTCTTCAACATTTTGCTCTAGCTATTTTGCTCATGCCCCAGAGGCTTCTTCTACTCAAATCTTGCCCTAGTTGGGCCATAATCAAGGAAATTCTTTGGAGGGACATAGTGCTGTTGTTCTACATTTTTCATGGTCTATTGTTGAGGTAACTTGTATCTTGTATTTGTTTTGCATATTTGTATTAGTCTAGTTAGCTCTCCACAAAGTATTTTGTGGAGAGATTAGAGAGTAGAAGTATTTTTACCCTCTTTTGTGAATTATTTAGCAAGTTTCTTCAAAGTATTTTGTAGAGATTGTTAGATATTCATCACTAGGCTTACATATTTTTGCAGATCTAGTATTTGTTTACAGGTTTTCCAAGCCAAGGACATCTCTCCAAGGGTTTCATCTTCAAATCTGCATTTTTGTCCATCTATCTTTCTCTCTCCTAAAACTGAGTTTTATTCACTGTATAGTGAATAAAAACCTTGTTTTAGGGCTTTATTCCATTATAGATTAGTATATATTTATAAATCTGCTGTTAATACATCATTTAGAGGCCAAAAAGTTCATTTTCTGAATACTAAAACTTCATTTTTCCAAAATTTCAAGTTCATATTTTTCAATAATTTTTCTGGGTTTTACACTAATCTGTGCTAACTTTCTATTTTAGTGTTTCTACAGTAAATTCCAGCAAGTAAAGTTGCTGGTTTGTTGCAGGTTTATGCACAGAAGAGAGGGTTATGCTGCCCAAAATTGCTTGGAAAATCCCTAGAAAAGTTTTGGTCCAAAAGAGGCCAAAAAACCACATTTCTTCTCTTTCTTCTACAAGATTGTAAACCCCAAAAGAGAAGTTCTCTTTGGGGTATTCTCTAAAGCTTTGAAAGCTGTTGTAAATCTGTATATGAGTAGTGTAGAGATAGCCTAGAACACTAGTTGCTTAGATTTATTTTTATGCAAGTTTTATTTCTGTTTACCCACCTTCCCTTAAGGGATTGAAGTGAGGTTAGGTTAATCTTTTTTTATTTGTGTTTACCCACCATCTCTGTTATAGACCACCATCTCTGTTACAGAGATTATTGTGTGGTTAGGTATTGTTTTAGATAATTGCATTTTCCTTTTAAGTTTTTGTTCAAAGTAGTTAAATCTAAATTTTATTTCTGTCAAAAGAGTAACCATACAACCCACTGATCCGGTGTATCCTCTGTCCCACTTGTCATCTCCCTTTAGGGACTTCAAGTTTGGGTATGAAAAGCAGGATAAGTGGCGGCTTAGTTTAATAAGAACAACTTCCTTTTGTTGCTACAAACCTTCACATTTTGCTTTTCAGTCCAAGATCAAGTACCAGCATCTCCCATAAGGGATACCGCTTGGTTGATCTTGTTGATAGTATAAAATTAACCTTGCATGCTAATCACCAAGACGTAAAATTTACCCCTAAAATTAACCAACAACGAATTTAGCCCCTGTTCCTCTACTCGGTTATCACCCTTCGGGGTACTCACGAGATACGACAGGGGGTAGAGGAGTTTAGTTTAATAGGCATCCATCTTGCTATTTTTCCGGTTGATTAAAAACAGTGACCTCGGAAGCTACTTGGGGTAGAAGACCGTGGGGGGTCTCTAGGTGTTCTACGTCCTCCTTGTTGAGCACCGGGCCATTGGGGTTTGACCTGGGAGCTACGAGTGGGCTTTGCTCCCACTTTGTTGAGCGCACCAGCATTCCCTCTTTGACTTGAGAAATGCTAGATTGGGGTAGTCACACCACCAGATCTAAAACTTAATCAAAGACTTCAACTTTAATAAAACTTATTAAAACGAACCAAGAGACATTGCAAAACTGGTTCTATAACATTTTCATTTCAGCAGCATTTCACTCCAATATTGCACTTGTTTCCTTTCAGTTGTTGTTGCACCTGTAAAGCAAACCTAATAATTTTCTAACTTGTGGATATTAATCAACTGGTTTACATTTTTCTGCTATTTATCTGAGCATTGTCATCATCAAGTTCATTCATAACATTACTGCTCAACTGTCTAATACTGTTCATATTACTCAACTGTGATTATATTATTTTTCATTTATCTTGATGATATTGTTCATAAATCTTTCCTAACTGTGTATATTGTTCGTAGTTTGATCTCATCTCATTTTTAGATAACTTAACCTGTGGGATAATTAACTTAGACTGCATCCATTGAAAGTTGCATTCTCTGACTCCATTACTTAGGCACTGGTTATATTAAAAGGATTGACTGTCATAAAAATATTGCATCTTGCATTGGTTTGACTGTCATGTCTCAAAACCTCGGCCTCACACCTTAATAAGATCCCTTTAATTTGTAATTAATTAAAAAATCAGGAACTTACTCTTCCGTAGGGACTTCCCCCCTTGGCTCTGTTGGGATCTTGCCTAAATGGAGGAGTTGTGGACTGTGGTGACAGTGGTCCCCAGCTCTCATTTTCCCCCAAGGACACACATAGCAGGTTGTGAATTTCCTGTGCCTTAAAGTGTGAATTAGGCGGCAACAAATTCTATAAAATAATTATTCCCAACTCCCTTTCACATCTTTTGCTAGTTTGAGAAATTTTATGAATGTATTTGTGCATTTGAGAATTGGGAGATGTTTCCTAGCTTTATGTGAGAGGATAATGGAATTCATCCATTTTCATTGATTTTATTTGCAGGTCCTGTAGCTTATCAAGTCAAATTTTAAGATCAGAGAAATCTTCATCCATTCCAAAGATCAAATCTCAAAGCTTCTTGTGAATTTCTAGAGCTAGTTTTTGGTGTAGAAGAAGATAGATTCTTCCATGATGATTTTAGAGGTATTTAGTCCTATTTATGATGTAATAACAGAGCACTTAATCTGATAATTTTGAATATAAATTTCAGAATCATCATCGCCAAGTTCAGAGATCAAATCCTTCCTCCTTCTTCTATTCTACAACTAGTTTCCTATATGAAAGAGGAGAGATTCTTCCATCATCCTATGAGAGTCATATTGGCCTATTTATGATTTAATAAAATATTATGTAATTTTATGATATCATTCACTTCAATACAAATTACATAAGTCAATGAATAATGCACCCCTTCTAGATTTAGGTAGAATTTGACTAGCTTTCAATGAATAATTCATAAGTCAATGTCTAAAAGTCCAAATGAAGTCATTAAAGTTCATAGAGTTAGATAATATATCACATGACATGATCAAGCCTCTGTTTAAGAAATTCTATTGCATTTGAGTATTGTTTGGGAGTACAAAAGTCGATCTAGTTGAGCAGTCATGAGTTGTCATTTTACTAGTTATGCTACAATACTTGCTTGGATCTCTTTGTAACTTTCTGGAATGATTTATTACTATTTAATGACTGTTATTAAATGTTATTCAACCTCTATAATATTGGAAACACCCATATCCATTCTCCATTTAATTACCTCATCCATACTAATCTGTATATGCTGAGTAACCCTTAATCTGCCTTGTGACTATCCAGACTTGTTTAAAACCTGAATATACCTTTATGTACATGTATGATAACTGTATTACCAATCCAAATCATTTCTCCAAATCCTCTGGTTGTGGATATGAGAAAAGTGCTTCCTAGTTTCATGGTTAGGTGACCCAGCAACATGGAAGTAGGTTTTCGCGGAGCAGACTCCGAAACCTCAATGGTCCCTAATATAAATGTGTTAGGGAAGACACTATATCAGTCCTATTATTTCCTTGATTTATTCCCACTTCCCGCTTCCCTGTGACCAAAAGTATCATTATTTTTTCCCTTATCCACTTAGCTTCCAAAAGTCGACTGGTTGTTTGCAAGTTTTATTTTAAAACATTAAGCTAATTTGTAGAAAGTTAATATTCTGATATGAATATCAGATCAGGGATATTGCAAAATATAGCATGTTCCTCATTCAACACTCTGGATGTGGAAACATTCTTCATTATATATGGAAATAACGACTTGAGGAACCACTCCAGAAGAAAATCTAGTGGAATGTGAACCTTAATCAACCACTTTCATCTACGCCACTCTTGAATATGGTAAGTAATATGCGTGGCTTTATCCTACCAAAATGTTGACAAGATATTAGTACCGGCATCGTAATGCACAGGTAACTAAAAGTAGTTGAGAAAGGTCATGACTAAGTCATTGAATGTCCAATATGTGCCCCCAGGAAAGTCTATATACCATTTAGTCGCAGGACCCATGAAGGTGGTTTGAAAGAGTCGTAAACAAACAAAATCATGGTTCAACGCATTTGAAGAGAACCATATGTGGAAATTCGTAACGTGCTCACTAGTTTCCTCACCACTCTTAACTTTGAATTTTGGAAAGTGCGGAGGAAGCTTGGTGGGAACAACCGGCCATGTTGGATCATGACATAGTGAATCATTGGTCAATCTCGATAAGTTAGGCAAGTTCAGCGCAGCTAGAAAATGGAGCCTAGGTTGTACCATCTAGTTCCATGCCCCCTGATAAGACTTATTCATGTAAGTATGGTTGTTGTAAATACCATGGCCTTGGAAAGTGGGATAATAACCTCCTCCTGCTTGACCCATAAAAAGGTACATGGGAATGTTGTAATTTGGAATACCTTGAGACTGGGGTGCTACATATCCATAGTTGTTGGACTGATCAGAAGATTGACCCCCAGACACATAAGGTGGTATATAAAGTGGTACATAACCTGCCAAGACATAAGGGGGAACATAGCCTTGTGATACTAAGGTTTGGGCAGACGATGGAATAACATGGATAGAGCTATTACTCCGGCCTGAAGGACCATGTGAGCTATGGGGAGGATGTGACATTAAAAATGCATTCAAAGGAATAGGTGAATTGGATGATGGAGCGTACGATGGAATATAAGTTGTGCTTCCAATGTTCACATGTATAGGGACATTTCCGTGAATGGAGACACTCGTATTAGGCCTACGTAATGGGTATGAGCATACTCCCACCACAGGTGTGGAAGGTGCTAAATGACCACTACCAAACCTATATGCATGGAAAGGGATGGAAGTGCCCCCAATAATATTACTAGGGTCAAAACCAGATCTGACATTAAATGACAGAGCGGCCTGCAGGATGTCTCACATGCCAAATGTAAATGGGATAGTGCTAGAGCGTACTGAATGAGTCTCACAACCCGACCTATGTGAAGAATATCGACGGTCAGTGTTTACATAATATGAAATTGTGATCACACATTATATGACGTACCGACCTCAAAGTGATTGGCTCCTTCTGGAGTCCCATACACACTGTCAAGTGCATTATCCTCCCTAGGGGGTGGAGAAGGAGGGGCCTCAGGGATATCATATATATGACTCATAGTGAGATTGGTGTGTGAATCAAAGTGAGTATGAGTATTCCGGGTCTATTTGGCTCTCTTCTGCAAAGGAGGAGGAGTGGTAGATGGCGGAAGACCCACTAAACATGGAGAACGGTGAAATTTCAGTCCTAGATCTAGGATGACTCAACAAAAATAAAAATACTCAAACTAACTACGAACCCTAGATCAATATAGTGCACATAGAGTACACTCCAAAGATAATCTAATCCAAAATGCAAGTAATCCAAGGGGAGGATAAATAAGCTCCTGAATGCAGCAGGTATGTCTCACCTAAAAGAGGCTTGAGACTCCCATACACTACAAGTGGAAGTGTGTAACCAATTATATTAGACCTAAGATTCAATGCATAAAGTGACTGTACTGTATCACCCCTACCTAGCCAGGAAACTCACAGAAGAACCTATATAAGTATCCCCTGCCATACCTAGGTAAGGAAACTAAGGTCACCCCAATATAACCAATGCTCAGGCGGACAGTCACAGGAGAGATCTACCATATGGTAATCGTAGCAAAGTATGAAGCTCAAAAGCACCAATTGGTTCCTTAAAAGCCCCCAGATACGAATAAGATCCTGGAAATATTTCCAGTGCTGCACAGAGAGTGGCCATGGGCTATCCAAATCACAAACATGTGCTTTGCCTCATGCTTAAATCATGCATAAGAGAATCCTCTTGAGAACACTAATTATACCAAGGATTTCACTCTCTCACCTAGACATACACCTACTTGTTTTGTTTAGTAGTCTTAGAGAATTTACTCACAATGATTTATTCCAAGACTCTAAAACCTAAGCTTATTGATATATCCTATCAAAGAAAAATGTGTAATTCATTTTAAATTAAGTGTTGATTTTAGGGGCTTTGATTACTCAAAGGAAATGACATGCAACCAATGATGTTATGACTTGGCAGTGAAAGTAAATATGCACACCTAACAAACAATGGCAAGTGCAATTTTGTCTTTAAATGAGAAAAGAAAGTATGCCACTATATGAGATGCATATTTTCTTGCAAATGACAATGCAACCATTCATATATGAAATATTGACTATAAATTTAGTAATAAAACCTAATGTTAGTACCACGTAACTACAAAATGCAAAAATGAATAAATAATCCAAAAATAAAATATTTTTGTATTTTTGAAATAAAGGATATGTGAAAGGAACAAAGGAATCTACAACTCTCAAACCTTACAGCACCTCTCAGACAACAACCAAGCAATACACTGAGATAAAATAAATCTAATGCACTAATACCAATACAAAAAGGAGATAAGATGAAGGCCAAGAGTCAAGTTATTCAGGGCTCTATGAGGAAAACTCTAAATCTTTTCATCTTTATGCACATTTCATGATGTATGCGGGTATTGTCTCAAAAGTTGTGTGTACACGCTAGTTTAAAAGTTGTGTACACACATAAATATGTGTTTTTTGGGGACTTTCTTGGTTGATCAAAGTATAACTTGAGCAAGGGGTGTCCAAGGATTCTGCAGAGGGACATGGATGGCCATAAATGTGTGATTTACCAAGTGTGGTAAAATTAACTATAATAGTTGTTGATGTATTTGTAACTTTGGAAGATATTCTGATGTATATTATCATTGTATGTTGTTGTACCCATGTTGGGGATGTGTGTTACCCATTTATGGGATGTCTAAATTGTGTCTAGACCTTGAGGTACAACCTTCATTGTAAGTCAAGGAAATAGTCCCCAGTGTAACATCATGTAATATGTAATTGTGGTATCTCTAGGAAAAGTGGGCCCCATGTGAAATGACATGTAGGCTCAAGTCTTATATTTGGTCAGTAACTTGAAAAGGTATAAATAGGGAGGAACTCTCCCTCATTTATACACACCTCACACACTCTCCGAGATGCATGAGAGAGAGAGACAGTCAGAGGAGGAGAGAAAGATAGTTGTTGAACATTTCTTATTACTGTTTTTAATCATCTTACTATTCTGAAGAAGTTTGCGGGGTTTTCTCCTTTATGGTTTCCCCGATGAAAATATTTGTGTCTTGTGTATCTTTTATATCTTATGCTTTTTTGTAATTTTTATTCTTTCATATAAATATCCTAGATAATCTAATCGGATCTTAAGAAAATCTAACATGGTATCAGAGCCTCTCTGAAAGAAGGCACAGTGTAACTGCAGGAACTAGGGTTTCCTAGTTGAAAGTGTTCTCTCCACAGATCATCAAGCAAGGAGGGCTAGGATAGCTCGCCTCACTAGGGCATATCTATTGGTGGTAACAGTTTATGAATTAGAGAAGTTTCATTGTGCAACTGAAATACAACTACAATGGAAGCTAATGGAAATTAGGGTTTCATGCGTGAAAACCCTAGAAGACCAAATTTAGTCATTCTAGAGATTTTGCTATAACGCAATATTAGTGAAGGATCAGAAGCCGAAACTTTTATAGGCCTAATATAAATTCATTTTGTACCTTGTGTAAATGTTTCAACCTCCGATTTTCTATACTTCAGGAGATATGGCTCCTCCAAATCAGGGTTCCAGCCTCCCCCAGAATATAGTCATAAATAGGTGAGCTAGGGATATTTACTATATCTCGGGATAGGAAGGTCCAGACTAAATTTTGCAAGATGTTGCAGGTAGGGCACAAAATTTGGAGGAAATCTGAAACAATGACATGTGGAAATATGTACAAGTTCGCTATGCTGAACAGTCCCCAAAACAGTCACCTTGGAAAAATAGTCCCACGTGGAGAATCCAATTCTGATCTAACCTATAGGGTTGGAAAGAGAACATATCAATATATCTCAATGAGAATTTTCAGAATGTAAGGAAATGAACCTTGGGAGATACATCAGAATCAATATTAGTCATTTCTGCAGAAGAAATTGGAAAACTAAGGCTTGCTGTTCCGGGAGATTCCCTCCATATTTATATACAATCATATGTTTGAAATTCCAAGTTTTGAAAATTAGGGTTTTTCTAACAAACCGTAGATCAGCCAGCTCCGGAACTAGGACAGAGACCTCAAATCAATAAGATCTAAATTTTTGTTATTTACATGTGAGGTTCTCATTTAAAAATGACTAATCACACCAAACTTGATTAAAATCTTCGTGAAGTTGACAACTTCCAAGTATGGAAGTATAGGACCTCCGTGATCCTTGAAAAAATTGACTTGGATCGATATTTTAGTAAGGATGTTCTAAGAGCCAGAGGGAGATGAGGCTAAGGCTAGAGCCAAGAGAATCATTGCAGATTCCTCCCTCATGTGTCATCCTTGAAGAAACCAAAAGGAATTGTTCGATTCTATGACGAATCAATCGAATAAGAATAAGAGATTGTTATAACCACCTTGAATGGCCTCCCAAGATCATGGGATTCATTCATTCATTCAAGGAATGTGTGCCAGAAGGAGGTGATTACCTTCATCACACTATAGGAAGAGTGCACACGAGAAGAAGCTCGACTCATAATAAGAAAAGAGAATATGGGAGCAACTGAAGATCAAGCTCGCATGATTCAAAGAATATCCCTCAAGCGATGAGGAATATGAAGGACTCAATTCTTGAAGAACCTATTATCCATCTTATCATTTGGATAAGAAATGATGTCATTATGAATAAAGAAGATGATGAATTTTAACACTCAAGAAGGAGTCTACCCACACAAAAAAAAGTACTTAATTGTCATTTCATGATATTGTCTGGTTATACATTTGTTTATATTCAGTTGATGTTTGAGTATTTTTGCATTTATGCTACTATATTGCACATGATGGGTAAGATGTCAATGATGGTGTAGCATGATATGGATGAATGTTGTAGCATTGGCTAAAATAGTAGCATGGCTATGTGACATATATTTGTCACTATTAATATGTTTGGAAATTATGATATTTTTCTAATCATGCAACTAAAACTAAGTTGTAGAGCATTCCAAAGAACAAGTAATGATAGTTTAGAAGAGGAACCTGGATCTTCTCAGGTCAAAGAAACCATGGCCAAAGAAAGAGCTTCAGAAGAAGATCCACCTTGAGAGATGAATACCATCTTGGGCACGAGAAATAATCCAAGATGAAGAATAGTATGACAAGGCTTTCGAAGAAAGCAAGAGGCCTTAGACACACTCTAGTTGCATGACACTGTTGAGGGGCATCATTGATGTAGAGCCTTCCAGCTGTGAAGAAGTAACCA
The DNA here is from genome assembly GCA_001517045.1 of Pseudotsuga menziesii. Taxonomy (NCBI): domain Eukaryota; kingdom Viridiplantae; phylum Streptophyta; class Pinopsida; order Pinales; family Pinaceae; genus Pseudotsuga; species Pseudotsuga menziesii. The sequence goes on along the minus strand of LPNX010203608.1, from coordinate 284,774 downwards.
AGAAGAAAGGGAATGAGACTATGATAAAAGAGTACCAATTCAGGAAGAATGATGTCTAGGATGTGGTGTTGAGACCTAAAGGGAAGTCCATAGTGTCTTTCATATGGATCTACAAGATCCAGCATGCAGTAGATGGCAACATCGTGGGATATAAGGCAATATTCGTAGCACGAGGCTTCTCACAGAAAGAAGGCACAAACTACGAAGAGACATTTTCACGAGTGAAGAGTCAAGTATACGTAGAGCAGCCACTAGGAGTTGAGACACATGACAGGAAGACTCATGTGTGCAAATTAAAGAAGGCCTTGTACGAGCTTAGAAGGCGCCCATGGGATAGAACATACAGTTACATAAGGAGCTTGAAGATCACCTAGAGTGATGAAGATCTTAACCTTTGCTACAATATTGAATATGAAAGCCTATAGAGGATGACAAGCTCACATATGGGTGCGAGAATAACTTTTCAACAAAGTTCAATATAGAGGATCTTGGTATCCAAATGTAATGTCCCCGGTTTTGACCCCGTTTGCATATTGTATATATTGTACTTAATCATGGTGAGGAGCTCAAGGCAAAATCCCCACCATCGATTTGGTTTGTGTGTTTCGGCAATGGGGATAGTTGCCGATGGTTTATCATGCCATTTGGCACATTATAATTCGGCATCATGTAAATACACACATCAATTAAAACTAAAACCACAACCAGCTATGGCAGTGCAATGTTGAATGAAAAGGGCATGGTTCCAAAGGATAACGGGTGGGGGATGTCAAACCTTGGTTTATGGGGGAAAAACCCATGTGTTGCCACCTTGTTTGTTTTTCCACCTTTCTTGTTTCACCAACCTCTTAAATGACTTGGTTTTGTTGTTGGGGTCAGTTATGGCTGGTGGTTGAGGCAGTTATTGCTTTTGGGAGTGGGGTGGCAGGACTGTCTGTCCCTTGTACACGCGCCCACTCCACCCACGACTGCATCCACTCCTTTCTTCCACAATTTTCCCCATTCTCCCATGGTCGGTTGGTGCCACACGACTGTCTGTTCTACCTCACGCATTCTCCATTATGCAGGTTCTCTGTGGTATGTTCATCTTTCTTTGGGATTGCCTGTTCATCCGTGCACTGAGGAAGTGGTCTGTTCGTCTTCCTCACGCAGAGGTCTATTCTATCTTCCTCACGCGCTGGTCGGGGGTTCCCTCTCTGGTTTTGCGCATGCAGCGAGTTGGGAGAGCAGCCTCGCGGGCATGAATTTATGCTGTGTATGCGGCTTGCTGTTAATTTCACCCATGTTTTGGGTTGTTTTTGTTCTTCCCATGATTTTTGGATGTGGCGGTGAGTCCAATTTCTTCTTCAATTGTGGACTGAGTGTGCGTTTTTCCATGTTGTGAGCCGTGCTCACTGAATTCGTTTTGGGACTGTTGTCTTTCCTGTGTTTTGTTGGTTGTGGTGTTCAATTTCATTTTGAGCCGCCGTGGATTTCCAATCCATTAGTTGAGTTTTCCTCTGTTCACGCTGGGAGTTGGCTTCTCCTCTATTTTGTGAACTGTGTGATGTTTCCCTCATTCACTATGAAGTTGGGCTGCTGCGGATTGTTGGAGTTTGACTTCTCTTTCGTTTGATAATGTCTGAGTTGTTTTGGCCACGTCAGGGCCAAGAACAACTCTGTGTCGCCTTATGGGCTTGAGCTGTGCTCATATTTTGTTTTGGATTATCCCCGGTTGCCTTTGCTTCTTCACAGGGATGTGAAGGGATGGTTTTGCTGCATGTAAGCAGTGGTTGGTCTTTGGACTATGCTGGCTTGAATGATCTGTTGATGGCCTGATAAACCCAGCTGTGTTGGTTTGCTGAGTGTGTCCCTTGGCTATGTGTAAGCATGCATTGACCCTTATCCTTGGAGGAATCATGCCCAGCTCGGGGGTGGCAGCATTATTGAGAGATTGATGAGCAAGCTGGCCTATGGTTGGGTGGAACATTGCAGGGACGTAGATGGTTGCGAGATTCTTCATCAAAAGATAAGTACTTCTGTTATTTCATCTCTGCAATTAATCTACTGTTTCATGTATCATGATGAACATGTGAATGATGTTTTATGTATATGTTTGCTTCTGTTGTGTGATTGAAGATTTATGCATTGAGTAAATTGTGCATGTATGATGATGGAATATTCATATTAGCCTGCATCTGGTTATCTAGTATGCATTATGATTAAGCTTTTAACTCACCATTTATCCTTGTCGATGTTCATGGGGCTGTCTGCCCGTATGCTTGGTGTTCATTGCGTCCTCTTCGTCGGTATGAGGGATGGGGACGTGACACCAATGAACCTATATGGATACATAGAATATTAGTAGTAGAGGAATCTACTTGTCACTCCATTACAAAATGTTTCAATACATAGAGTACAAAAAGTAAAGGGAGAATGATGCTCCGTTTCAAAGGGAGTGAGTGCAGAATATCCTCAGGTTCGACATGGTACGACAAGATGGGAAAGTTACTGATGGCTCTAATATTTACTGAGAGTAAATCAGATTCCAACATTTACTTCAAGGTTGAAGGTGAAAGACCAGCGATGCTCCTGTTATATGTCGATGACTTATTCCTGAAAGGAAAAGAGGAACTCTTTAAAGATGCAAGAAGGAGTCTTGCTACAGAGTTCAAGATGAAATACCTAGGGATATTGTACTAATTATTAGGCATGGAGGCATGGAAGAATGCGAATGAGATTTTACTTGGTCAAGGAAAGTATGTAGTGGATATTATGAAGAAATTCCAAATAATGGACCGCAAGGCGATAACCGTCACCTATGGCATCAAACTTGAAGCTTTTGTGTGATGCTTCATTAGAGACGATTGATGCCACGATGTATCATCAAATGATTTGTTCATTGATGTGTCTAACGAATACGAGTCCAGGAATATGCTTTGTTGTGAAAAAATTGATCCAGTTCCATGAAAAGTCGAAGCATATCGAGATAAAGTATCACTGTATCAAAGATATGGTGTAGAGAGGAGCAATGAAGCTCCAGTATGTTGCGATGGACGAGCATATAGCTGATGTATTGACTAAGATGTTAGCCATAGTGGATTTTGGGTACTTCAGAGAGAATCTTGGTGTTCTTCAAATCAAGGTTCTCTCCAATGGGAAGTGATGGGTCCGAAAGACGCAGATACACATGAGCCTTTCCGACATAGTGGCAGTCTAGGTCCTCCCATGTTCATTGATGTAAGTGCTTAATCATTTTCGACATGGTGGTAGGATAGGTCCTTCCATGCTCGTTGATATAAGTGCTGGAGCCTTTCTAACATGGTGGCAGGCTAGGTCCTCCCATGGTCGTTGATGTAAGTGCTGGATCATTTTGGACATGGTGGCAGGCTAGGTCCTCTCATGTTCGTTGATGTAAGTGTTGGATCCTTTTCGACATGGTGGAAGGCTGGGTTCTCCTATGGTCGTTGATGTAAGCGTTGGAGCCTTTCGGACATGGTGGCAAGGTAGGTCCTCCCATGATCGTTGATGTAAGTGCTGAAGCTTTTTCGACATGGTGATAGGTTGGTCCTCCAATGGTTGTCGATTTAAATGTTGAGCCTTTATCGTATGGTGGTAGGATTGTCCTCCCATGCTAGTGGATGTAAGTGTTGTGTTATGTACATCTGGGTTGTGCTTGGTGTGACGATGAGATGATCTGAAGATGATGAGGCAATAGTAGGGTACACAGGTGTTGCAAGGCATGTAATTAGTCCTGGGATGCTCCTTCAAGTTTTTCAATGGCATATAATAAGTCCCAGGAAATCCTGCAAGTTTTGCAAGAGGCATATAATAAGTCCTAAGATGTACCTACTTGATGGCTTGCTCGCAGAGATGATGAAGACCAGATAGAGGGTTAGGCCCACATCCAGCATGAAAAAGGGTTGGCACTGTAGAAACTTCTGATGACAGATAGTATGAGATGATGATCAAATTATAAGAAGATGATGGAAACAACTATGATGAAGAATCTATGACTCCGTGATGAAAACTTTGCAATGAAGACCTGACTGGATGTGTTGATGACTGTGTAGAGATAGAATACCTTCCTAGTTAAGGGGGAGTGTTGATGTATTTGTAACTTCAGAAGATATTCTGATGTATATTCTCACTGTATGTTGTTATATCCCCATTGGGGATGTGTGTTACCCCCATGGTTACCCCTTTACGAGATGTCTAAATTGTGTCTAGACCTTGAGGTACAACATCTATTGTAAGTTAGGGCGATAGTCCCGAGTATAACATCATGTAATATGTATTTGTGGTCTCTCTAGGAGAAGTGGGTCCCATGTGAGATGACATGTAGGCTCGAGTCTTATATTTGGTCAGTGACTAGAAAAGGTATAAATAGGGAGGCGCTCTCCGTCATTTATACACACCTCACACACTCTCTAAGGCACATGAGAGAGAGAGACAGTCAGAGGAGGAGAGAAAGGTAGATGCTGAAGATTTCTTATTACTGTTTTTTATCATCTTACTATTCTGAAGAAGTTTGCGGGGTTTTCTCCTTTATGGTTTCCCCGATGAAAATGTTTGTGTCTTGTGTAGCTTTTATATCTTATGCATTTTGTTGTACTTGTTATTCTTTTAGATAAAGATCCTAGATAATCTAATGAGATCTTAAGAAAATCTAACAACAGGACCCCAACAAAAACAAATTTCAATTTATAGAATATTGAAAATCAATTTTTCTCATTTAGGATAGATGAAGAAATCACTATATTCCCTCTTTGTAACTACAACAAAGTGTGAGAGAACAAATTCTTGAAGAAAAATCCAAGATATATTGAATGTGAAGTAGTATATGAGATGGTTATTTCTATTAGAATGCATATACTATAATAGGAAGAGATTATGTGAATAATGTTATTCCACAAGAGAATGTGTCAAATGATAGTATCGTGCTCTTTTTAATTTTTGCCTACATGAGTGTTTACATGGTAAAAATCATGGACCAACTAGTTATGTGCTTCTAACTCTACTATCCCTATCATAGCTCACATGAGTTCTAAAGCATTTTTAATTTTTAATTTAGTATTTGTCAAAGGATTTTATTGAGGTCTTTGAATCTTATTATTTTTTATAATATTAAGCAATTCATATTGAGAAGTCAATGATTAATTTAGTTCCACAAAGAACTTTTGAAATCTAAGGAGGCAAATTATCTATCTTAAGAAATATTTTTATCATACAATCTTTCTATTATTGTTTATAATCTAACACTGAACTTTAAAAAAATTAATTATATTAATAATATTATATCTTCTTCAAAGCTTGATATCATGTGGGTTTTTTTCATATCACTTACCAATCTTATACATGAAATTTAATAATAAAAAAATTGTATTTTAATAGAAGAATTACTACCTCTATAGAAATGGAGTTCCTAATTTTCAAGAGAACCCGTTATCATTTTTCTCATTGCAAAAAAACAAGATATCACCAAGAGTATATCTCCACAACATTTGATAGTACCTCTTTGCCTTATGATCTAAAATAACATAAAACACAATATTTTCAGAAATTAAAAAAATAAAAGTGAGATAATGGAATTTTCAAAGTATGAGATAATGAAAATGCGTAGTTATTACTCAGTCCTCCTCTTCTTCAGACTCTTCTTCATTGGAGTCTGTGTCATAATCAGAAACATAATAAGGGTAGGAGACATCGATGTCTCCAACATCTTCGCGGAATCTGTTTGACCATAAGCAACAAGCACCTAGCTCATTTGCTGTGAAAATCTCATTCGTCCATTCATCATATGCAAGTCCTATAGTTGGATAGTTCATTACTGCCCTTCTGATGTGAGAGCAATGTCTATTATCAATGCTCAGCTCTATTAAGCATTCTCCTGTAACAAGACTGCTCACGTGGATGCTCCGTGTTATATCACTTAACTCACAAATAGAAATGATAACATTCTCTGATTTCGTAATGTGAGAACCGTCGTAAAGGCTATCGTAATAGGTTGGGTGGTATTCAAGTGTTACTAAAATCTGACCTTCTAGGCTACAAACGCGAACTCCTTTGTAGTAACAGAGGAACTTTGAACTTTTACTTAAATAGTAGGGCATGCACGATGTACGGAAAAACATTCTCTTTATTAAAACTGGATTTTCAGAACTTATGTCGTATACTTCCAGGTTTCGGAGTTCTAGTTGCAGAACCATTCTATCCCTGCCGCATAGGAGAACGAATTCTGCATCATCTTCTTCGCTATCCAGAGGGAGAATAAATTCTTTTACTTGTTTTCCATTCAGTTTGGAATAAATTTTGAATAAAACTGATTTCTCATTGACTTTTCGATAGATAACCATCTCCCCATTTCCTGGACCTCCAAATCTGACAGTGAAGGGAGTTCCAGTTGTGGGATTGGGAATGGGCCATTGGTTTTTTGAAATTGTAAACAGCTGGCTGTATTCTCTTAATTCATAAATCTTGAACACTTCATCTGACTCGTAAGAAATAATGCCCCTGCAATTCGCAATGTCAAGATCCCAACAAGATATCGTGGACTCACCTTTTTGAAAAAGATGCTTTTGAGACGTTGTAGTTATCCCTGATTTTATGGATGGAATTTCAATGCTTATAAAAATTCGTGGATGCTCAAGCTCAGGCCCAACCAATAGCAAAGAATGGTTGGTGGGATTGTAATCGACCCACACGATTTTGAAAGGAAGTTTGTTGATTATGGGGTTGCCATTATCATCAGTGAATACTGAAATTTGATCAGCTGCTTGTCGACTAAATGGAACAATACAGGTCTCGATTTTACTGACCTTAATAGCACATATTACGTCTTCAGCTAGGACCAATTGAAAATCTTTAATCTTTTTCATCTGAATGCCAAAGGTTCGTAAATGATATCCCCTATAAATATTTGGCAGCTTCCTGATTTTGTCGACAAACTCTCGTTCACGCAGAAGGCGGATGTAATTAATGGATTCTGTGTATACCTTTGGGGGTTGGAAAGGAGCTTGGATTTCACTGTATTCCGAGTCGGTTGAGGTAGACGACTCAGATATCCCATGGCCAGCTGTGTCGGTTGAGGTAGACGACTCAGATATCCCATTCTGGTCGTCATCGTCTTCTTGATCCCTTGACTTCAAATGGTCAGTTTCGTCATTTTCTTCTCGGGGCCTCTTCTGTTCAGGCATGATTTCATCTTTATCTTCTTCATTTTCATCATTTTCGTCCCTTGGCCTCTTCTTGTTTAGATGCTCCGCCATGTCGTCTTCTTTGACTGCACTGTATATCAATATCACGCCAAATTCAATCAACTACAGTTAATGGATGGCGAAGATTTAACTGACAGATATATTCAATGATAGTCATATTTGAAAACGGGCTTCCATCTACTATTTATAAATGTAGGTTAGGTATTCCTCTTGAATCGTTTTATGGCCGACATTCTCAATCGTTTTAATGTCGCTTCATTTCATTACTAAATAATAATTTAAATAATCTTAATGAGATTTTGTTATTAAAAAAAACATTATTTACATTAAGTGAGGGATTGATGGTTGGTCCCATTTGATTTATTATTGATATTGTTTATTGTTTTAAAGATACTAAGAATGACTTTAAAGATAAACACTAATCACATGGCAAACTCTCCACAAGATGCTATGAACTTTTAGTGTGAATTTTGAGTCAACACCAACACTATTGATTTATCATATTAAAATTATAATAATCAAGAATTAAATTTACAAGGATTTGGTTGCAATAACTCCATTTTAGATTTTGGATTTATATTACATTTTTAATACTAGCTTAAGCTTTTAAGGGAAAGTGATTAGTCCTATCAAATTATAAAGATAATATAATATAACTCCATATATGTGTTAGAATTGGAAGTAGATGTAAGGCCCTTATGTAGGAAAGGTTGCAGAGTGTATGCAGCTCATGTTTTGGAGGAAACAGAGAATGAATCTCCTAGGTTGGTGCATTTTCATGTGTTGCAGGAATTCAGGGATGTATTTCGTGATGAAATTCCAGGGCTTCATCTAAAGAGGGACATTTATTTCACAATTGAACTTGTTCCAGGAGCAACACCAGTGTCCAAGACACCCTACAAGATGAGTACACCATAAATGATAGAGCTAGAGATGCAACTACAAGAGTTGTTGGAGAAGAAGTATATTAGGACGAGTGTGTCTCCTTGGGGAGAACCAGTTCAATTTGTGAAAAATAAACATGGTACACTCAGGTTTTGTATTGATTACAAACATCTGGACAAAATCACTGTGAAGAATAAATACCAATTTCCTAGGATTGATGACCTATTTGATCAAATGAGAGGAGAAAAGGTATTTTCCAAGATTGACTTGAGGTATGGGTACCATCAGGTAAGAATCAAGGATGAATACATTCATAAGACAATCTTTAGAACAAGGTATGGACATTATGAGTTTGTAGTGGTACAATTCGGTCTCACAAATGCACTAGCTACATTTATGTGCCCTATGAATAGTGTCTTCAGCAGGTATTTCGATAAGTTTGTTCTTGTTTTCCTTGATGACATTCTTATTTATTCTAAGAATGAGGAAGAGAATGAAAAGCATATGAGATTGACATTGCAATTTCTCAGGGAGCATAAGTTGTATGCAAAGTTGAGCAAGTGTGAATTCTATAAAGATATGATTCATTATTTGGGTCACATTATCTCATATGAGGGCATATCTGTAAACACTAAGATTGAGGCCATTATGAATTGGCCTAATCCAGGAAATGTGACAGATGTAAGATATTTTATGGGACTTGTAGGATACTACAGGAGATTCATTGAGCGATTCTCCAAGGTTGCACATCCAATCAATTCTTTGCAAAGGAAGGGAATAAAATTGGAATGGACACCAAGGTGTGAAGAAAGCTTCCAGTAGTTGAAGAATCTTCTCACAAGTGCACAAGTATAGAAGATTAAAGACCCATAAAAATATTTTATGGTGTGTACGGATGCATGTAGTCAAGGGCTTGGAGGAGTCCTTATGCAAGACAACCACGTGATATGCTATAAGTCAAGAAAGTTGGAGGATCATGAGAAGAACTATGCCACTCATGATTTAGAACTTGTAGCCATAGTACATGCTCTCAAGATGTGGAGGAATTACTTGATGGGAAGAATATTTGAGCTAAGGACATACCATTGTGGTCTAAAGTATTTGTTTGATGAGACTACTCTAAATGCTAGGAAAGCTAGATGGATGGATTTTTTATGTGAGTTTGATTTTGATATCAAACACATAAAAGGGAAAGAAAACAAAGTGGATGATGCACTCAACAGGAAGGTGCAAAAAATGCACTTGGAATCTCTTAGTATTTTCCAATCATATTTGAAACAATGGATTGTTAATCATACTGCTAAGGATGAAATGTATGTGCAGATAAAGGACAAATTGCAGCAGCAAAGTCTTGAGAAGAGGTATGAGGGATATAAGTTGGAAGAAGATGGACTTCTTAATTATAAGAACAAAATTTAAATTCCAAATGTAGCAGACTGGAGGAGAGTTGTTATGGATGAAATCTATCAAGCTTCATATTCTAGTCACCTAGGATATCAAAAGGAAATTGCTATAGCTTGAAAGCAGTATTTTTGTCCAGGGATGAAGAATGGCATTGATGAGTATATTTCAAAGTGCATGAAATGTCAGTAGGTGAAGGTTGAGGATCAACACCTAGCAGGTTTGTTGCGGCCTTTTCCAATTCTAGAATGGAAATGGGAAGTTGTTTCCATGGATTTTATTATAGGATTTCTAATGACTTGGAGGAAACATGATTCCATCATGGTTGTGGTGGAAAAGTTGACAAAGGAAGCACATTTTATACTAGTCAAGACCACTTATAATACTGATTCCATTGAAAAAAATTCTTGAAGGATATTTTCAGATTGCATGGATTTTCTAAGGCAATAGTCTCTGACAGGGATCCTATGTTCACTTCCAATTTTTGGAGGGTATGTTTGCAGATTTGGGTACCAAGTTGAACTTCATCACTTCCTACCATCCTCATACTGATGGTCAAACAGAGAGATTGAATTAGGTGATGGAAGACATGCTTCACATGTATTGGATGGACAAACTAACCAAGTAGGAGGATTGTAGAAGGAGAAAGTCGACATAAGTTGACTTGAACGAAGACCGACTTAGTCAGCTGACTAAGTCGATGAGCCGACTAGTCGATCAGCCGACTAAGTCGGTCGGCTGACTAAATAGAAAGATTAGTCGGCTAACTAACAGTCGTGTCGGTTCACCGAACCGACAGGTAGTTATTTGTAACTGTTTGTAACCTGTATATATTAGGCTGTTGAGCCAAGCAAGAACTCAGTTCAGTTCTATGTCTTGTATGAACTCATTACATTAATATAATCCGTTTTCCTATCTGTTCTTGTTTCTTGTATCTGATTTATAGTTATGTTTTAGTATGTATTATTGGTAACCTTATGTGATCTGTGAGATTACAACATTGGTTCCATTTCCGGTAGTACATGTCTAAGATATATGCTCACATATGATACCAGAGTAGGAGATCAAGGACTGGTGGGACCGTAAAGTTGCGAACTATTTGCAAAATTACGCAAGATGACACAGATTAACAGTCGCTGAAGATAGAGCTAGATTTTTCACATAGACACATGAAAAATTCGTCGAGTCTGTGCCACAACTGTTGAAGCAGCTTCTGGATGAGAAGAACAGATGCAACTAAAGAACAGCAGTTGCTAGATAAACTATTCCGAGGAGGACGAACAAATATGTCGGAGTGGTTTGAGAAAATCGCCGATGACTTCTGTGAAGAGCAAGCAGTTGAAGACCGAACATCGGTAGAAACTGTTAAAGCGAAATTCTACACAGATTTCATCGAACAATTCTTGTGCTCCCTGCCGACCTTGTTGTTCAAATTCTTGATAGAGAACGGAGCAGGCCACATCGTCGAACCCATACCACCACTGTGCGAACAGCCGCCCAACACCAACTGGGCGGAGAAGCAGAGGAAGTGGGAGAAATTTATTGCAGAAAGGGAATGGGAATTCTTCCTGAGCAAGTGATTCGAACTATCTGGGATTTCTAAAAAGCATCGGGTAGGCTATGGGGAGGTAGCTGGTCTTGTGTTGGAGATAGAGTATAGTGGATCCTAGTCGACTTCAGGAGGATAGATGTCACCAGTGATGAAAAGTCGACCGTAGAAGACTTGAAAAGAATAGTATTGTACGGAAGTATGTCGGACATTCAGAAATAAGAAAGGGACGAGAGACAACAGAGACGGGAAGCAAGACGCAAAAGAGCCGACGGGATGCGCAGAGAACAAAACCCTAGGGCGACTGACCGTGAAGAGAATCCACCAGAGTCGGGTCATGACCGATAGGAAGAGGGTGTCGAATAAGAGGTGTCCCCTACGGAGGAAGAAGCATGGATAGAGCATCCAAAAGCTCTCCAATTAACAGCTCCCGGTGGAGGAACGACCCTTTTCCCATTAAATCCACATACCAGAATACAGACTATTGTCGAAGACGACCTCCCACTAAGAGCTGGTGACTATAGTATCTAGATTCGACTAGGCGACGATACGTACACCGGACGACATCTTGTCATACGCCGACCATTCGAAGGGAACTGGGTGACGATTCAAGCGGCACCATCCGTCCGAAGTATCCACTTGCTCTTACCGACACAGGAAGGAGCAGCCCCCCCGCCAAGTACAGCTTTTGAAGGAATATAACACGCAGACCTGTGCACACAAAATTTCAGTGGACCATCAACAGTAGAAATCCACAACAACCCAATGTACGTCGAAGACGAATTGACCACCGACGGAGGTACTAGTTCCATCGACCGAAATTCCGCAGGAGCGACTTCATCAACAATCCCACCACTTTCCCCACCACCCACGCCTTCGACCCCGCCAACTTCTGAGAGCAGTGAAAGTGACTCAGACATGGGTCACGGAACAACTCAGATTCCTCTCTACGAGGGGGATGAAGACCCCAGACGACATTGGTTCGTCTGTGAGTCCATCTGGGATGCAAACTAGGTGAAGGATGAAGACTGATAGATGGTTCAGTTCGCAGGAGCCTTACGGAAAAGGGCCCTAACTTGGTACATAACCTTTTCGGAAAGGCAACCCCGAACATCGAAAGCTGATATTAAAGCACATTTCTTATCCTTTTCAAGACCCCAGATGCTAAGCACCTGGCGCCAAAAAGCTCAAGACAACGCAGCAAAAGCTAGGGGAAACTGTCTGCGATTACGACAAATGCTGGAAGGACCTATTGAGTCAATTAGATTATGTTATTGATGAGCAATTACTAATTCAATGGTTCCTTGCAGGATTATCACAAAAATTTTGTCGACACATCAGTCTGGAAACATTCAAGACATATGAAGATGCGCTGACCAAAGCTCTGCAGGTGGAAATGGACAAAGATATACCTGCCTATCCGACGGACCATAGGATAGAAGAATAGCTAGAGAGTGTGCAGAAATCCTTGAAAGAACTATCCCTCAAAAATAAAGAAATCTGGTGTACTAAATGTTCGACGGCCGGACACTCGAAAGATAATTGTCGGCACGAATACAGCCGACAAGACGTCCAATTTGTGCAAACTAAAGTATTTTGCGACATTTTCTAGGAGATCGGGGATCATTCTACAAAAGAATGTGCATTTAACATGAAGAACGCAAAAGCTTCCTGGTGCGCCATCTCTGAGACAAAAAGTCACAATACGGCCGACTGCCAATTAAACCTGAAAAATAGACTAAATTATCAGGCGGTCTACCAGATGAATGCAGTGGCCCAAAGCAATGATCAAAATAATACTAATGACCAGAATGGGAAACGATACGAAGGTCGACGATATGAGCGCCGGTATGACAATCGACGACAACGGTTTGGAGGAAGAGGTCGATTCGTCGGGAATCGCGACATACGACCACGCCGATCTACCCAGTGCTTCATCTGCTATAAAGAAAGGCACAGATGTGCAGACTATCCATACAAGGATAGAACTGAGCTTAAATTCTGTATGCATTGTGGGGTAGGCGATCACTCTCTGGAGGATTGTCCTACCATGTTAGAAAAAATCAATAATAAGAAAAATGTTAATGTCTTGTCTTGTGTACAAAAGCATGATATATTAACTACTAAAAATCTGCATATTGTCACTCGCCAAGGCACAAAAACAGGGCCTGATAACCCCCAAATTAGTAAAATTAAAAACACCAATGGTTATCCGGACCCTCTAAAGGAAAAACAAACTTATCAAGAAGCCACACACATATTTCAAGACATTGCACAGCAAGAAGACATTATTGCTAGTCGACTTAGCACGACACAACAATTAACTCATCTCATTCAAACCGAAAAATCCGTAGCCCAGTTCATTGATTTATTACACGAAATAAAAGGCACTAACTTTGGAAAACAAACTAAGAACATTTGTAGCCTAAATCAAAAATACAAAAACGATGTCGACCCACTTGTCGACCTGGAAATCGAAGGTTATCACGTCCGACAAGTGGTGCTCGATTTCGGGTCTCAGGTAAATATCATGACCAAGGATACATGGGAAAAGATGGGTCGACCTCGACTCTATGAGTCAGGAATTTATCTAAAACTCGCCGACCAAGGCCTCATTGAACCCATTGGGGTTTGGAAAGATGTTGACACGACCATCAGAGGAATCTTGACTAAGGTTGATTTTGAAATCATCGACCCAAAAGAAGGATCTAGCTCCTTCCCAGCGCTAGTTGGTCGACCTTGGGGACGAAAGATGAAAGCCTCCATATCCTTAGACAAAGAAGGAATTAATTTAAAAGGAAATGGTCAAAAAGTCATTGTACCCATTAATCCTTCCCATGGAGCACCTTGGACTGAACCGATTGATGAGGAAGTTGATGTCAGACAGCTTTACCAGATCCATAATAATATGGACTATACCGAGGCAAACATTTATGGGGAGCTTCATTTAGGTAACCAAGACTCAATTGGTTACAATTCAGATGCTGAATTATATGACTGGGAGATGGAAAACTATGAAACACAAGCAAGAGGGTGCTGGACTATACAAAAAGTACAGAAAAAACCCACCCGATAGTGCTTCACCGTATCAATTATCCCCAAAGTCTTTGAAAATAAAATCAGGGAACGACCTACATTACAACCGACCAACTTACATAATACCCAACTGCCCATGTATAAAGAAAGAGAATCCCCAATAATGCATCTTGAACAAGTCTCTGAAAATATTGGAGAACATGGCAGACTTCAAAGCTTAGTAGAAACATTTACAGGTCAAGCAGCTAGATGGTGGAACACCCATCAGACAAAATTGTAGACCTGGACAACTGCTTCAAATTTCTTTGTCGAACGATTCGGTGGGAAAAATTTAACCCAGGACACTCAAATCCCTATCTTTGTCCAAGGCCAAGACCTAGAAGAACACATCACGCTTTGTGAAAAGGAGTGGAGACGGCTTGGACACAAAGATGAGCGAGCCTGGCCACATTTGTTCCCTTCAACCCTAGCCGACTTGCCTAATAAATGGTATAAGATGGAGGAAGCCAGAGGAGAAACCTTCTTTTGGCATGAACTTAAAGAAAATTTTATTAAGGACTTCCAGTTCATTCCTCAAAATGAAAAATTGGCTGAGACAGCCCACCAAATCAAACAGTTTCTTCAACCAACAGATAAACCAGTCGTCCAATACCATCGACAAATCAAGGACTGTAACAAGATACAAGCTGAATCAAAATCACAGTCGACACGCTTACACTTAGAAACTGAACACACAGAAGGTAAGAGATTTAGATGGAAGACCGACCACATTGAAACGACCAAGCCGGTCTACTCAATCCTGAAAGTCGAGACCAATGACAAACCAGACTTAGACAGAATGACTGCAGCCGACTTTCCGGCTACATTTTCACAGTTTCAAGAAGGAAGTCGGCCGATCAATGAAGCTAAAGCACCAGAGTGGCTGGATGCCAAAGTGAAAACTAAGGAGGTCGACATTTCAAACGACGACCGTCCAAAAATAGCTAAGATTGGGGACTACTGGAACGAACACCAAACCACCAAAATCATAAACTTACTTAAATAATTCCAAGATGTCTTTGCAAGGGACTACAAATACTTAAAAGGGTTAGTACAAGAAATGGGAGAAATGAAAATAGATACTAAACCTGATGTCCGACCTGTCAAGAAATGACCTTACAAACTAGCTCATAAGTATAAGGAGATAGTTAAGAAGGAAATAGACAACATGTTAGTAGCAGGGATCATTTACCCTATCGACCAGTCGGAATGGGAAAGTCCCATGGCCGTACAACCCAAGAAACATGACCCAACCAGGTTAATAATTTGTGTCGACTTTAGGGAGCTCAACAAAGTCACACTCACAGATCCATTCCCCACCCCCTATGCTGATGAAATCCTGAATGAAGTTGCAGGCCATGAATGTTATTCATTTACAAATGGATTTTCAAGATATAATCAAGTACCCATAGCAAAAGAGGATCAAAAGAAAACAACATTTGTATGTGAATTTGGGTCCTTTGCCTACAGAGTTATTCCTTTTGGGTTGAAGAATGCACCTGCAGTATTCTCATTAATTGTTGTCAAAACATTACAAGAGTATATCTATAAGACCATGGCAGTCTAATTCGACGACTGGACCATATATTCCACCCTAAAGGATCACTGCACATGGCTCTGACTTATGCTGGAGAGATGTCAGCAGATACAACTCTCCTTAAATATTAAGAAATGTACTTTTATGACTCCCATAGGCATACTCTTATGACATATTGTCTGCAAAGATGGTATAAAGGTCGACTTTGCCAAAATAAAAATCATCCTCGACCTAAAACCCCCAATAAACCCTAAACAGGTCCGGGTGTTATTGGGCCACACAGGATACTATAGGAAATTCATCAGACACTATTCAGATATGACTTACCCTCTGGAGGAACTGCTCAAAGATGACCAGGAGTTTATATGGACAAAATAATGCCAAATATCCTTCGACAAATTGAAAAGAAAACTGGTCGAAGCTCCCATACTTAAATTTCCAAACTGGTCGACAAAATTTCATGTGCATATTGATGCATCAGGCATTGCAATTGGAGCCATCCTTACTCAACCAAGGGATGATGGGATGGATTACCCTATCGTATACAGCAGTTGAAAATTAAATAAAGTTGAAAGGAACTACTCAACCACTGAATGAGAAGCCCTAGGTATGGTCTTTGCTCTCCAGAAGTATCAACATTACCTATTGGCCAACCCTTTCATATTTTATACCGACCATCAAGATTTGAAGTACCTTGTTAATAAACCTTTTCATCATGGAAGAATTTGTCGATGGTTACTTCTTTTTCAAGAATTTGAGTTTGAAGTAGTGGTCCGACCAGGAAAGCTAAATGTCGGACCCGACCACCTATCACGTATCGACACAGCGGAGGAACCGATAGGAATCAACGATGACTTGCCGGATGCACATCTATTTCACATAGAAGCAGTACCCGAAGAACTAGAAGAAATAGCTTAGTTCTTAGAGATAGGTCAGGCACCCGAAGGTCTGAACACCAAGAAGAAACAAATCTTAGCTATGAAGGCTGCACCCTACAGCCTCATCAATGGATTTTTGTACAAAATGGGGTTAGAAGACATTCTCAGACGTTGTGTACTCGACCATGAGAGAGAACAAATCATGCATGAAGCACACTATGGACCTGCAGGAGGACATTTTCAAGCGGATACAACTGTAAGAAAAATCCAACAGTCGGGCTTATGGTGGCCGACCATCCACAAGGATTGCAAAAACTTTGTTAGTCGATGCGATAGATGTCAACGACTTGGTCGACCTCTGCCGAGCATAGAAATGCCCTTAATATCTGTAAACCCTAGTCTCACATTCGAACTTTGGGCTATAGACTTCATAGGACCTTTTCTTATCCTCGCCAAACGATCAAGTGCAAGATATATTATCACGGCAGTGGAATATGTCACCAAATGGGCAGAAGCTGAACCTGTCGATACATGTTCAAGTGAGGTAGCTGCTAAGTTTATCTACGAAAACATTATCACTAGATTTGGATGCCCCCTTACATTGATTAGTGACCAAGGATCACACTTTATCAACAAAACCATCAAAAATTTGACCGACCAGTTTCACATCGACCACCGACGAAGCACTGCATAACACCCTCAGTCGAATGGCGCGATTGAAGATTTTAACAAAACACTAACCAAAGGGTTAACCAAAATATGCAACACCGACAAAGACGACTGGGATGAGAAAATCCCTACGGTTCTTTGGGAATATAGGACAGGAAGTAGTCGTTCCCCTGCATTTCTGACAGTAGACACCTATTATTGCACAGATACTACATGTCGATGTCGAAAAGGAAAGAAAGGACAGACTATTTCAACTCAGTAAGCTAGAAGAACATAGAATCATGGCTATTCAGCATCTGGAAATTCACAAACAACAACAGAAAGCCTGGCACGACCGTAACATCAAACACAAAAACCTCTCGGTCGGTGACCTTGCTTTAATTTATAATAGTCGAGTCAAGGGAAAACCCAAGAAATTACACACACAATGGATGGGACCTTATGTTGTCGAAGAAATACATCCCAACGGTTCAGTCCGACTGAAAATGCTACAGGGCCTAGTATTTTGGAAGCTCATTAATGGAGCCCGACTCAAACGTTACAGAAACTAGAAAAAAAATCAAATAATGACCTTAACCATCAACCAAAACCCATAAAAAGATAGAAAAATTCCAAAACAAAATAATACATCCAACACAACCAGCCATGACAGCAACTCACTACTTCGACAACCGACATCACCACCATCGACCATCTTCATTGACCAGTCAGGACGACCATTTTCACCCACGACACTGACCATCGAATTCGAAAGTCCCATCACGCATTAATGGCCTCGAGCGCCGAAACAGATCCTCCATTAAGTCGCACTTGAGTATTGCAGTTGGACTGTCAAGTCCGCCTTTAATACACTCATTTCGACACTCAAACCCACCCACGCCTATAAATAATGGACTGTCGAAGGTTCATTCACCACACCCATTTCCATCAGAGCACCCACAATCTCAGTCGACCAAAGCACAAGAACCCTGTCAAAATCCCGACCAGTCTGACACAATGGCACCCAAACTAACCAGAGCTGCGGCTAAGGCAAAGGAGCTGCAAGCAGAGGACACCCCCTTGCTCAACCGCTTAAAGAACATAAAAAACGCAAAGGTCCAGGAGGGCCCATTCCAGAAAATCTGGCAAGAGATCCAAGAGTGGACCTTTGTCGACAACCGAATGACCCATGCCGCTGAGAAAATTCGGAAGAGCGGCAGTTTCAACTATCCTAAGACACCACTGATGGCAAGCTTCAGTGGGACGAAGGAAGCAGCTGTTAAATTCATTATCAGTCGCTACCATAACGGCCATTTCTACTTCAACCAGCCGATTGATATCACCGGGGATGTTATCTCCAAGCTTATGGGTTTGTCCAACCAAGGAAGCCCTGTACCTATTGGGATCAAATACGGGTTAGTCCAAGAACTTACGAGCTCACCGTCGGGTAAGAATTCCAAAGGAATGATGATCAGCCAGATTGCGACAAGGACGCCAAAAATCGTGGCTAAAATCATAGCAATCACCCTTACCTTGGTAGGTCGGGGCAACGACCTTAAACTGGATATGTTGGAAGTGATCGACACAATCGCGACCGACGGTCGGATCTACCGATGGGGAGATTATGTTGCCGACATGATCAAAACCATCTGTGAACACTGTCAGGAGAAGGGAGGTATGATCAAATTCCCTTCTCTCATTCTCTGGATTGTTATGTACCATATTTTCCCGGAAGGTAGTCCAGTATTCCGGGAGACGACCAGGTTCCAAATGCACTGGTTTAACTCCTTAAAATTGTGGCCAAAGATTCAAAGAAAAGGACAGATCGGAAAAATAAAGAGCTGGTAGCCAAAAAAAGCAGAAGAAGTCGAGTTTCTCGGTAGATGCAGAGCTCTAGTCCAGACCATGGTACCAGGCCCTCTCGAAGTTGACACAGATCGACCACTTGAAAGAGCATATCAGCTCTTCGAGACAATGGTATCGAATGTCCGGACCCGGATGCAAGAGACCAAGGAAGAGCAAAAGGAGGAGATTGTTCGACTGCTCTTGGCCCAACACACTGCATTCTCGGAGGCATACAAGGTCCTCCGGGATCATATGGAAGAATCAGTTGTCACTGAGGAAGTATTACGAGACTGGCCTAATCATTATGGGTAGGTCTATCAGCAGACAAGGCAGGAAAGGCAGGGCATTCAGGCTTTGGAGGGCCGAAAGTCGACAGAGGCAGAACTGCAGCAGACCATTGAAGAACAAATTGTGATGGAGACCAAAAAAATGCAGAAGCTGGAACGAGGGGCACATCAGTGGGTTCAACAGGCCCTTCCCAACTTAGAGAAATTCGACATCATCTGTCCACAAATGAAACGGCTCATCAATGCTGCAGAAGAGCAAAACCAACTATTGGGTCCCAACATGGAGAATATAGCAGAAATGCCCATGTCCGAAAAGATGTCGATCCTTTCTAGTCTCACCACCTTAACAATCGATATCCAGAAGGCATTGTAGATTTGGACCGACTTTCAACATCATCTTGCCATCACAGCTCCAGCTATTGTCGAAGTCTGCGTCCAAAGGAGACTGACCATCTGTCTGCACAGTCCACAGCACGAGCAAGTCTGAATGGATCGACAAGAGTTCATTTTTTGTACCTCCCTGTTTCTTCGGGACGAAGAAATGTTTTGTTCATGGGGGAGATGTAGAAGGAGCAAGTCGACATAAGTCGACTTGAACGAAGACCGACTTAATCATCCGACTAAGTCGATGGGCCGACTAGTCGATCAGCCGACTAAGTCGGTCGACCGACTAACTAGAAAGATTAGTCGGCTAACTAACAGTCGTGTCAGTTCACCGAACTGACACGTAGTTATTTGTAACTGTTTGTAACCTGTATATATTAGGCTGTTGAGCCAAGCAAGAACTCAGTTCAGTTCTATGTCTTATATGAACTCATTACATTAATATAATCTGTTTTCCTATCTGTTCTGATCTCTTGTATCTGATTTATAGTTATGTTTTAGTATGTATTATTGGTAACCTTATGTGATCTGTGAGATTACAACAAGGATTATTTACACTTGCTAGAATTTTCCTATAATAATGGACAGCAAGCATCCTTGGGGATAAGTCCATATGAGGCTTTATATGGAATAAGGTGTAGGATAATAGTGACATGGGATAATCTAGTGAACAGGATTGTGCTTGGTCTAGAATTGCTCAACGAGATGGAGTAGGAGGTTGTAAAGATCAGGAAAAATATGAAAGCATCCCAGGATAGACAAAAAAGCTATGCAGATAAGCATAGGGTGAATAGAGATTTCAGTATTGGGGATCATGTTTACCTCAAAGTGAGGGCAAGGAAGAGTTCCTTGAAGCTTGGAAGTTGTGCCAATATTTCATCAAGATACTGTGGTCCATTTGAAGTGCTTGAAAGAATAGGGACATTTGCATATAGACTTGCATTTTCTTCTAGCACTAGGGCTCATAATTTTTTTCATGTTTCTTTGCTTAAGAAATATGTACATGATCCTAACCATGTGATAAATTGGGATGTGATTCAGGTGGAACCCAAGGGCGAGTTCCAAACTGAGCCAATGTGCATCCTCGACAGGAGGGTCACAGTGATCCAGAATTGGGTAAAGGTGCAATGGGAGCACTACAGTCCTGATGAGGCTACATGGGAGCTAGAGAATTCCATGCGATTGGAACATCCATTTTTTTCAATTCTGTGGAGCTTAGAGGGCAGTACTAGTGTAGAAGTTTTGTTCAAAATTTGTAAAGCACTAAGGACAATGTTGTTGTAATGGGGAGGTGAATATAACACCCCAATTTTGACCCCTATTGCATTAAAAATGTATATGATGTAAATAACATTATCTAATCATGGTGTAGAGCTAAAGGCCAAGTCTCCACCATCGATTTAGTGGTTTATGTTTCAACAATTAAAATCAATTCCGATGGTTATCGTGCTAGTTGATGGCACCGTATATTTTGAACATCATGTAAATATGCAATTTAATTAAAATACCCACAACTATCGATATTAATGTAACATTAAAGATATGGGGGCATGATTTCACAAGGAATAAGGAGGGAAAATATTCAAACTTATAGATTTGTCAACTATCCATTTTGTCTTTTTGTGCCTAATCATTTATTTCTTCCATAAGTGGTTGAATTAGTTAATGCATGAGGATGGGTAGAGTATGAGAGTCTAATTTGAATTTGGGAAGCCACCCATTTTTGAAAAACGTGTTTTGAGTTCTTGGAAAAGTAAGAACCCACAAATGCATTCCCATCCCAATATGAATCAACATTCTCCATTTCCTTACGCAACTAAAGGTTGTTGGGATCTCTCCTTCATGAATTCCTATCGTTTCTTCATTTCTCCATGCCCAAAATTTTCTTTTGTGTTGCCGAGTGAATGCACAACAAAGATCCACTTTTTAGGATTTTGAAGAGGCCGTTTTTTCCCATGTGAATCCCATAGAGATTTTTCTGAATTCAAATCCATGAACTGGGGGTTTGTAGAGGTTGTTTTTGCCTCTATGAAACCATTAAACATTTTTTGAAATGAATTACTCACCCTAGTCATTTTTCCCCTTTTACCAATCCAATTTTGGTTGCAAATAGTTTTTCCTTCATACCCAGCATGTGTAGTTTGTTGTTGTGTGCAACCTTTTGTTTTGTTGTTCTGTAAATACCTACGTTGGTTTGAAATGGTTAGGAGTGGAAGAGGGAATATTTGGCTTGATAAACCTAGTGTGGAGAGGAAACTCATAGAGAGATCAAGAGGGGTTGGTTACCTTTCTTTGCACACCCTGAAGAAAACTATAAGGGAAGGCATAACCTGAGGGATTGTGTAGCAGGGAAGGTGATGCCTCCTTGTGTTGGGTGTGTATGTGTTGAGAAAGAAAAGCTAGATATTGTGCAGGTGTCCATAGCTCTGTGGTTGAGCTCACTAGCTTAGCAATTCCACCTTTCCACCACCTTAACAGCTTGATAAACCCAAATGTAGTTTTGGCTTGGATTAATTTTTATATGTCTTTGGATATGTGTGAGCCTGCTTTTGTTCCCTTGTTCCTTTTGGGAATCATGCCCAGCTCAAGGGTGGAATTATTTCTAAGAGTTTGATGAGCACATTGGACTTTTTTTGGGTGGAAATTTGCAGTGACATAGCTGGTTGTGGGACAAATCCCTATCAAGATAAGTATTTCTTGTGTATTTAACCTAAGAAACTATATTTGTTTTAATGAATTATTAGGAAAATGTTAAATGCTTTGATGAATTTATTTTCTTCTGTTGTATTTTCAATTTTTATATATCTACATATGTTTTTATGTTCAATGCATTTTTTGTTTATGTTCATGCGGCTTAGATTACCCAGTCTAATAGAGCAGATCTGCGTGTAGTGGCATCCTCTCCGTCGAGTAGAGGGTAGGGGACATGACATGGCAGATACTTACTATGTTTGTATTGTGGCTGAGAATATTGTGGTTGTTAATATTGCGGTGGTGGATATTGAGGCTACGCTCATTCATCTTGCTTATGCTCATGACTTTTCATCAAGTAGGTATCCATTGTATTTTCTTCTAACTTATAACCTCGATTCTGACATATTCTACACCAATGCATCCCTTGGGTGTTTACCGGGTTCAACACTCCTACTGGGACATGATTCATGAGCGCCAAGCAATTATCTTTATGGTGCCCATCAGTTCTACATCTTGTACACCACAATTATTCTTGGTATTCCTCTCCTTTCTTGATATCGTCGATTTGAACCGTAATATTGGTCAACTGTGAATGAATTTGCACCATTCCTACATTGGTCTCTCTAATCGGCGAGGATTCTAGCTTCATGGCTATTTCAAGCACTTCTAGGTGTGGCACAATTTTTTTTGCATCAATGGGATTTGGATGTGCGAAAGAAAGGCAATAATGGACCATTCATTGTGTTTTACATCCGACATATGGAAAATCACTTTGGCCATTAATGTCTTGAATTTATTGTCAAAGTCCCAAACAGACTCTGTAGGTACCTCCTTGATTTCTTTTATATCAGTAATGGACTGTGACTCAGACTTTGGCTTTATAAACTCATCTATCATTCCCACTCAAATCTAGTCAAGTAGTTTCTAGGAAAATCCTATTGATACTATAGAAAATTTCATTTACCAGTCTAGTGCACGACCTCGAAGAGTTGTGATCATTTATGCTTTATTTATGTTCTCATCTTGGATGTATCACACACTCCATATGGATTAACATATACACCAATGGTAATCTGGGTCTTCCAACCCATTTCCATTGAATATTGGCAACATAATGTCGGTCCCAACCTTTATATTAACTATTGGTACATTCAGAAATTTATTTTGACTTGTTGGGATCCCTTGTCCACTATTCACAATGCTAGTACTACTTGTATTTACAAATCCACTTGGAGATAATTCTCTAGATCTTACCTCTGGAAATGTGCATGGTGTTGTAGGTGTGTCATATCTGTGTTTTGGGTCCATAGCTTGAGTTGATTCATATGATTTTGCTTCTCCTTCAGATATCGACTGATATTCTTCTTTTTCATTGCAAGACCCTTCGTCTAAGTATGATGAAATATCATAGTATTCTTCTTCTCTAGTCGTTGCAACTCCCTCTTCCTATTAGATTCTTTCTTCTCTTTCCATACAAAAATCTTCTTCCACTTCTTAAGAAACCAACCTCTAGTTCAGTTCCACTATCTCCAAGGAACATCTCAACTTAGTTTGTTCCATTTTCTACAAAGTTATGTTGCAACATACCCACCTTTTGTGCACAGCTCCCAACTTGTCACATTTGTAGGATTCCTTTTTCACATACACACATTTTTATCCATGTCTTTAAAGACGAAAAATATCTACTGCTTGGTCCTTGAAAAAAATTTCCCTCTGCCTCACTATATTAGGTTATTGTGTTGACAACAAACTCAGTAATGTATCCCTCCAAAACACTGTCTACCCAAAAATCCACAACCCTCGAAATAGTGTTTTTTACACTTTTCAGATGCTTAATCAACTGAGGATTTTACTTCGTCAGTTCTCCACCTTGGAAATTTCTTTGTTGGGTTTCCAACTTAGACAACCACTCATGCAACATAATGGGAAACTCAGAAAATAAAATCTTGTGGATATTTGTATAGAGGTACTATCCCAACCAATTTGTTGGGTTCCACTAAGATCCTTTGCTTTATTCTCATGTGAATTATAACGCTTTCAAATCCACCCAATATTGGATTTTAGAATTCATTGGTTCCCACAACATATACCTCACCAAAATGATTCAGGTCTCGACAACAGAACCATTTGATTTCTTTATGTCCTACTTCCCTTCGACCCAGGTTCAATCCCTTCTGCTTAGCACAACAATTCCCAAGATGTCGGCCTGATAGAGAAAATCTTAGTCACCAACACCTACGACACAAATGTAGTCTCACCTGATATATATTCCTATGGGTAACTACGAGAACGAGGTTTCTGCAATTGGGTGGGGTATTTTCGGTCCCTTGGTCATTTACTAAGGTGCTCGACCAAATCCCATGGATGGATTACTTATAATTATTATGAACAATTAAACTATAACACAAGTCTTTCCTTAGAATAATATAACAACAGTCTCGGTATGGCATAAATGTATTCAACTTATAACAACATGACTTATATGCATCTAATAATTAATAAGAAAACATGTAAGCATTCATTCAAATCAACATTTATACAGCTGACTCAAACACATTCAACATTCACACATATACACAGAAGCTAACGTGGTAACCCATCTGTAAAAAACCATAAAGGTGCTCTTCATCTGGCATGAGAAATACATGCACCTTTTGTCAGTGCACTAAGCTACAAAATCTATTCTAGATCTTCTTATTTAGCTATACAGACTCTTCTTCCTATAATTCTCTATGATATTCACTTCTACTCCTAATCTACTTTACTCTACTAACAATCTACACACATCCTAGATCGACTCAACTTCTCCTACACTTTTGCGCACTCAGCTGCAGATTCTTCAACTCTGTGCACTTAGCACAACTAATAGAAAACAATAATCAAGATAACAACCCAAATCTAGCATTAGAGAGGTTAAGACTCTAAATGGAGAAGCTAATAGCAGAGAAGCTAACAATAGAGAAGCTAACCCACATACATTCTGGGTTACTCCTTTTATAGACTCTTTTACATACTCATTACATATTCTTTACTTGTCAATTTGTCATATGACTTTCCATATTTAGACAATAGGTTGGCTTTCTTATTCTAGCGACACACGACAGTATGCAATAACGACCTGATTTACAAATATGTTTTCATGCGTGTGGCTTCCATCGGATCTGGACAACCTCACCCCCATGATCTTCTTGAATTGTCACTTTCCGACCATCATGCTCTACTATCATTTTCCAGCCATTATACCACTTGCACGCCTTTTGGTATTGTTATTTCGTCGCACCTTTCCTTGTCACATTTCTTCCTTCTGTCATAGATTCCTCTTCTATCACGGCTTCTTCTTCTAAAACGACTTCTTCTTTTTTATTCCTTCCCGTCATTTACTATGTCGTAGCTCCTTTCTCTTCTTCTCTGGCTCTTCTCCATACTTAGCCAGAATTCTCGGTGAATTATGCTTTCCTTTCCATAGGCCCAAAACCATGCATATAGATGGAATCTCTTTTGTATATGCACACACACTCCCATATAAAGCAGGTGCATATATGGAAGCTCTTTCATATATGTGCATGCTTTATATAGAATCGTGTTTTTCTGTATATGCATTCACATATAAGGAAGCATGCACATATATAGAAACTAATTTTGTATATAAATGAACATATTTGAAAACATGCAAACATGTGTGCACAACATGATCCAACTTTTGATTGAGTCTCACAAAAAACACAGTTTCCAAAACAATATATATTGTGTGTTATGATTGTCTTAAATAAAAAAGTATGTAACAACATATAACATAAGACCATTAAAGTGTAAATTTGATGCTACATCACACACAAGACAAATAAAATTATATAAGATACATGCATTGAAATGTAGTTGAATATATGTATAAAAAAAACGATAAATTTGAACTCGCCCCATACTTGTTGGTGCTAAAGGTTGAGTCCATTGACATAACATTGTTGTGTGAATGTTTTACCATCATTGAACACATCCATGATGTTTTTATACATATAATAAAATGAATGTTTTGAACAAAATCTTGTTTTTAGTTTGTACCAACATTCCACGCTCCTAGAATCACATTCATCTTTTACACATTCTAGCATTTTTCATATCATTGTAAATGTTTAAGATATGTTTTCTTGTCTTTAATGCATCTCGAGATATCCACGTGAAGAAATCACTGGATCCAAGCTCCACATAAGAGATGAACTTGTCCCATATCATTGTGACATTAAAACCATTTTTAACCAAATGTTGTACATTGGCTCGTATATCCCCTGATAAATGTTGCGCATAACTGAATGTTTAAGGCCTACCAATTGAATCATTTCCATGATAGAAAACATTTGATTTATCAATAGTCCTACATTCAGTATGTTATAATGACATCACTTGGTCTAAGATGAAGTTGTCTCACAATAAAGTGACACTGACAACAAACTTTAATATTTTCACGTGGATGGCATCTTTTCTTTGTCCTTTTTTGTATTCTGCTAAGTGGATTTTTGTGTGGGTTGTGAACCGTATGCACACCAGTAACTATACCCATAGAATTTAAAACAAACTAGATAAATTGTTAATTACATGTTTGACATAGTGATATTGAACTCAACTTTATAATGAATTGAAATAAAATATAAAGACTCACATAGCATAATCTAGATATGTCCCAAAATTAGTCTCTTTTATATCCTTCAAATTTGTATTTCGTCGAGTGTGAATGAAAACTTGAGCAGGTGTGGATTCATTGGATTACTCCCCACTTATAAAATCCTCAAGTCATCAATATGGAATAATTACGACCTAGTCCACTCAAACTTCTCTCCAAGTCAAATCCTCCACTGAAAACTCCATCATGTCCTCTGGGTCTTAGAACCTCCAACTCATTAAGCCTTTCCCATGTATTCATTCTTCAAATCCCTATGCAAATTACATTCACAATAAGATGGTTTGCATAAGTATTGTAATGTTTCTTATTTCTTACTTAAGTGTATAAAAAATGTTTTTTGATGTTAGACCTAACTCTCAACACTGCTGAGTGAATATTCATGAGTTGATAGGAAAAAGATAGATTGGATCCATACAAACATTGGAAAGATATGGTTGATCTCTATGTCAATTAATATATATGGACATTTCAAAGTTATAGTATTCAACTATGTTACATATATATTTTAAAACCCAAATATTTATAATATATTTTATTTAAATGTGTATAACATTGCACATTTATTTAATGTATATTTAAATATGGACTCAAATATTAAAGTATACATTGTAATATAAAGATCACATTTGGATTATCAGTTACAAAGTGAAGAAGTTGATAAAGCAATTAATTTCTTTTTAACTATAACTGCAAGTAGTAAGGTTGATTAAAAGTTACTATTTTTTTAAGTGTTAACTATTCAATTTATCATATACATTAACAATATAAATTTGATTACGAAACATTAAAATACTTTTTCCCAAAAACATTCAATTTTCAAATTTTCAAATGATGGGCATAAAAGTTGTATATTTGATTACAAAACATTGAAAAACGTTTTTTTGAAAACATTAAATATTCTATTTGTAAAATGATACACACAAAATATATATATGATTACAAAAAATTGAAAAACGTTTTTTTAAGACATTATATATTGCATTTGTCAAACAATATGCATAAAAGATATATATTTCATTACCAATAGAAATTTTAAAATATATACAATTGTAGAAAACTACTAGGATATGCCATGAGTTAAATATGTAGAAAATTCTATAGCACTGAACTATGTTGGAAAGATTCATCGTCTTCAATCATGTCTTTACTTAGAGATACTATTTTGTTTCATAGTTTTAATGGCACAATACTTTTTGCTCTATTTTTACTCTCCTTCGTTTCCTGGTCAACATGAAATTTTTTACCATGTTTAGCTAGTCCATGTTTTGGTTTGTATTTCAATGCATCCTCTACATTGTCATATGTTATGCCAAATCCTTTAGGGAATGGATCTTTTGTTTGGAACATGGTATTTTTCAAGGATTATAATAATATACCTAAGTATAGTATTCTAGGTGATTGTTTTGGCTTGAAAAAATAAAATATATAGTCATAAGTAGGCGAAAATTAAATATGAAGCATACAATTTAGTACTGAAAATTATAATTTTTTGTGAATATTATAGTAAAAAACATATTTTCTGTAAATATAGGTGATATTAGAGAGTAAAAATTACCAAATAATATATTTATTTTTTGAAAAAACTCAGAAAATAGTCAATTGGCGAAATTTCGCCCCTAAAAATTTCCTTGGTTTGGAAACCAGATATGAATATTGTTTATGTATCTGAAAAATTAAATTTCCACACAAGTTCATTCAACTCTATCTTGTAAATATTACCCCTTCCAGGAAGAATAAGATGGATTTAAAATTTTCTTCTATGTAGATGGAGGTTATCGAGAAGTTGTCAAATGCAAACTGTATGTCTTGTTCTCAGTTCCACCATTACTAAATTTTTCTGTAAATTTATATGTCAAAGATGTCTATAATCATGACATAGGAAACAACATGGTAAGTTTATTTACATAATGAATAAATTTTTTTGAAAGATTAAAACAATTGTAAATAAAAACAAGATAAAATGAGTGCAATAAAAAATGCATAACAATAGCTATTTAGGTGTGAAGATAATAAGTGGAGAAAATATTTACAAAATTATTTGATAATATAAGACCAAAATAAGAATGTTTATCATTTATAATGACATTGAGGGATATAAGTGGATTTATGAGCTATAAACTAAGATGTACAATGGTCTATATGATGGATGGTAGGTCCCTCGTTACATGGTGTCATTGAAAGGTCCATTTTCGGTCTACCATCCAACTTGGGATGTGTAAGGGGGGCTTCATAAGTCCACACAACCTCTTTACGTAAGATAACATTTCTCATCCATCAAGTTACGAGTTTGAGTAGCATTGTTAATTAATAATCTATTAGATTTCCATTAATCTAAGAAGATGACTAAATTAAAGACTATCTAACTTTCATTTTTCTCTCACACTTCTCAAAATTGTAGAAAACAAACACATAACTATAGGTTAAGCATGAAAAAAATCATTATCCAAAATTGTGAACATATATTTCTTAAAAATCAATAATAAAATAACATAATTTTTTTTTGGATATTTACAAAGTGAAGAATATAAAATTTTATAATATAAAAAAATAAGGACAAGGTTATAGTCATTACATGAATTAGGGGGCCTTGTCGCATGGTCTTAGACCTAAAACAATGGTTGTACAAAACATATAAATATTATTATAATTGTTAAAAAATTATAATAACAAATATGTATATATCTCTTTGATATTCAATAATAATAAAAGAACAAAAAATATAGATCAAGGTAAAACATTATGATAATATTGCTATTCTTAAAATATCACTATTCGTTAGAGCTTGACCTTACCATTTCGAGCTATCTATTTATTTATTATCTCTCTTGTACCGCTTATGTTAAATGGACTTGCATGTCTACTGATGCAAGTCTACTTATGTTAAAAGGACTTGTAGGTCTTTGTTAATAGGACTTGTACTACTTAGGTCAAACCAAGTTACCTCGTTACATGTTTGATAGTATTTATTTTAATAAATAAAAAATATGTATGTACAACTGAGTATTATAAAGTTAATTGGATGCAGTTTCCTCTCTACTCAAGTTCAAACCCCACTGTGTGCCATGTTTACTCTTTCTCCCAACTATAGGTATCTACTTTTGATACTACTCATTGATTTGGATATGAAAGAAAAAGGGGAACATTATACCTACAAGTAGCTTAACTCAAACTTAACCCAACATATGGTGTTGCATGGTCCAAAATGATTGAATGAAAACAATGATGAATCCAATAATCATGTAAAAATTTCTACAAGCACTCACTCAACATATATCTTGCTCTTTTTATATTTGCAACTCTGGTGACTACAACACCCTTAAATCACAACTAGTCTATAATCATAACGTGGAAATATGAACAAAGCTATTGTTGTGGTTAGTTCATACTCAAGCAATGCAATCCATTAACAATCTATCATTTTATGTCCTAGAAATTGATTTCAAGTAAAATCACGGGTCTAGTTTATCAAGACCAACACAATGGAAAAATTTAACACTCAATAATATCTCATTAATTGCAACATATAATTCCTACCAACATATTTGTATCTCACATAAGAGTCTAACAACTAGGGCTGAAGATGATGGGAGAGAAAACATTGGCCGAAGGACATGATTATGTCAAAGTGAAGGTTGAGATTTTGTATACAGTTGAGATGTTCATAGTGAGCCACATATCAAGAAATACTAACCATGAATTCTTTCAATTGGTTTATCATTTTGAAGTTGCAAATTAGTCTGTTGCAGTCCATGGATGATGCCGAGTGTAATCTAATTATTTCCACTTATACCCATTCCAATTATATGCTTTCAAGGGATGGTATGAACATCATAAAACATAGACCTCGCAGCAGACCAAAAAATAATCCAAAATGTTAACAATATGTGAACGTAGAAACGTAGAATATTCAAATCCATTATAGAACAGATCCACTCTCTAAACCGAGCATTGAAGGTTTATATAAAACAGATTATGAGTTGGCACTATCATGTTGCTCATGAAAACAATATGTTCAACCACACCAAACACATGAAATCATGCGTTTGGAAAGGATCAACAACCTCTTTGGTGGTACTGATCACGAAGATGTTATGACATGACAATAAGTTCATCTCACTGCATCTGTGTGGATGGCCATTTTTGAAATCAGCGTTGACTTACAAAATATTATTTTATACTAGTCTCCAAAACATATAAAATTTCATTAAATCCATCAGAGGCATATTGAATGGAACTCTATACTCAATAGAATATGTTATAAATTATGTTGAATGCACTTCAAATTGCAATTATGACTGCTCTCAATAACAAATAGAAACCCACTATTAAACGCATGACGATAAACCTATAATAATTCTATCAACCAAAGGAAACTAAGTTTCAGATACCCATAATGCTCTATTGTCCAACCCATACCAATAACATCCCTTACAATGATTTTTCAATGAATGATTTTAATAACTTTCATGAGCCTTAGCAGCCTAAGGGACCAAAAGAATCACAACCCTAACTCATCTTCATACTCTTTTTCATGTTAGATCTTCTGTTGTAAATCTTGACTAGAAGACTTGCCATCTGGTTGATCTTATCTTCTTCAAAAAGATGGTGCATTTTTTTCGCCTCTAAGCTGTCTTCATATTGAATGTGGATATCCTCGTAGCCTACACATTCCATAGTAAATTGTTTTGAATTGACAAAATAAATAGTTTTGAGTTGATAATTGTTTGTGTTAATTATATTATGTTCAAAATTGTATTTATGTTATTTGAATTTTAGTAAGTTTGCAATTAAATCAATAGGGACTTACAAAGTATATATCCACTTTTAAATAATGTTATTAGAGGATTTTATCACAATAACATGTGGAATTATTATAATATGGTGCAACAATAAACCAATCAAAATTTACCACCATTATTCTAGTTTCAATGGCTTAATGAACTCCTTCACTTAGTTAGCAAAACAAATCCCCCCCAGGACTTACTACCAAGAAATCTCACTATTATCCTTATATTTCTTCCCCTCAAGGGGTGTGTATTAATTAATGTAATGTGGAACGAATTACTCTAATGGAATGTGAGTAGGCAATTTTTTTTTCAAAAGAAAAAAACTAATCCTTGATATTCATTTAGAATCAAAGGAAATAGATACATATCAATATTAGTAATCATTCCCATGGCTAATCCATCATTAGTACACAATATTCCATAATCTATGACAAAAAATAAGTTATGGATCTATGGATCACATTCTCTAAGTAGTGGGTGATCTATTTTGACATCTTTCCACTAGGGACATCAAACACGACTATGGAGAGCACAAGATGAGCCCAAGAATATTATCCCAGGAGGCACTCGAGGGATGACTAAAATAAGAGTGTATATTCCAACAAACAATAAAATAGTGCCAAAATGCAACTAAAAAAGGAGACAAAGCTCCAGGGTGAGTGCAGTTGAGGGACCTTTTAGATGCAATGGTAGAGTGAATTCAATCTCTCTTGATCCATAAAATAGAAATCATCCCAAGCAATCCCAACCCTCCCAAGCCTAGTCCCAAGGTTCCCAACATGCATGCTAATTAGGATAGTACACAAAAACATGCCCCCATTTTAGTAATACAAATCACACTCCTGTTTTCAAAAACCTATTTTATGGTTACAATGGGCCATTCTTGTCTTTTTCACCACAACACTGCACTGATCAGAGCTTGGACATACAAGAATGAGTTAGGTTGAACGCATGTTGGGTGAGCAAAAGGAAACTAATTGCACCTTGGGATCAATTTATTCTTTGTGAGGTTTTTCCTTCAAATCCTCTCATGCTATTTTACCTATATTCATTATTTTCTTTTCCCTAATTTGAAATTAAAACAAAATATTTTAATTTATATTCCCATGAAGGAATTTACATGGCCAATGGAAACCAAAACCCCAATTTAATCATAAAAACCAACTAATTTTGATTATTTACCAAAATTCATACCCAAAGTTCACATGCCCAATGGAAACCAAAACCCCAATTAACTCATAAAAAACTAATCAATTTCACTATTTCCATATGCATATTCACAAGCATCCTTGTGAATCCATACCAAAATAAGTAATTTACATGCCCAATGTAAACCAAAACCCTAATTAACTCATAAAAAACAAATCAACTTCACTATTTACATATGTATATTCGCAAGCATCCTTAAGAATTCAAACCAAAATTAACAACTATGCAAAGTTTTTCAATTATATTGCAAGCTTGCATACAACTAAAAAAAAACAAGTAGAATTCATATCTTCCCTAAAATACATAAACAAACATAGTAAATCCCTTGCCTGTGTCTGAAATATTGAAGTTGGTCATCCAAGAACTTCAATAAA
Organism: Pseudotsuga menziesii; assembly: GCA_001517045.1. NCBI lineage: Eukaryota > Viridiplantae > Streptophyta > Pinopsida > Pinales > Pinaceae > Pseudotsuga > Pseudotsuga menziesii. The sequence continues at coordinate 251,350 of LPNX010203608.1, read as the reverse complement.
CACCTTATAGTTTTGATGAAACTTCCTAATCCAAGAGTTAACATGAGGTATAGAAGCTTCCCATGCTTAACAAATATTTCCTCTTAACTGAAGGGTACTTTTTGGTTAAGGTCAAGACAATGAAGTTCAACAATAGGCTCTACAAAAATAAAGATACATAGGGAGGTTGACGTGTTTGATTACATGCCGATCACATACTATCATACATGATAGAATCCAATCGAAACCTTGCAACCATAAAATCCACTATACACAATTTTGCATTTAATCTCTAATGGGTATATCGATAGAGTGCATACAACTAAAATAACATCAAGTGGAATGCATACATGGCCCAAATTACATATAAACAAACATCTGCTAAATGGTATTTGGAGTCCAAAAAACATCACGCTACAACAAATAATTACATATATAATAAATTCATTTCCTATACTTGGATTTTATTCATCAATAGCACATTATGTCACCTCTTCTAGGCTTTAGCCATTGCCTCTACCCAAAATCTGGGAGTTGGTCCTACAAGGGCACTATAATGAACATAAAATAAATATAATAATTAAATAATTAATAATAAACATAATTAATATGGAAGGACATGACCTTTCATTCATGGCAATTCCCAAGCCCTATTTAATAGGCGGGTTATCAACCATTGTAATCATCTTTCATCCTATCATTAATATATACTTGCCTTATGGCTTATCGAATATTCTAGGTGTTTTGGTGAATAATATTGTATGAGTGAATAATTATTCGCTTCAGGCATTGAGTCAGCACCTCACAATTTCGATGAAACTTCATAATCCAAGCCTTAAAATAAGCTAGAGGAGCTTCCCAATAAACAAATGCACATAGGATATTTTATGTACACATGCATATGGAAATTGGAATTAATACTTGAATTTAGGAGATAAATTTAAAATGAAAAATGTTAAATGTTTATTATTTACTATAAAATTCAAGATCAATTTTAAAATTTAAATAATAGATTTAGTTTATGTTTGTATTTGTTGTAAATTAGTTTTACACTTTTCATTTCTTAGAGATGTCATTATATCATGTGTTTGTTTTTCTAATGATATGTTATTTGTATTTATGATTGCAGTGGCTACTATGGACCACAATGCCAAGATATTGAGGGTTATTGGGCATCTTAGAGAGATTGGTTCTTCCTGAAGGAGTGGAGATGAGCTCCACCACTCCTTGTCAACCTCATTGCTGATAATAGTTGATACGATCGCTAGATCGAATGATGCTTTGTATAACATCACATCCTACAAGGAAAGAAAAAGACAATAATATGCTGATGGTTTGAGATACAATGAGATAAAGAAGCTAAAAATAAACAAAGAGCACACATATATATAGTATTTAGAGTGTCTGGGACATATGACATTTCAAAGAGAACCAGGCCACATATCTCGATTGAGTGGTGCATATTTCCACCCATTAGAGACCATTGGATGGATAGATGGTACATGTCATTTTGACATTCCCTTGCACAACAATAGGGAAGTACCATTGTACTTCCTCCAGAATTTGTATGTTGAGTTTGTGATGGGTAAACATGTCAACTATTTTGACATGTTAGGGTTCCAAGGAGTTGGTAGGGGGGTTCCCCAAAACCGACCCAATTCTATCAATAGAGATTCCAATCGATAGATACCTACACCCCGTTCCTAGCTACTGATGCCAAACATCCCTCGTGCACATGATATGGTTACCTAGACACAAGAGGCATTTTTTACTCTAGCTGATATATTGTTTTCTCGACATACCACAACTATTGACTAGGCAGGTTCCTCTTCCACTGTTGGGGTACAACCACCAACTTCTATTGGTAGAGGACCATCTATTGTTGTGGATACACCAAAATACCATGTTCCTTAGAGCGATCCACATGTGTGCACAATGTGTGGTCAATCCTGTTATGGTCCTGGACCAACACATGGTACCTCTACGATGACTGGTGGTCAAGTAAGGACATTGTTAAAACTCTATTGTTGTTCTATTTTTTATTTCTCCATATTTACACATATTAAAATATTTGTAATATATGCAATTCTTACTCTTGCAGGAGATTGAAGCCTCTCAAGGGGGTGGTAGTGCACCTGGTGTGGTTGTATCCGAGGCCCAAACAACCAACATTGAGGTAATATTTCAACATGTGTCATTTTGTTAATACATGTCATTTTGTTAATGCATGTGTTAGTCTTGATTAATTTGTTAAATTGTCTAATATTTACAATTTTTTAAGTTGCAAGAACCCCATTTAGAACCGGATGCTAGAGACATTGATCTTAGCGAATTACTCCCAGGTGGAATTTATGATTACCTAAAGAATGTAAGTACTGTATGATTACCTAATGACTGAATCTTGTTCGAATAATTTAAATTTATTACTATACACTCCTTTATAGATTTATAATATTTATAAATTTTAAATTGCAGATGCTATCTAGATCTAAAGAGGGGCAAGAAATTGCTGGTAGCAGTCCCTCCCATGGGGGAGATATGTCCCAAGTAAGGGTAAGTATATTACAACATGTTAGTTTTACAGTACATATTATTCCATCCATTCAAGTTCATGTCTAACTATGGTAACACTTTATGACTGCATACATCATCGCAAATCCCTGGACCGCGTCAGTGGTTTGGATATCCCCATAGTCCAAACATAGATAAGCAGGTTGTCTATACCAGAAGACCCTCTTCCTTAAAAAGAGAGGGTGTCCATGACGATCAACCTACTCATCCCACGATAATGTACACACTTCCAATGGCAGTTGTCGGTTAGCTTTGAATTCACTTCACAATTAGTTTTTCTTAATTTTATTTAGGCATGCTTACAACATCAAGATGTAGAGTCATCCATGCCAAACCTTAGTGGGATTGTTGATGCTGCAATCAATGTCGCATATACAATAGGGATAAGTCACATAGAGGTACATCTACTTGAATATTTGTGATTGTACATTTCATTTGTATTGTCTATGGACATGCACGATGTCTAACTATTTTATCATTTCATGAAGGTAGCCACACGCTGGTCCATTAGTGGATGCAACTGAGGTTGATGTTCATCATACGGCTCCTCTTTATACTGGAGAAAACCCATCTCATTCCCAGGAACAATTTTTTTCGGTGAGATTTTCATTTTTTACAAAACTAATTAGTACTTTCTCATTTATGTATAGGTTGAGATAATTGACATATATTTATTGGCAGAGAAGCATTGTAGAGAGACTCTTTGCAAGGAGGAGGACACCAAAGGAATCCATACCCCGAATGGATGTAGTCAGTGTTTTTTATGTATAATTGAGGCATGTTTTAAATTTGCAAAATTTGTTATTGCTAGATTGTACTAGTTCAGTTACCTGATCAAGAAATATTGGCATTGATTTGCAGTCGCTAGAGATGCATAGTGGTTGTGGGCAGAGGAAAAAAGCATTCGGGTCGGGAAAAAACAAGATAAAGCTATAGTTTTGATGTGTGTGTCCATGAAAAATATCTATTTTTTTGCAAAATAGGAATTTAGAGTATAAGGGAGCGGTCTCGGACAGATGTACTTTTGTTTGCATGTACATCAAAGATGTTTTTGATACATGTACATTGACAGACCATATAAGGGCCTATTATTTTCGTATTATAACTTTCATGATATAAAAAATATTTCATATCAAGGCTCTTTAGATCTTCATGGTTCGGTATTTTAAGTGTGATTATACATGTGTGACCATGAATGTTTCTATGTGTAATGTTCCCAATTTTTTATAGATTTTACGATTGCATGGAGATATCAGTTATAAATTTGAGAACAATGCACAATTACAATATTACGTAATGACAAAAATGTACATTTAATTTTTTTTATACCATGATCCAATTGCATATACAATGTTGAATTGTATTCACAAAGATGGGACATACCTAACCCACATAAGCACCTAGCACAACTAATCAACTGATCCAACTAAGTGGAATACAAAAGCACCTTACCCACATAACAACCTGTTGCACCTGCAATAATTTCCCAAAATTCTAAAAATTTTAGGACCCTCCTTTACTTTGAATAAGTTGGTTTTCTTCCTGGTTTCAGTCTAGTGACTTTTGGTATATGGATTTTTGGAATGTTTTACAGCACTTTGAATTGATATCAATCGATCTGTTTTGCTCCTTTAATGCTTTAAAATGATCCCTTCCATTATCAAGCTCATCGTTGCTTTTTGCATATCTGTGAAGTCATTTTACATCAGGAGTTGAGTCATTTGTTCTTCCCACCGTTGAGGAGGTTTCCTGCTTTGTATTTCACCGTTGCGGGTGGTTGTCGATTCTTCACTATTGTGGGTGGACTTTTGTTCTGAGTCGGAATAGGATGAGTGTCTTTCTGGCCGCCGTTGCGGACGGGTTATCATTTGGTCTCCGACGTTGCGGACCATTTGAGGGTTCTAAGGTTTCGTTTCCTCACCGATCCGTATGTATCGGAGCTCTTTACCTTCTATTCCCTCCGCCGTTGCGGGCAGCTCTGAGTTTCGGTTTTCCGATGTAGAGTCTCCGAGTGGCCGATGCGAGTTACGCACGTTGTTTTTTTATGCATGCCCACCGTTGCGGAGGAGTCCGGGCTCTTGGCTTGCGATATAGGTCCCCGCCGACGCTCGATATTTTGTTTACATGCTCTATTCACCGTTGCGGGTGAATTTATGCTGGGAACTATCCGCCGTTGCGGAAGGTCTGGGATTCTCGCCACCCATTTCACTTTCGTTCCCCGCCCGATACGACCCGGCACACGTGCGCCTCTTTTATATATACGGGGGCAGGGGTTTTGGATTTTTTATTGTTGTTTTGCGCCCGAGCTGTCGTTATCCTCTCCGCGCTGTCGACCCTGTGAACCTTGTGGAGCTCCGTGCTTGTACCCACGTCCAGGTGTCGGTTGGAAGTTCAACCGTTGTCGCCTCATCAGCCGCGCATCACTGCCAGGTAGGATATTTACCGCCCTACCTCATGGTTTTCAAGGTTTTGATTGGGTGATTTTTGCTGCAGTTGGGGTATTTCTAGGATTATGTCCCGGTAGTCCCTTTTCCTCTCGCACATGGAGTTTTCACCCACGGCTAGGGTTTCCATAGTCGTTTGCCCTTGCATGTTGTGCCTACATTTTGAAAATTGCTGGCTGGGATAGCAGTTTGCGGTTAGAGGGGGGGGATTCGTTTTTCCTTTATAGAGCCCACGTATTATCTTTTGACCTCGGCCGTTTTGGTTCGACCCACGCACAGCGGATGAAGGCATGATGCAGGCGGCCATTATGCCGCCTGCACCTGGTTTTTCCTTTGTAATAATGAGGCCCGTGGAGAGGTTTTACGGTGGTTTTCTTGTGATCGAATGTTTCCTCTGCTGTTGATTTTCCCGTTTACCAGGTTTCAAACCCCAACCTATGCCAACGCCATCCCGCGCAGTTCGTCATTTTTTGCTGTCTGAAACCCTAGGGCTATGACGCTATATTGTTTACAATTTGGAGGTACATTGGATGTTGGCACTGGTGGGAGCGCAATGTGCAAAAAATTATTCTTGATGCCCACAGTATCTAGCCGCACCGATGTAACTACTTTTCCGCGAGTCGCATAGGCTATTGCAGTCTTTATCCTTGATAAAGCCATGTTATCAAAATATTTGAATTGTTGACAGTTACATTTGCACCTTGCGTTTAAGATTCATGCTTGTTCTTTATGAGTTATCTACATGAGAGAAGTGGCGTACTGTGAAATAATGTAGATTTAATGACATCCCAATGATGATTGATCAAGTTTTAGTATCATACAGCAGAAGGACATTGCTCATTATATTGCCGAGGACTGAGTCTGTTTATGCTAGTAGTTTTGATAATCAGGGCATGCTTGGGTTGTGCATACATGCATTGGTTTCTAGGCCTGCTTTCACTTTAAATGGCACTCTGCATATGATGTGCATATTTTGCTTCAATGTATTGCTATCTTGGGAAAATGGCAGGTCACATAATGGTGTAGATTTAATGTTGTCTCAAGCATAGTTGATAAGCTTGATATTAGGCAACACTGGTAGATTGTTCAGAACTGTGTATGCTTCACATAAATCAAGTCATGAAATATTGCACCCTAGTCTCAAGGCATTATAGAGCTGTGCAATGCATGCATTTGTTGCACATATTATTATCATACTAGACATAGGATAATAGCACATTGCACAGTATTGCATACTAGTTCAATTCTTCAGCCTGAAGGGCTTATGTCTTAATTTCATTACAGTCATGATACACTTGAGAAAGAATAAACTGCTGCACAATGTTTGCAAATTCGAATTGCTTAATGTCATAATGTTATACATGGCAGGAAGAACTTACTATGTCCAAAAGGCAGAAAAAGAAGGCCCCTATGGTCGAAGAAAAATCAGCAATAGAGGTCGTCACACATACAGAATATATATATGAGGACACCCAATGTGTCTCGGGAGTTGATCCTGAGTATAAATGGGATGAGATATACAGATTGATTTCCCGCAGGGAAGTCCCAGACATGGGTCTCAAAGAGAAGCCCATTTATGCCAACATAGAGAAATCCACCATCATGAAGGTGTCTACCAGACCAGAGCTGTTCCCATGCTCTGATGTTATGAGATGGATTATGCCCCACACAAACAGCAACACAATGCTTATAGGAAATGTCGAAGGTCAGGGCTATGCTGCATTTAGCCGAGGATATGTGGCGCTGGCTTACCACCTTCCAGAGCCTCAAATCTTCCTATCAAATGATTGGTTGGATAACCTCATGATGGATTTGGTGGAAACCCTGAAGAGAATGCTCTTGCCAGGAAAGCTCTATCGACATAGAGCAACCGAGGATTATGATACAGCGAGCTTAAGAGCTCCTTACAGATTTGTAGCTCTGATGCTAAACAGGATCTTTGGTAGAGCCAGTGGCAGACTCTTCAAATTTGAATGGGTCCCCATTATGTTCCATGTGGCGACCCAAGGAACAATATTCAACTAGGCCAGCCTCGTATCAAGCAGTCTCTCTTCTTGCGTAGCTGCAGGCTTAGGAGGAGGAGAAGCCCATAAAAAATATGAATTCTATATGAGTTCAATTTTGATAGACTGCATACTATGTAACCAGCCTTTCCTCGGCCTCAAGTGTGCCTGGGACAGGGAGAGAATGCCTGTATATGCAGCTTACAAACCACTGTGGGCTCATCAGTACCACAGTTATTACAGAGAAGTATGTGAGAATTTCATTATGCCACTATACAAGCATATCTTCCGGAAGGAATGTGACTGCATGTCGGAAGATGCTATGCAGGTAATAGAGGAGTATGGAGATTATTTCTTGACAGACAATGGTATGTATCTTAGAATGTATGGAGGCTCGAAGACACCTTATCTGCTTCCAAAGTATGCAACGGATCATATAATCCATAAAGAGGCGGTAAAACAAGTGTTCATTGACGGAGTTGGTCATTTCATGTTCCAGCATAAGAAGGCTGCATATCCCCCTTTACCTTTCAAGTTAGGTAGCTGCAGATTTGCCAATGTGAAACAAGCTGCCGAATTCATAGAAGAACTAGGGAAGTTCCATTTTGGGGAGATGCCTTTCCGGCACAATGACACTCATGGTAAAGTGGCTGAGCACTGCAAGAAGCATAAAGTGTTCTTTGAATATACCCACCATTATGATAAGGATGAATCTGTTTTTCGGAGAGCTCCAAACATGACGGCACTCAGCAAAATATTCAAACCAAAGAACCCCAACAAAGGTGGAAAAGGGGCAGAGCAGGCCAAAGCTGAACAAGCCAGAGTTGAAGAAGCAGCCAAGATGATAAGGGAGGAAGCTCAGAGGCTGGAAAATGAGGCTGCAGAGTGGCTGCAGAAGGGAGAAGAAGAGAAAAGGAAAGCTGCCCAGGAAGCAGCTGAACTAGCAAAAGAAGCAACCAGAGAAATAGAAGAGGCATCCAGGCAAGCAGCCGAAGAAGCACAGAGAAAACTAAATGAAGAGCTCCAAGGGCAGGAGGATGAAAAGATAAAGTTAACACAACAGTCTGCCTCTGAAACACCAGTAGGGCAGAGTAAGGAAGAGGAAAAACCTGAGGTGCAAATCCTTCAAGTACCTACTGCTAGCACTCCTGTAACCCCTATGCTCCAAATAGTGCCTTTCGTCCAGAAGAAGGGGGAAGAAGTCCCTGATTTCAGTACTGTATACTATGATAGGACCACTAAAAGAATAATGAGGAGGACGGAAAAGAAGGTGGAGGTGAAATATCTATCAGGGAAGATGGTCACAGATACAGCAGTCATGCTAGGGACAGACAAAGATCCTATGCTCACGATAAGAGCCGGGGCTGCACTAATTGATGCCTCTGCTGATAAGATAAAGAAGGTGATGATTGAATTAGAGTTAGCTAAGAAGACCACTGCTCAGCTAAAAGACACACTGAGACAAGAAAGAGGAGAGGGTAGCAGACTTAAGAGGATGTATGAACACGTGCTAAGGGAAATGGAATCCACAAAGGGTGAAATCCATGCCCTCCAGGTAGAGGTGCAAGCCAAGGAAAGAGCATAAGAGGCTCTAGAAAATGCACAACAGGAAGTTCAAGATCTGAAGAATGAAAAGGAACAATTGAGGGCAAAGGTGGAAGACCTAGAGGTGCAGCAGTATATTATCTATGAGTCCAATACTGTATACACCCAAGAATTGAAAGAACACCTGGCTTCTCTGACTGCGGAACTGGAGACTGCAAAGGAACAGCAAGTCGATCTGCAGCCATTTAAAGAATATATCCTAGCGTAAAAGGCTAAAATGATGGAGCTACAGACTGCTCTGGAAGAAGAAAGATGCAAAGTTCTTCAGATGGACAGCAGGTTAGAGGAGATCATAGAAACTTCCTCCTATTTCGTAGACAGGTCCCAAGATGTTCTTGAGGTCTTGAACGCCAGAATGGAAAGACCAGAAGATGATGCCAAGATTCCAGGAGAACTACCATCCAAAGATCATCAAACCCTCAGGAAATATCACAGCCTAGTAGAGTTTGCCATCAGCACTACTGAAGACTTTAAGAAGGCTATCTGAAGGACATAGGTAGCATGCTCAGAATATTTTAAAAGGTTCCTTAATGCATACAACCACTACCAGACAGAGGCTGAGATTAGGCTTGAAGAGTTCCCAGATCATGAGACCTTTGTGGACATATTGCACAAAGGGCATCAAGATGCAGAGGCCAGGACGCAGCAGATTCAATCCATTGATACCACGGTACTAAAGAACGAAGTGGGCCACGTAGCCATTAGCATACAGATTCTAGAAGACCAGCTTCGGTTGAGCGCAGCAAGGATCGAGGCCATCAGGAACCAAGTTGACAAGTTTGAAATTAACATCCAGTTCCTAGAGCCGTGCGCTTTTGAAGGCCTCGCTGCTGAAGCAGCAGCGTGGAAAAAATTCTTTGAAAACCAAGCAGGATCCTCCTCATAGAGGACCGGTCAACTTTTTATTAATGTAATATTTTTGTAAAAGTTTTGAGAAATGAAGCGTTGGGAAAGCAAAAGGTTGGGAAACCCAAAGGTCACTTTGGGCAGCCCAACCATTTTGACGTTTTGTATAAAAGTAGGAAGCGTAGAAGCAAAAAGGGCTTTTTTCCCCAGTAAGACTGGAAGGTTATTGTAAGAAGAACTACTTCCTTTTGCAATAAAATATTACAGTTTTCCTGTTGAAAGAAGATTGGTGGGATTTCAAATGTGTTGCCATGGATAGTCGAAAGATGAACTACTTTGTTTTTCATCATTGTATCCATGAATTGTGAGATCGTTCTAACTTTATGACCTATGTCTTTGTTTAATGATTTTTTATTTATTTTACGAAATTTCCACCATGAGTAATGTATGCTTGTTATAAACAATTAGCTATCTGGTTGTGAAATATATTTCGTTGTTCATGCGTGTAAAAGTTAATGTCAGCTATCTATAATTTCCTTTTATTATGCGTGCGCATCCACATTACTCATATATGTTAATTACAAGTTGGCTCCCCGGGGATAGGATATAATAGATAGATGGGTAGGCATATAGATAGGTAGTCATCTGTTCTCATTTCAGCATGTGTGATTTAGATGCATGGTGAGCCTAAGACGAGAGGTAAGAACCTGCGCATCACATTGTGAATGCTCCTTGCATCCTTCACCACCCTGCATAATTAGTTAGATGTTTGCATTTCATATTTAAGTCAAAAATACAAATTACGGTGGACCGGGCCGCAACCGGTAAAACCCTTGTTGTTACTTTCACCTACGGTAGCTGGACCGTAAAACCGGACGGATTCCCTCTACCAAACAGTCAACGGGCTAGTTGGAAAGGTTGATTGGGGAGAATCCCTTATTGTTGTCGCCTGCGAATTTCCAGGCCCCAACAGTTTTGGCACCAGAAGGAGGGCCTCCAGTAAAAGGCTGGCTGTGGAACTAAATTTCCCGAAACCATCCTATCAGCAGATGTTTGAAGCTTTCAACCTAACCCAAATGTTCACAATTTTCGGTGCTATCCTTGAATGATTGTTTTTCCCAGTGGCTTATCTATTTACCTTTGCTCATGGCTGGTAATCAACCCAACCCTCTGCCGGCATGGAGAGCTAGGTCACCTCTGAACCTAACTCCTCCTTTGCATAACCTTCCTCAAGCCTTTGACAAGCTCTTGCCCAAGTTTGACCCTGTGGAAAATATCGCTGTAGATGATCACATTCAAAGCTTCTACCTAGCATTAGAAGGGCTAGGGGCTGGGGAGTATGAAGATGTGGTTTGTAGACTTTTTCCACACACTCTGAAAGGAGCAGCAGCATCTTGGTACTTTGGTCTACCTGCAAACTCCATTCCAGATTGGGACACCTTTGAAAGGGTTTTCAGAAGTAGATACACAACTCAGAAGACACATGCCTCGTTGATGAAAGGGCTTGGTTTGTTAAGAAAAGAGAGAAATGAAAAGGTACATAGTTTCACTCAGATATTTTCACTGTACTTAAAAAAATTTGCTGTTGTGGACAGACCTTCAGATAAAGTCTTAATTGGGTATTATACCTCAGCCTTAGGACCTGAGTTGGCTATGTTTGCCAAGATGAAAGTCAAGCCTACACTGGTAGAGACTTATCAAGAGGCTGAAAGGGTAGAGGCTGAAAGTGAGAGTGTAGAAGACTATCCTGACTCACTTGAAGAGAAGACCACTGTAAGAAGAAGCTCACTGCTGTTTAAATCTAGAGAAGATCAACCACATGATTATCATGAGATGATGAAAGTGCTTCAGAAAATTTCCAACCGAATTGTAGATCTGGAAAAGGAGAGGGACATTCAGAAAACCAATAAGCCATACTATCCAAAAAGGAATATAACAACCAATGGCAAGTCCCACCTCCTAGTTTCGCATCAATAAACATAACAGAAATAGGACGGGATAATTTCTGTACTTTTCATCAACAACCTCATTCTGAGAAGAAGTGTCCTCAATAGTTACATTCAATGACATTGGTGATGAACAAGTTGTTGGATCCTAAATTGATTAGGGACAGTGGTGAGGAAGAAAAGGAGAAACAGATCATAAGCAAACTAGAGGATGATACTATGTTCTCATGAAATGGTATTTCACTGTTTAACATTGAAGATGACACTCCTAAATCTGAATGCACACCCATAACTAGAAAGGACAAAGTTTTCACAAGCCAAGACAATACAATGATTTAAAAGGTTAATAGTTTGTAGGAGAATGTTAAGAAACTAGACGAGGGCAAAGCGCATCAGAACAATACCCTCAACCAGAGGACAGAACCAACCACTAAGACTGTCGATCCTGTAGAGGAAAATATAGGGATCAGCGGGGAGAACTCTGATGAAACTCAAGAGCTAGAAAAGGATGTACCTATTCAAAACCAACTAGGAGAAGAAGACTAAGAACCAGGTTGGAAAGAAAACCTTGACACCCCTCCTTTTCTCTTGACTCTAGAGATGCTGAAGTACAATGTGCATAATTTCTTAGTAGACTCTGGAGCAGCAGTAAATGTGATGCCCCTTGATATTTGTAAAAGGATTAATGGACAGCTAGAGTCCACACCTCGTGGAGTAACGCAATTAGATCACACGGGAGTCAAGGTGGTGGGTGAAATGAAGAATGTCCTCATTCGCTTGGCTGAAAACAACAAAATATGTCAATTTATTGACATTATGGTGGCTAATATACCAAGGGGATATGGGCTCATTCTCAACCGAGATTGGGCTGCCAGGCTGAAAGGATATTTTTCTTTAGATTGGTCTCATCTGTGGTTGCCTCTCAAGGGTACCCAAAGTCATATAAAAATTCTGAGAGAACCATATATGAATTATACTGTCACTAAGTTAGGAGAAGGCAATGAGTCTGCTGATTCTACCTTGGGAAACTATCTCACTGAGCTTAAGCTAAGACATCATTCCTCAAAAAGGGCCAGTCCTATGACGGGCACTCAGCCTGAGCTCCTTCAACTCCCTCAGGCTGAAAGAAATGACTGCAGGATCTTAGATATGGGTTCCATTTCAATAACAGCACAGTTGGACCATGGTTAGGCAATCCATGTCTAAATCCAGCTCATTCCTCATTTTTTTAATTTTATAATTTTTCAGGAATGGGCAAATTTTTTGTTTTCTTTTGTGCATAAATAAATTTCTTTGTTGCTTATGTTGTTTCTTATTTTAGTACTTTGAGGTTTCTTTCTTTTGATTACTTGCTTTGCTGCTATTTTCTTTATGGTACTTTGCTAGTTTTCCTTTTGATTTTGAATAAGAGGTAAAATTTTAGTTGCAATGGAAACGTCAGGGTTCTTTATTAACTAAAATCTTGACTGAAAGACTATGCTTAAAAGTACAGAATGTCTTCTAGTAACCGTATTCCTGACTGGCAGAGCATTCATTTGAAGTCTTACTTAATCCCTGTAAATAACTCAGAAGTGAAAAAGGTCTGAAGTACTATTTCGAGGCTCCATCTATTTCACATCCTAAATACCCAAGGGAGTGACAACAAAAGACCCACGGAAAGGAAGCAGAGTGGGACAGTTTATCATATATAAATGATCCCAAGCAATAAATTAAGAAAAGGCTAAAAGATATTAAGAGTCAAAGCTCCTGAAAGAAACAAGACATATCAATGCAAAGCTCGAAAAAGCATTAATCTCAAAGCATAAAGTACCAAATGGCCACAAGATCCTCTTTGTCCGTGAACTGAACTACGAAGTATAGTGTTCACACAAAAGGATACTATGGGATAGAGGATCCTGAATTAAAATTCAGTAAGAAAGGCCTGCAGGAAGACTCTTATCAAAAGAACTAAAGTTCAGAAGGCACAAAAGTGCAACTTGGCATGGGAATGAAGAACAAAAGGATAATGCTGTTACTCTCTGTCGCAATCTTGTGGTGTCTAAGCTGTAACTACCTAAGGGCAGGTAAAATAAACCTCATCCATTTGGCCTCAAAATTTTAGAATAATCAACCCATAGTATTTACCCACTTAGACATTATTTCATTTGTTTTGTCTTATTTGCCTAGTCCATGAGTCCCACCATGTGCAAGTTGTCAATTGCCTATCCATAGAGGTCAAACTTGCCATTATTGACTCATGGAGTGCTTGGGAAAGCCTTGGGAATCAAATCTGCTTTATTCCTGGCCTCCTAGGCACCCTTCTGCTTTTTCTGCTTTATTGCCTGCTTTTTCAGTGTTTTAAGGCACATAGGAAAGCAAGACTAGGTGAGGTGAATCAGCTTTGTTGCCTCTTCCTCCTCCACTCTTTCCTCCATGAAAAAGCATGTATGAGCTGCCATTTGACCACTCTTTAGCTTGCCCATGCACCCTTGCTAATTCGTGGGGTCCTTGATAGATTTGGGATCATCTTTTTACACCTATGGGGGATTTGCCTATTTTTGGGTAAGCCTGCTTTATGCTAGATTTGGATGCTTCCTTATGCATTCAATTTTCTCATGTATTCTATATATTCAGCATCCTATGTTATTAAATGGTTGTCTATCGTACACTTAGTTAATATAATTTTGTGTTACAGCTCCATATTCAGTCTCCATTGTTGATAATTTTGCATGATCAATTGTTAATTGTTGTGGGTGAAATTAGTCTACTGCAGGCCTGAATTTATACACAAAAGAGTTATTCAGACCTAAAATACTGCTGATGTTACCTTCTCCCGAAAAGATGGGCTTCTTCTAAGTAATTTAATGCATAAGTTGCCTTGCTTAGGAATACAGACATCTAGAAGATTTCGATTTTATTCAGACAGTCTTAAGCTGGGAGAGAGAGTTAATTCAGAGATCTGGGGTTCACCAGGTAGTCACCAATTGTTGTACTTGCAACAATTTCCCAAAATTCTAAAAATTTTAGGACCCTCCTTTACTTTGAATAAGTTGGTTTTCTTCCTGGTTTCAGTCTGGTGACTTTTGGTCTATGGATTTTTGGAATGTTTTACAGCACTTTGAATTGATATCAATCGATCTGTTTTGCTCCTTTAATGATTTAAAATGATCCCTTCCATTATCAAGCTCATCGTTGCTTTTTACATATATGTGAAGTCATTTTACATCGGGAGTTGAGTCATTTGTTCTTCCCGCCGTTGAGGAGGTTTCCTGCTTTGTATTTCACCGTTTCGGGTGGTTTTCGATTCTTCACTGTTGCGGGTGGACTTTTGTTCTGAGTCGGAAGAGGATGAGTGTCTTTTTGGCTGCCGTTGCGGACGGGTTATCGTTTGGTCTCCGACGTTGTGGACCATTTGGGGGTTCTAAGGTTTCGTTTCCTCGCCGATCCGTATGTATCGGAGCTCTTTACCTTCTGTTCCCTCCGCCGTTGCGGGCGGGTCTGAGTTTTGGTTTTCTGATGTAGAGTCTCCGAGTGGCCGATGTGAGTTACGCACGTTGTTTTGTTATGCATGCCCGCCGTTGCAGAGGAGTCCGGGCTCTTGGCTTGATATAGGTCCCCGCCGACGCCCGATCTTTTGTTTACACGCTCTATTCACCGTTGCGGGTGAATTGATGCTGGGAACTATCCGCCGTTGCGGAAGGTCTGGGATTCTCGCCACCCATTTCACTTTCGTTCCCTGCCCGATACGACCCGGCACACGTGCGCCTCTTTTATATATACGGGGGCAGGGGTTTTGGATTTTTTATTGTTGTTTTGCACCCGAGCTGTCGTTATCCTCTTCGCGCTATCGACCTTGCGAACCTTGTGGAGCTCCATGCTTGTACCCATGTTGAGTTGTCGGTTGGAAGTTCAACCGTTGTCACCTCATCAGCTATGCATCACTGCCAGGTACGATCTTTACCGCCCTACCTCATGGTTTTCAAGGTTTTGATTGGGTGATTTTTGCTGTGGTTGGGGTATTGCTAGGATTATGTCCCCGTAGTCCCTTTTCCGCTCGCACACGGAGTTTTCACCCGTGGCTAGGGTTGCCATAGTCGTTTCCCCTTGCATGTTGCGCCTACATTTTGAAAATTGCCGGTTGGGATAGCAGTTTGCGGTTAGAGGGGGGGGAGTCATTTTTCCTTTATAGAGCCCGCGTAGTATCTTTTGACGTCGGCCGTTTTGGTTCGCCCCGTGCACAGCGGATGAAGGCGCGGTGCAGGCGGCCGTTATGCCGCCTACACCTGGTTTTTCCTTTGTAATAATGAGGCCCGTGGAGAGGTTTTACCGTGGTTTTTTTGTGATCGAATGTTTCCTCCGCTGTTGATTTTCCCGTTTACCAGGTTTCGAACCCCAACCTCTGCCCACGTCGTCCCGCGCAGTCCGTCGTTTTTTGCTGTCTAAAACCATAGGGCTGTGACGCTATATTGTTTACGATTTGGAGGTAGCATGGATGTTGGAACTGGTGGGAGCGCCGTGTGCAAAAAAATTGTTGTTGATGCCCGCAGCATCTAGCCGCACCGATGTAACTACTTTTCCACGAGCCGCATAGGCTATTGCAGTCTTTATCCTTGATAAAGCCATGTCGTCGAAATATTTGAATTGTGGACAGTTACATTTGCACCTTGCGTTTAAGATTCATGCTTGTGCTTTATGAGTTATCTACATGAGAGAAGTGGCGTACTGTGAAATAATGTAGATTTAATGATAGCCCAATGATGATTTATCAAGTTTTAGTATCATACAGTAGAAGGACATTGCTCATTATATTGCCCAGGACTGAGTCTGTTTATGCTAGTAGTTCTGATAATCAGGGCATGCTTGGGTTGTGCATACATGCATTGGTTTCTAGGCCTGCTTTCACTTTAAATGGCACTCTGCATATGATGTGCATATTTTGCTTCAATGTATTGCTATCTTGGGAAAATGGCAGGTCACATAATGGTGTAGATTTAATGCTGTCTCAAGCATAGTTGATAAACTTGATATTAGGTAACAGTGGTAGATTGTTTAGAACTGTGTATGCTTCACATAAATCAAGTCATTAAATATTGCACCCTAGTCTCAAGGCATTATAGAGCTATGCAATGCATGCGTTTGTTGCACAGATTATTATCATACTAGACATAGGATAATAGCACATTGCACAGTATTGCATACTAGTTCAATTCTTCAGCCTGAAGGACTTATGTCTTAATTTCATTACAGTCATGATACACTTGAGAAAGAATAAACTGCTGCACAATGTTCGCAAATTCGAATTGCTTAATGTCATAATGTTATACATGGCAGGAAGAACTTACAATGTCCAAAAGGCAGAAAAAGAAGGCCCCTATGGTCGAAGAACAATCAGCAATAGAGGTCGTCACACAGATAGAATATATATATGAGGACACCCAATGTGTCTCGGGAGTTGAGCCTGAGTATAAATGGGATGAGATATACAGATTGATTTCCCGCAGGGAAGTCCTAGACATGGGTCTCGAAGAGGAGCCCATTTATGCCAACATAGAGAAATCCACCATCATGAAGGTGGCTACAAGACCAGAGCTGTTCCCATGCTATGATGTTATGAGATGGATTATGCCCCACACAAACAGTAACACAATGCTTATAGGAAATGTCGAAGGTCAGGGCTATGCTGCATTTAGCCCAGGATATGTGGCGCTGGCTTACCACCTGCCAGAGCCTCAAATATTCCTGTCAAATGATTGGTTGGATAACCTCAGGATGGATTTGGTGGAAACCCTGAAGAGAATGCTCTTGCCAGGAAAGCTCTATCGACACAGAGCAACCGAGGATTATGATACAGCGAGCTTAAGAGCTCCTTACAGATTTGTAGCTCTGATGCTAAACAGGATCTTTGGTAGAGCCAGTGGCAGAATATTCAAATTTGAATGGGTCCCCATTATGTTCCATGTGGCGACCCAAGGAACAATCTTCAACTGGGCCAGCCTAGTATCAAGCAGTCTCTCTTCTTGCGTAGCTACTGCCTTAGGAGGAGGAGAAGCCCGTAAAAAATCTGAATTCTATATGAGTTCAATTTTGATAGACTGCATACTATGTAACCAGCCTTTCCCCGGACTCAAGTGTGCCTGGGACAGGGAGAGAATGCCTGTATATGCAGCTTACAAACCACTGTGGGCTCATCAGTACCACAGTTATTACAGAGAAGTATGTGAGCATTTCATTATGCCACTATACAAGCTTATCCTCCGAAAGGAATGTGACTGCATGTCGGAAGATGCTATGTAGGTAATAGAGGAGTATGGAGATTATTTCTTGACAGACAATGGTATGTATCTTAGAATGTATGGAGGCTCGAAGACACCTTATCTGCTGCCAAAGTATGCAACGGATCATATAATCCATAAAGAGGTGGTCAGACAAGTGTTCATTGACGGAGTTGGTCATTCCCTGTTCCAGCATAAGAAGGCTGCATATCCCCCTTTACCTTTCAAGTTAGGTAGCTGCAGATTCGCCAATGTGAAACAAGATGCCGAATTCATAGAAGAACTAGGGAAGTTCCATTTTGGGGAGATGCCTTTCCGGCGCAATGACACTCATGGTAAAGTGGCTGAGCACTGCAAGAAGCATAAAGTGTTCTTTGAATATACCCACCATTATGATAAGGATGAATCTTTTTTTTGGAGAGCTCCAAACATGACGGCACTCAGCAGAAGATTCAAACCAAAGAACCCCACCAAAGGTGGAAAAGGGGCAGAGCAGGCCAAAGCTGAACAAGCCAGAGTTGAAGAAGCAGCCAAAAGGATAAGGGAGGAAGCTCAGAGGCTGGAAAATGAGGCTGCAGAGTGGCTGCAGAAGGGAGAAGAAGAGAAAAGGAAAGCTGCCCAGGAAGCAGCTGAACTAGCAAAAGAAGTAGCCAGAGAAACAGAAGAGGCAGCCAGGCAAGCAGCCGAAGAAGCACCGAGAAAACTAAATGAAGAGCTCCAAGGGCAAGAGGCTGAAAAGATAAAGTTAACACAACAGTCAGCCTCTGAAACACCAGCAGGGAAAAGTCAGGAAGAGGAAAACCCTGAGGTAAAAATCCTTCAAGTACCTACTGCTAGCACTCCTGTAACCCCTATGCTCCAAATAGTGCCTTTCGTCCAGAAGAAGGGGGAAGAAGTCCCTGATTTCAGTACTGTATACTATGATAGGACCACTAAAAGAATAATGAGGAGGACGGAAAAGAAGGTGGAGGTGAAAGATCTATCAGGGAAGATGGTCACAGATACAGCAGTCATGCTAGGGACAGACAAAGATCCTATGCTCACGATAAGAGCCAGGGCTGCACTAATTGATGCCTCTGCTGATAACATAAATAAGGTGATGATTGAATTAGAGTCAGCTAAGAAGACCACTGCTCAGCTAAAAGACACACTGAGACAAGAAAGAGGAGAGGGTAGCAGACTTAAGAGGAAGTATGAACACGTGCTAAGGGAAATGGAATCCACAAAGGGTGAAATCCATGCCCTCCAGGTAAAGGCGCAAGCCAAGGAAACAGCACAAGAGGCTCTAGAAAATGCGCAACAGGAATTTCAAGATCTGAAGAATGAAAAGGAACAATTGAGGGAAAAGGTGGAAGACCTAGAGGCGCAGCAGTATATTATCTATGAGTCCAATACTACATACACCCAAGAACTGAAAGAACAGCTGGCTTCTCTGACTGCGGAAATGGAGACAGCAAAGGAACAACAAGTCAATCTGCAGCCATTTAAATAATATATCCTAGCGCAAAAGGATAAAATGATGGAGCTGCAGACTGCTCTGGAAGAAGAAAGATGCAAAGTTCTTCAGATGGACAGCAGGTTAGAGGAGATCATAGAAACTTCCTCCTATTTCGTAGAGAGGTCCCATGATGTTCTTGAGGTCTTGAACGCCAGAATGGCAAGACCAGAAGATGATGCCGAGATTCCAGAAGAACTACCAGCCAAAGATCATCAAACCCTCAGGAAAGATCACAGCCTAGTAGAGTTTTCCATCAACACTGCTGGAGACTTTAAGAAGGCTGTCCGAAGGACACAGGTAGCATGCTCAGAATATTTTAAAAGGTTCCTTAATGCATACAACCGCTGCCAGACAGAGCCTGAGCTTAGGCTTGAAGAGTTCCCAGATCATGAGACCTTTGTGGACATATTGCAGAAAGGGCATCAAGATGCAGAGGCCAGGACGCAGTAGATTCAATCCATTGATACTACGGTACTAAAGAACGAAGTGGGCCACGCAGCCATTAACATACAGATTCTAGAAGACCAGCTTCGGTTGAGCCCAACAAGGATCGAGGCCATCAGGAACCAAGTTGACAAGTTTGAAATTAACATCCAGTTCCTAGAGCCATGCGCTTTTGAAGGCCTCACTGCTGAAGCAGCAGTGTGAAAAAAATTCTTTGAAAACCAAGCAGGATCCTCCTCATAGAGGACCGGTCAACTCTTTATTAATGTAATATTTTTGTAAATTTTTTGAGAAATGAAGCGTTGGGAAAGAAAAAGGTTAGGAAGCCCAAAGGTCACTTTGGGCAGCCCAACCATTTTGACTTTTTGTATAAAAGTAGGAAGCGTAGAAGCAAAAAGGGCTTTTTTCCCCAGTAAGACTGGAAGGTTATTGTAAGAAGAACTACTTCCTTTTGCAATAAAATATTACAGTTTGCCTGTTGAAAGAAGATTGGTGGGATTTCAAATGTGTTGCCATGGATAGTCAAAAGATGAACTACTTTGTTTTTCAGCATTGTATCCATGAATTGTGAGATCGTTCTAACTTTATGACCTATGTCTTTGTTTAATGGTTTCTGATTTATTTTATGAAATTTCCACCATGAGTAATGTATGCTTGTTATAAACAATTAGCTATCTGGTTGTGAAATATCTTTCGTTGTTCATGCGTGTAAAAGTTAATGTCAGCTATCTGTAATTGCCTTTTATTATGTGTGCGCATCCACATTACTCATATATGTTAATTACAAGTTGGCTCCCCGGGCATAGGATAGAATAGATAGATGGGTAGGCATATAAATAGGTAGTCATCTGTTCTCATTTCAACATGTGTGATTCAGATGCATGGTGAGCCTAAGACGAGAGGTAAGAACCTGCGCATCACATTGGGAATGCTCCTTGCATCCTTCACCACCCTGCATAATTAGTTAGATGTTTGCATTTCATATTTAAGTCAAAAATAAAAATTCCGGTGGACCGGGCTGCAACCGGTAAAACCCTTGTTGTTACTTTGACCTACGGTAGCCGGACCGTAAAACCGGACGGATTACCTATACCAAACAATCAACGGGCTAGTTGGGAACATTGATTGGGGAGAATCCCTTACTGTTGTCGCCTGCGAATTTCCAGGCCCCAACAGTTTTGGCGCTAGAAGGAGGGCCGCCAGTAAAAGGCTAGCCGTGGAACTAAATTTCCCGAAACCGTCCTACCAGTAGATGTTTGAAGCTTTCAACCTAACCCAAGTGTTCGCAGTTTCCGCTGCTATCCTTGATGATTGTTTTTCCCAGTGGCTTATCTATTTACCTTTGCTCATGGATGGTAATCAACCCAACCCTCTGCCGGCATGGAGAGCTAGGTCACCTCTGAACCTAACTCCTCCTTTGCATAACCTTCCTCAAGCCTTTGACAAGCTCTTGCCCAAGTTTGACCCTATGGAAAATATCGTTGTAGATGATCACCTTCAAAGCTTCTACCTAGCATTAGAAGGGCTAAGGGATGGGGAGTATGAAGATGTGGTTTGTAGACTTTTTCCACACACTCTGAAAGGAGCAGCAGCATCTTGGTACTTTGTTCTACCTGCAAACTCCATTCCAGATTGGGACACCTTTGAAAGGGTTTTCAGAAGTAGATACACAACTCAGAAGACACATGCCTCGTTGATGAAAGGGCTTGGTTTGTTAAGAAAAGAGAGAAATGAAAAGGTACATAGTTTCACTCAGATATTTTCACTGTACTTAAAAAATTTTGCTGCTGTGGACAGACCTTCAGATAAAGTATTAATTGAGTATTATACCTCAGCCTTAGGACCTGAGCTGGCTATGTTTGCCAAGATGAAAGTCAAGCCTACACTGGTAGAGACTTATCAAGAGGCTGAAAGGGTAGAGGATGAAAGTGAGAGTGTAGAAGACTATCCTGACTCACTTGAAGAGAAGACCACTATAAGAAGAAGCTCACTGCTGTTTAAATCTAGAGAAGATCAACCACCTGATTATCATGAGATGATGAAAGTGCTTCAGAAAATTTCCAACCGAATTGTAGATCTGGAAAAGGAGAGGGACATTCAGAAAACCAATAAGCCACACTATCCAAAAAAGGAAGATAACAACCAATGGCAAGTCCCACCTCCTAGTTTGGTATCAATAAACATAACAGAAATAGGAGGGGATAATTTCTGTACTTTTCATCAACAACCTCATTCTGAGAAGAAGTGTCCTCAATGGTTACATTCAATGACATTGGTGATGAACAAGTTGTTGGATCCTAAATTGATTAGGGACAGTGGTGAGGAAGAAAAGGAGAAACGGATCATAAGCAAACTAGAGGATGATACTATGTTCTCATGGAATGGTATTTCACTGTTTAATATTGAAGATGACATTCCTAAATCTGAATGCACACCCATAACTAGAAAGGACAAAGTTTTCACAAGCCAAGACAATACAATGATTTCTAAGGTTAACAATTTGCAGGAGAATGTTAAGAAACTGGACGAGGGCAAAGCACATCAGAACAATACCCTCAACCAGAAGACAGAACCAACCACTAAGACTGTCGATCCTGTAGAGGAAAAGATAGGGATCAGTGGGGAGAACTCTGATGAAACTCAAGAGCTAGCAAAGGATGTACCTATTCAAAACCAAGTAGGAGAAGAAGACCAAGAACCAGGTTGGAAAGAAAACCTTGACACCCCTCCTTTTCTCTTGACTCTTGAGATGCTGAATTACAATGTGCATAATTTCTTAGTAGACTCTGGAGCAGCAGTAAATGTGATGCCCCTTGAGATTTGTAAAAGGATTAATGGACAGCTAGAGTCCACACCTCGTGAAGTAACACAATTAGATCGCACAGGAGTCAAGGTGGTGGGTGAAATGAAGAATGTCCTCATTCGCTTGGCTGCAAACAACAAAATATGTCAATTTATTGACATTATGGTGGCTGATATACCAAGGGGATATGGGCTCATTCTCAACCGAGATTGGGCTGCCAGGATGAAAGGATATTTTGCTTCAGATTGGTCTCATCTGTGGTTGCCTCTCAAGGGTACCCAAAGTCATATAAAAATTCTGAGAGAACCATATATGAAGTATACTATCACTAAGTTAGGAGAAGGCAATGAGTCTGCTGATTCTACCCTGGGAAACTATCTCACTGAGCTTAAGCTTAGACACCATTCCTCAAAAAGGGCCAATCCTATGACGGGCACTCAGCTTGAGCTCCTTCAACTCCCTCGGGCTGAAAGAAATGACTGCAGGATCTTAGATATTTGTTCCATTTCAATAAAAGCATAGTTGGACCATGGTTAGGCAATCCATGTCTAAATCCAGCTCATTCCTCAGTTTTTTAATTTTATAATTTTTCAGGAATGGGCAAATTTTTTGTTTTCTTTTGTGCATAAATAAATTGCTTTGTTGCTTATGTTGTTTCTTATTTTAGTACTTTGAGGTTTCTTTCTTTTGATTACTTGATTTGCTGCTGTTTTCTTTATGGTACTTTGCTAGTTTTCCTTTTGATTTTGAATAAGAGGTAAACTTTTGGTTGCAATGGAAACATCAGGGTTCTTTATTAACTAAAATATTGACTGAAAGACTGTGCTTAAAAGTACAGAATGTCTTCTAGTAACCGTATTCCTGACTGGCAGAGCATTCATTTGAAGTCTTACTTAATCCCTGTAAATAACTCAGAAGTGAAAAAGGTATGAAGTACTATTTCGAGGCTCCATCTATTTCACATCCTAAATACCCAAGGGAGTGACAGAAAAAGACCCACAGAAAGGAAGCAGAGTGGGACAGTTTATCATATATAAATGATCCCAAGCCATAAATTAAGAAAAGGATAAAACATTTTAAGAGTCAAAGCTCCTGAAAGAAACAAGACATATCAAAGCAAAGCTCGAAAAAGCATTAATCTCAAAGCATAAAGTACCAAATGGCCACAAGATCCTCTCCGTCCGTGAACTGAACTACAAAGTATAGGGTTCACACAAAAGGATACTATGGGATAGAGGATCTTGAATTAAAATTCAGTAAGAAAGGCCTACATGAAGACTCTTATCAAAAGAACTAAAGTTTAGAAGGCACAAAAGTGCAACTTGGCATGGCAATGAGGAACAAAAGGATAATGCTGTTACTCTCTGTCACAATCCTGTGGTGTCTAAGCTGTAACTACCTAAGGGCAGGTAAAATAAACCTCATCCATTTGGACTCAAAAGAGTTATTCAGACCTGAAATACTGCTGATGTTACCTTCTCCCGAAAAGATGGGCTTCTTCTAAGTAATTTAATGCATAAGTTGCCTTGCTTAGGAATACAGACATCTAGAAGATTTCGATTTTATTCAGACAATCTTAAGCTGGGAGAGAGAGTTAATTCAGAGATCTGGGGCTCACCAGGTAGTCGCCAATTGTTGCACCTGCAACAATTTCCCAAAATTCTAAAAATTTTAGGACCCTCCTTTACTTTGAATAAGTTGGTTTTCTTCCTGGTTTCAATCTGGTGACTTTTGGTCTATGGATTTTTGGAATGTTTTACAGCACTTTGAATTGATATCAATCGATCTATTTTGCTCCTTTAATGCTTTAAAATGATCCCTTCCATTATCAAGCTCATCGTTGCTTTTTGCGTATCTGTGAAGTCATTTTACATTGGGAGTTGAGTCATTTGTTCTTCCCGCCGTTGAGGAGGTTTCCTGCTTTGTATTTCACCATTGCGGGTGGTTGTCGATTCTTCATTGTTGCGGGTGGACTTTTGTTCTGAGTCGGAAGAGGATGAGTGTCTTTTTGGCCACCATTGCGGACGGGTTATCGTTTGGTCTTCGACGTTGCGGACCATTTGGGGGTTCTAAGGTTTCGTTTCCTCGTCGATCCGTATGTATTGGAGCTCTTTACCTTATGTTCCCTCCGTCGTTGCGGGCGGGTCTGAGTTTTGGTTTTCCGATGTAGAGACTCTGGGTGGCCGATGTGCATGATGCACGTTGTTTTGTTATGCATGCCCGCCGTTGCGGAGGAGTCCTGGCTCTTGGCTTTCGATATAGGTCCCCGTCAATGCCCGATATTTTGTTTACACGCTCTATTCGCCGTTGCGGGTGAATTGATGCTGGGAACTATCCGTCATTGCGGAAGGTCTAGGATTCTCGCCGCCCATTTCACTTTCGTTTTCCGCCCGATACGACCCGGCACACGTGCGCCTCTTTTATATATACGGGGGCAGGGGTTTTGGATTTTTTATTGTTGTTTTCCTCCCGAGCTGTTGTTATCCTCTCCGCGTTGTCGACCCTGCAAACCTTGTGGAGCTCTGTGCTTGTACCCGCGTCCAGGTGTCTGTTGGAAGTTCAACCGTTGTCACCTCATCAGCTGCGCATCACTGCCAGGTACGATCTTTACCACCCTACCTCGTGATTTTCAAGGTTTTGATTGGGTGATTTTTGCTGCGGTTGGGGTGTTGCTAGGATTATGTCCTCGTAGTCCCTTTTCCGCTCGCACACGGAGTTTTCACCCGCGGCTAGGGTTGCCATAGTCGTTTCCCCTTGCATGTTGCACCTACATTTTGAAAAATGTCGGTTGGGATAGCAATTTGCAGTTAGAGGGGGGGGAGTCGTTTTTCCTTTATAAAGCACGCGTAGTATCATTTCACCTCGGCCGTTTTGGTTCGCCCCACGCACAGCGGATGAAGGCGCGGTGCAGGTGGCCGTTATGCCACCTGCACCTAGTTTTTCCTTTGTAATAATGAGGCCCGTGGAGAGGTTTTACGGTGGTTTTCTTGTGATCGAATGTTTCATCCGCTGTTGATTTTCCCGTTTACCAGGTTTCGAACCCAAGCCTCTGCCCACGCCGTCCCGCGCAATCCGTCATTTTTGGCTGTCTGAAACCCTAGGGCTGTGACGCTATATTGTTTACGATTTGGAGGTAGCATGGATGTTGGCACTGGTGGGAGCGCCGTGTGCGAAAAATTGTTGTTGATGCCCGCAGTATCTAGCCGCACCGATGTAACTAATTTTCCACGAGCCGCATAGGCTATTGCAGTCTTTATCCTTGATAAAGCCATGTCATCGAAATATTTGAATTGTGGACAGTTACATTTGCACCTTGCGTTTAAGATTCATGCTTGTGCTTTATGAGTTATCTACATGAGAGAAGTGGCGTACTGTGAAATAATGTAGATTTAATGACAACCCAATTATGATTGATCAAGTTTTAGTATCATACAACAGAAGGACATTGCTCATTATATTGCCCAGGACTGAGTCTGTTTATGCTAGTAGTTCTGATAATCAGGGCATGCTTGGGTTGTGCATACATGCATTGGTTTCTAGGCCTGCTTTCACTTTAAATGACACTCTGCATATGATGTGCATATTTTGCTTCAATGTATTGCTATCTTGGGAAAATGGCAGGTCACATAATGGTGTAGATTTAATGCTGTCTCAAGCATAGTTGATAAGCTTGATATTAGGCAACAGTGGTAGATTGTTCAAAACTGTGTATGCTTCACATAAATCAAGTCATGAAATATTGCACCCTAGTCTCAAGGCATTATAGAGCTATGCAATGCATGTGTTTGTTGCACAGATTATTATCATACTAGACATAGGATAATAGCACATTGCACAGTATTGCATACTAGTTCAATTCTTCAGCCTAAAGGGATTATGTCTTAATTTCATTACAGTCATGATACACTTGAGAAAGAATAAACTGCTGCACAATGTTCGCAAATTCGAATTGCTTAATGTCATAATGTTATACATGGCAGGAAGAACTTACAATGTCCAAAAGGAAAAAAAAGAAGGCCCCTATGGTCGAAGAACAATCAGCAATAGAGGTCGTCACACAGACAGAATATATATATGAGGACACCCAATGTGTCTTGGGAGTTGAGCCTGAGTATAAATGGGATGAGATATACAGATTGATTTCCCGCAGGGAAGTCCTAGACATGGGTCTCGAAGAGGAGCCCATTTATGCCAACATAGAGAAATCCGCCATCATGAAGGTGGCTACCAGACCAGAGCTGTTCCCATGCTCTAATGTTATGATATGGATTCTGCCCCACACAAACAGCAACACAATGCTTATAGGAAATGTCGAAGGTCAGGGCTATGCTGCATTTAGCCCAGGATATGTGGCGCTGGCTTACCACCTTCCAGAGCCTCAAATATTCCTGTCAAATGATTGGTTGGATAACCTCGGGATGGATTTGGTGGAAACCCTGAAGAGAATTCTCTTGCCAGGAAAGCTCTATCGACACAGAGCAACCGAGGATTATGCTACAGCGAGCTTAAGAGCTCCTTACAGATTTGTAGCTCTGATGCTAAACAGGATCTTTGGTAGAGCCAGTGGTAGACTCTTCAAATTTGAATGGGTCCCCATTATGTTCCATGTGGCGACCCAAGGAACAATATTCAACTGGGCCAGCCTCGTATCAAGCAGTCTCTCTTCTTGCGTAGCTGCAGCCTTAGGAGGAGGAGAATCCCGTAAAAAATCTGAATTCTATATGAGTTCAATTTTGATAGACTGCATACTATGTAACCAGCCTTTCCCCAGCCTCAAGTGTGCCTGGGACAGGGAGAGAATGCCTGTATATGCAGCTTACAAACCACTGTGGGCTCGTCAGTACCACAGTTATTATAGAGAAGTATGTGAGCATTTCATTATGCCACTATACAAGGTTATCTTCCGGAAGGAATGTGACTGCATGTCGGAAGATGCTATGCAGGTAATAGAGGAGTATGGAGATTATTTATTGACAGACAATGGTATGTATATTAGAATGTATGGAGGCTCGAAGACACCTTATCTACTGCCAAAGTATGCAACGGATCATATAATCCATAAAGAGGCGGTCAGACAAGTGTTCATTGACGGAGTTGGTCATTGCATAAGAAGGCTGCATATCCCCCTTTACCTTTCAAGTTAGGTAGCTGCAGATTCACCAATGTGAAACAAGCTACCGAATTCATAGAAGAACTAGGAAAGTTCCATTTTGGGGAGATGCCTTTCCGGCGCAATGACACTCATGGTAAAGTGGCTGAGCACTGCAAGAAGCATAAAGTGTTCTTTGAATATACCCACCATTATGATAAGGATGAATCTATTTTTTGGAGAGCTCCAAACATGACGGCACTCAGCAGAAGATTCAAACCAAAGAACCCCACCAAAGGTGGAAAAGGGGCAGAGCAGGCCAAAGCTGAACAAGATAGAGTTGAAGAAGCAGCCAAAAGGATAAGGGAGGAAGCTCAGAGGCTGGAAAATGAGGCTGCAGAGTGGCTGCAGAAGGGAGAAGAAGAGAAAAGGAAAGATGCCCAGGAAGCAGCTGAACTAGCAAAAGAAGCAGCCAGAGAAACAGAAGAGGCAGCCAGGCAAGCAGCCGAAGAAGCACAGAGAAAACTAAATGAAGAGCTTCAAGGGCAGGAGGCTGAAAAGATAAAGTTAACACAACAGTCAACCTCTGAAACACCAGTAGGGCAGATTCAGGAAGAGGAAAACCCTGAGGTGCAAATCCTTTAAGTACCTACTGCTAGCACTCCTGTAACCCCTATGCTCCAAATAGTGCCTTTCGTCTAGAAGAAGGGGGAAGAAGTCCCTGATTTCAGTACTGTATACTATGATAGGACCACTAAAAGAATAATGAGGAGGACGGAAAAGAAGGTGGAGGCGAAAGATCTATCAGGGAAGATGGTCACAGATACAGCAGTCATGCTAGGGACAGACAAAGATCCTATGCTCACGATAAGAGCCGGGGCTGCACTAATTGATGCCTCCGCTGATAACATAAAGAAGGTGATGATTGAATTAGAGTCAGCTAAGAAGACCATTGCTCAGCTAAAAGACACACTGATACAAAAAAGAGGAGAGGGTAGCAGAATTAAGAGGAAGTATGAACACCTGCTATGGGAAATGGAATCCACAAAGGGTGAAATCCATGCCCTACAAGTAGAGGCACAAGCCAAGGAAACAACACAAGAGGCTCTAGAAAATGCGCAACAGGAAGTTCAAGATCTGAAGAATGAAAAGGTACAATTGAGGGAAAAGGTGGAAGACCTAGAGGCGTAGCAGTATATTATCTATGAGTCCAATACTACATACACCCAAGAACTGAAAGAACAGCTGGCTTCTCTGACTATGGAACTGGAGACAGCAAAGGAACAACAAGTCGATCTGCAGCCATTTAAAGAATATATCCTAGCGCAAAAGGCTAAAATGATGGAGCTACAGACTGCTCTGGAAGAAGAAAGATTCAAAGTTCTTCAAATGGACAACAGGTTAGAGGAGATCATAGAAAATTCCTCCTATTTCGTAGACAGGTCCCAAGATGTTCTTGAGGTCTTGAATGCCAGAATGGCAAGACCAGAAGATGATACCGAGAGTCCAGGAGAACTACCAGCCAAAGATCATCAAACCCTCAGGAAAGATCACAGCCTAGTAGAGTTTGCCATCAGCACTACTGAAGACTTTAAGAAGGCTGTCCGAAGGACACAGGTAGCATGCTCATAATATTTTAAAAGGTTCCTTAATGCATACAACTGCTGCCAGACAGAGCCTGAGCTTAGGCTTGAAGAGTTCCCAGATCATGAGAGCTTTGTGGACATATTGCAGAAAGGGCATCAAGATGCAAAGGCCAGGACGCAGCAGATTCAATCCATTGATACCATGGTACTGAAGAACGAAGTGGGCCACACAACCATTAGCATACAGATTCTAGAAGACCAGCTTCGGTTGAGCCCAGCAAGGATCGAGGCCATTAGGAACCAAATTGACAATTTTGAAATTAACATCGAGTTCCTAGAGCCGTGCGCTTTTCAAGGCCTCGCTGCTGAAGCAGCAGCGTGGAAAAAATTCTTTGAAAACCAAGCAGGATCCTCCTCATAGAGGACTGGTCAACTTTTTATTAATGTAATATTTTTGTAAAAGTTTTGAGAAATGAAGCGTTGGGAAAGAAAAAGGTTGGGAAGCCCAAAGGTCACTTTGGGAAGCCCAACCATTTTGACTTTTTGTATAAAAGTAGGAAGCGTAGAAGCAAAAAGGGATTTTTTCCCCAGTAAGACTGGAAGGTTATTGTAAGAAGAACTACTTCCTTTTGCAATAAAATATTACAGTTTGCCTGTTGAAAGAAGATTGGTGGGATTTCAAATGTGTTGCCATGGATAGTCGAAAGATGAACTACTTTGTTTTTCAGCATTGTATCCATGAATTGTGAGATCGTTCTAACTTTATGAGCTATGTCTTTGTTTAATGATTTCTGATTTATTTTATGAAATTTCCACCATGATTAATGTATGCTTGTTATAAACAATTAGCTATCTAGTTGTGAAATATCTTTCGTTGTTCATGCGTGTAAGAGTTAATGTCAGCTATCTGTAATTGCCTTTTAGTATGCGTGCGCATCCACATTACTCATATATGTTAATTACAAGTTGGCTCCCCGGGGATAGGATAGAATAGATAGATGGGTAGGCATATAGATAGGTAGTCATCTGTTCTCATTTCAGCATGTGTGATTCAGATGCATGGTGAGCCTAAGACGAGAGGTAAGAACATGCGCATCACATTGTGAATTATCCTTGCATCCTTCACCACCCTGCATAATTAGTTAGATGTTTGTATTTCATATTTAAGTCAAAAATACAAATTCCGGTGGACTGGGCCGCAACCGGTAAAACCCTTGTTGTTACTTTGACCTACGGTAGCCGGACCGTAAAACTGGACGGATTCCCTATACCAAAAAGTCAATGGGCTAGTTGGGAACGTTGATTGGGGAGAATCCCTTACTGTTGTCGCCTGCGAATTTCTAGGCCCCAACACAACCTAACAAAATTTTAAATGATGCACGAAGTTGACACACCTAAGTGATTCACATGTGTGGTCTACATAAATGAAATTAGTGTTTGGCATGATATCTTTCATCTAACGAATATATGGGATACACATCAAACCTAAAAGTATCTGAGTATAAGGTTGATTGAAAATAATGGTTATGATTATATCCTGCACATTATGTATATCCTGCACATTATTTTATCATTTTGTTAATGTACATGGAATTCGATGAATTGTCTCAAGGAACAACTTTGGAAGAGATTAAAATTATGTGTAATTTTATTATAGTTTAAATTGATTGGATAACTACTATTCTGAATCTTGTTTTATAAATTTATGTTTATGGAGTATTATTAGAAACATTCGTAGTGTGAAGATATATATTTTGTAATAATGGCGTAATAGGTTGGCCACTTATTTCTAGACATAAACATGTTCCATTACATGGTTACTGATGTAATCACATTTCCTCCTACTGCATTTCATTGTACAAATGCTCACATCTCTTAGATGACCAAGTTAAATTAATATGGAAACAACCTTATTTTGAATTTCTAGTCTCACGAATGATATGAGACCCTAAGATCAATTCACCTCCACATAGATATTAACAACTCCTCTAGCCTTGATGAAAACACAAAAAAATAATATTTCTTGCTTGAAAATAATGGGAAGTAAGTCAATTTCAACACCTCACAACAGGTAACAACATTCTCAACAACTATACATGGAATAATAGTTTGCAACAAGTATTTTTTCAATAGGGGAAGATCTACACTCACCTTCAAACATATATCACTTAATACTTCTTTCCAATTCTATGTCGCACCGTATTTTGGGTATCCTTTCTTCTCTGTGATGTTGATCAAACACAAACCACGAGAATATATGTTTAATCCCACCTCCTACAAGATTTCAGGGACACCTATTGAATCCCTACCTGGGGCATAGAATGGAAACTGTGCATCAAAACAAGGTTCTAGGGGATCATGTAGGCATGTTTTGGTAGGTTTCATGCAGGAACACTAGCCACATGTTCATGGTCAAGGAATATGCAAATATGGCCCCTATGTGCAAACATTTCACATTCTCTTGCTGAGCAAAACCCTAGTTTCCTAAATTGACCTAAAAGGGATCCCTCGTCCATCGACCTAGAGTAGAGGGCCACCCCTAGAACTACCCCAATGTACTGAATCCAATGGAGTTTATGGTTCATCGATCCGACCCATGACCATCATTCTATGGCACATTGAATCCCACCTCCTATAGGCTTTTAGGGACAGCTGTTGAATCCCTGCCTGGGGCATAGAATGGAAATCGTGCATCAAAAAAAGGTTTCGGTGGTTCATGCAAGTGTGTTTAGGTAGGTTCCATGTGGGAACACTAGTCACATGTTCACAATTGAGAAATTTGCAAAGCTGACCCCTCTGTGCACAAATTTTGCATTCCCTTACTAAGAAAAACCCTAGTTCCCAAAATTGACCTAAAATGGGATCCTGTGTCCATGGAACCAGAGTATAGGGCCATCCATAGAACCATATTGATCTCCTCAATCCAACGAAGTTGAGGGTTCATTTATCTGAGCCACATCCACCATTCTATGGCACATTGAATCCCGCCTCCTACAGGATTTCATGGACACCTCTTGAATCCCTTCCTGGGGCATAGAATGGAAACCATGCATCAAAATGGGGTTTTGGTGGTTCATGGAAGCGTGTTTAGGTAGGTTCCATGTGGGAATTATAGCCACATGTTCATGGTTGAGGAATTTGCAAAGCTAACCCCTATGTGAAATTTTTTTGCATTCCCTTACTAAGCAAAACCCTAGTTTCTAAAATTGACCTAAAACATGATCCCTTGTCCATGGAACTATAGTAGAGGGCCACCCATAGAACTATATTGATGTCCTTAAACCATTGGATTATAATTTTCCTTGATCCAAGCGGCGACCATCATTCTATGGCACGTTGAATCCCACCTCCTATAGGCTTTTAGGGACACCTATTGAATCCCTACCCATGGCATAGAAATTAAACCATGCATAAAAATGAGGTTCTAGTGGGTCATGCAAGTGTGTTTAGGTAGGTTCCATGTGGGAATTCTAGCCACACATTCACAGTCGAGGAATTTGCAAAGATGACCCCTATGTGCAAAAATTTTGCATTCCCTTACTGAGCAAAACCCTAGTTTCCAAAATTGACCTAAAACAGGATCCCTTGTCCATGGACCCATAGTATAGGGCCACCCTTAGAATTATCTTGATGTCGTGAATCCAACTAAGTGAATGGTTCATCAATATAAGAGACGACCATCATTCTATGGCACGTTGAATCCTGCCTCCTATAGGATTTCACAGACACCTATTGAATCCCTACCTGGGGCATAGAATCGAAACCATGCATCAAAACAGGGTTTCTATGGGTCATGGAAGCATGATTAGGTAGGTTCCATGTGGGAATGCTAGCCACACATTCACATTTGAGTAATATTTAAATATGACCACTAAGTGCAAAAATTTTGCATTCCCTTATTGAGAAAAACCCTAGTTTCCAAAATTGACCTAAAACAAGATCCCTTTTCCATGGACCCAGAGTAGAGGGCCACCACTAGCACTAATATGATGTCCTAAATCCAACATATTCAATGTTTTTTCAATCTAACCCATGACCATCATTCTATGGCACGTTGAATCCCACCTCCTACAGGCTTTCAAGGACACCTTTTGAATCCCTACCCGAGACATAGAATGAAAATTGTGCATCAAAATGAGGTTTTGGTGGCTCATTCAAGCATGTTTAGGTAGGTTTGATGTGGGAAAGATAGCCACATGTTCATGGTCAAGGAATTTGCAAATATGAGTCCTATGTGCAAAAATTTTGCATTCCTTTACTAAGAAAAACCCTAGTTTCCAAAATTGACCTAAAACAGGATCCCTTTTCCATGGAACCAGAGTAGAGGGACACCCATAGCACTATCCAAATGTCCTAAATCCAACAAAGTCAATAGTTCATTGATCTGAGTGATGACCATCATTCTATGGAATGTTGAGTCCCACCTCCTACAGGCTTCAAGAACACCTATTGAATTCCTACTCAAGGCATAGAATGGAAATAGTGTATTAAAATCGGTTTCTAGTGGGTCATGCAAGTGTTTTTAGGAAGGTTCCATGTGGGAACTCTAGACACATGTTCAAAGTCAAGGAATTTTCAAAGCTGACCCCTATGTGAAAAAAATTCACATTCCCTTACTGAGTAAAATCCTACTTTCAAAAATTGAACTAAAATAGGATCCCTTGTCCATGGACCCAGAGTAGAGGGAGAAACCTAGCACTATCCTGATGTCCTGAATCCAACGAATTCAATGGTTCATTGATCTGAGCCACGACCATCATTCTATGGCTCATTGAAGCCCACCTCATATAGGCTTTCAAGGACACCTATTGAATCGCTACCTAGGGCATAAAATGACAACCATGCATCAAAACGGGGTTCTAGTAGGTAATGCAAGTGTGTCTAGGAATGTTCCATGTGAGAACACTAGCCACCCATTCACGGTTGTGGAATATGAAAATATGACCCCTATGTGCAAAAATTTGGCATTCCCTTACTAAGGAAAACCCTAGTTTCCAAAATTGACCTAAAAAATGATCCCTTGTCCATGGACCCAGAGTATCGGGATCACCTCTAATATCAATGGTATCCTTTAGGCTCTCGTGCTCAGAGTAAGGCAACCAGTATCGTGAATTTTATGAGTTCTTACTTGGCATTGTTTGCAGTTGGAGGTTTGTGCCAATAACTAAGTTTGTATAATGGTATACAATTTGACCTAGTCTATAATCTTCAAATACATAACCTTTTTTCTTTCTTACGTGGGAAACCTATGTCAAATATTCTCCTTTGATAACCATCGACCCAATTGGAAAATCATTGCCCTTGGAGTCGCTTAATGAGATAATGAGAGTCATCTTCCCATCCAATCAACATGTCAACCAGTAGTCAGTGTGTCATTTATTGCATGTCGTGGAAACAACTACGTATATGTTCCCAACATAAAATAAAGTGCATACCTAGGAGTCATCTAACTAAACATAACTAGTCATCAAATTTTTCAAATTTATCAAGATAATAGTTGAACCTGGTTGTATGATATCTTAAATGTGGTCATAGTCATGCGAAATACTTGATTGGCCCTCCTCCAACTGGGATAATTATGCAGTTATTTGTTGACCAATGTAGAGTTATACATGATCCCAAATATCAACCCAATATGTGTATTTACAATTGTCCCATTCTCCATTGTTACATGGATAACAAAAAAAAAAGAGTTTCCTTGTCCACATTTCAACTATAGCATTATCTGACATTCTAACTAAATGGAATGCATGAATTCCTTAGATGGTCTTGCACTCATATAGGTGTGATTGATATAAATTGACCACATCCCAAAAATATATATGTAAATGTTCTTTTTGAGATGATTGGTCTTCTTTCCTTCTAGATCCCTGCCCCATCACTAAATAACACCATGCAACAATGGTCTTTTCATCTTGGATGAGAGAAATAGTTGTGAATTTCATCTCTTACCTATGCAATGCAGTCTTGATGCATGCACCTACTCCATCATGTTCCCCTTTTCTATGTCCAGTCTCAAAATAGTTCCAAATATGTGGTACCTTGTACCTCTTGTGGAGAATACAAAACCATTGGAAGACACGGGAATTTTTGAATTGCCCCGCAAAACCATCAAACCAAATCCAATGTTGTTCCCTATGTATATTGTTATCCTCCAAGTGATTGTGGAACAATTGAAATTTATATTCTACAAAAGTCAATTCATGACACCTGTCATCACTTATGTAAAAGTGATACTCCTTTCATATAACCCTTTTCTCTTTAGTACTATCTACCCAATGTCTATAGGTGGTATGGACCATTATGATGACCTGGTCTAAGTGATAATATTGACTTTGAATCTCTTTTTTTGGTTGAAGAGTGTATTTTTTCACAAAATTTACCACTGATAATATAGTTCCAATAGGAAATGTATCCCTACACGTTCTAAACTGCTCATCTTGCCAATGAGCCACATGTACATGCTTTACATACTGTTGTTTCTTTTCAAATAATTCCTCCATGAAGTTGCAAACCAATACCTAGTATATCAACAATAAATATGTATAGATCAATAGGTTGTTGCATGTATGAAGTAGCAATACATGAAGAAAAAAATAATATTCAGGAACTCGTTACTAACCTGAGAGGTGACCAATTGTATTTGTTTTCTTTCATTCCCTCCACCAATATCATATGTGACATATTTAAATGATTGCAAGTTCACTTCATGTCTCCCAAGTTCATGCTCATCGGTGACATGTATACATTTTTCCAAAAATTCCATTCCACCACACCTTCGGCATGTCCCATCTACGCAAGGCCTTTGATAAAATGTGCAACCTTTTGTCCTTCTACACAAAATGCCATGGATAAAGTCTCTAGATGATGTCAATGGCAATGTAGTTGAGAATTCCTTCACAAGAGTGCTATCCAATTCACACAATATATGTATATATGTGTCATAATAATAACTGTACTCAATGTGATATTGACAACAAGATGTGTTACGAGTTGTGTTTATTTTAACATACCATGGTTTGCATTTCTCGAAGGATATTTGGCCCAAGTTAAGTTAATTATGTTCATGCCTAAATATCTCATATAATTATGTTTGTGTCATGTCAAGAAAATTTTTAATGTGGGATTCACGATCCCTTGAACCCCTTCTCAATTTTAGTACATCTTTTTGGTTAGATGAAGGCCTAGTATTGCCACGCCAAAACTCTTGCACCGGTCCCTTTACCGCATCAATGAGCTTCATATCGGAGCATGGAAACCTGCCAATGAAGGACCATACATTTGTTTGACGATATTCAATTTGTTCTCTTATAGAACAATACCTATGGAGTGCTTTGATATCCAATCCTACAAGTTTGGATGCAGGATTAAGAAGTCAAAGGGCCTTGGTGATTTTGTTCACTGTTGATTTTGGCAACACACGACGAGCTGCATTGTGATCCTTTGAACGTGATTTATTTCCAATATTACTAAATGCAACTACTAAACTTTTGACAACATGAGAACTTGGTTCAAAACTGTTTATCATATTTATCCTTAAGTTTTTCCTAACAACAGTCATAGACCTAGATTTTAACAATGATATAAATAATATAATTTATCTCCATCACATTTCGAATCAAAATAGTTGACAAGTATCTATTGATATTGATATGCAATACTGTGTTTAGACAACATACCTTCAAGCGAACCAATGAGACTTTCAACGATCTGTATACATTTTAGAGTTCATCATCGTGAAGTTGCTAATGAAGGTAGGGAGGTTGGAATTGCACCCTATACCATATCACCTAGTCGTTCTAGCATTTGAACATGAGCTTCATGTCCTTCTATCTCTTCGTGTCAGTAAGAAAGTGGCAATTGGAAATCCTCCTAGGTGGTCTGAACAACATTGTCTTCTTCGAGCATACGTTTTGCATTCAATGTCTCTCTAACTTAATCACTTATATACCCACATCCAATTAAAAATCCAAATGTTTCAGGTGGCCTTGATGTGCACCTACATTTTAATCCTTGACCAGTGCCATGCAGTGATCGTTCTTCTACTAATATGGAGACTGAAGGCCCCTCGAGCGAATTATTTTTTCTTTCTTGATGTGGATTGGTAGGAAGAACTATGGCATGCTCAATAACCAGAATTGGTTGAGTGTCCATAGAGCGCCTTCGATTGGTCATGACATTTATTTTCTTTTCTCTAATTTATTCAAGGATTTCATTGGTTATCCTCTTCCTTGCTGATTTTCTTGTTTGATTGCATGAGTTTCCCATCACCACAATGATCAATGATATATGGTTCTCCTTAATGGGAGATTAACCAAGCTTGATTTCTTTCTTTCTCAATTGTTTCTAAATACTCAAATTAAGGGGAATATTGGGAGGAAGGTTTCCTTTGCTAGATCCACAATTGTACTCTTCAATGGGAGACTCCCCAAGCTTGGTTTCTTTTTTTCTCAATTGTGTCTAGATACTCAATTTAGGGGGAATATTGGGAAGAATGTTGCCTTTGATAGCTCCTCAATTTCTAGAAAAACAATGGTAGAGATTCTATATGGTGCTACTCAATGGGAAATTACCCAATCTTGGTTTCTTTATTGCTCAATTGTGTCTACATACTCCACCACAAAGACCAAGTTAATATTGCCTTCTCTAGCTCCTCAATTGCAAGAAAAACAATGGTGGAGATGCTCTATGGTGCTCTACAATGGGAGATTCTCCAAGCTTGGTCTCTTTATTGCTCAATTAATTATATATTTCTTGCTCCTCAATGTATACCATGCTCCAAGCAATACTTAGACACTTTGCGATGGATATGCTTGATGTCAAAACCAAACTTTTGTGTGATAATATGGTGAAGAAGAGAATGAACGCACTGTATGCAACCTAAAATTGTGCGCGGACTGTGAAACTTGCATGAAATATTATAGAGTGTTTCTTGGATGGGGATTGTTGTTTATAATGAGACAAAATGAGCACACGTTATTGTTAACTAAAATGGGGGTGCACTTTAACCACATAAAACAAGTGCATGTTCCTTGAATAGTGTTTAGGAGCATTTAAGAAGGAAGTTCCATGACTAAGGGATCATTCAATGTTTAGGGGGAATTAACAAGCACTCCCTAAGTATTATATCTTTAACACTCCTCTCTCTTCATCCTAATTATATTGTTTTAAAACTCAAGAGATGTGTGTGTGTGAAAGAGGTAGGTTAGGGGGTGTTAGCGGTAAAGGGAGACATACGGATGTGTGTGCGTGAGAGAGCGAAATAGGTTAGGGGGTGTTAGTGGTAAGGGGAGACATAGGGATG
>LPNX010203608.1:145902-201172 GCA_001517045.1 Pseudotsuga menziesii | reverse complement strand
CCAATTTTGGATGCATTTTTCTTAAAGGTTGCTGATAAGGTTTGACACCAGCTTTAATGGGAATAACATGCTGGATGATGCTAGTGTCATATGTCTTCAAATATTCGTATGTCCAGGTGAAAACATCTTTATATTGCTTAAAAAGGCTTATGAACTTATCTCTTTCTGCTGGTGAACATCATTTACCTAGATTGACATATTTAGGATTTGTTTCAGTCCCTAAATTTATCAGCTCGAACTATAGAGATGAGCTGTGAGTCTTCACGTTTGCAGGTCTTCTAAACTTTTCATTCAGATCGAACATTCTTTCTAAATTTCTGACTCCTTTAGGGATGAAATTATTGTACTTCAGCTCGGCCTGATGTTCTTCATCGTCTATAATCGCCCCTCTAAATACTTTGTCATTTGTTAAGCATTCTATAATCTGTTGGTCATCATCAAACACCCGTAGGTTGGTGATCATATCAAGGACCGATGGCCTGAAAAGAAATTCAACGGAGCATCGGTTATTAGTAGGAACAAGCCTAGCAGCGGATGTGGCTAATAAGTTAGTCGTTGCGTTTTTTATCCTTGGAATTGATCTAATATTAAATGCATCAAAACATTTGAGTAGGTCCCATACCTCATTTTGATAAGCCTTTAAGTGAGGAGAAACACAATGTATTTGATTCTGGATCTGTTTTATAATTATTTCGGAATCTCCAAATACTTTTAGATTACTTACCTTTAATTCTATTGCCTTCCTTAAGCCCTGCACCATTGCTTCATACTTAGCTGTATTATTCGTGCATTCAAATTCTAATCTACATGAAAGAAAATGTTTATTCTTCTGGGGGTCAATCAGGACATAGCCGACCCCTGACCCTTCTAGCGTCTTAGAGCCATCAAAAAACAAAGTCCAGAAATCACTAACTACTGCATGAGAATCTATTCCTACTGCTAAGTCTACTATTTTAGAGTCAATTTCATCAGCCTATGAGAATCGAAGGAGATCAGCCTGGGTGTATGATGTGTTGCTGGCTTCTTCTGCTTGGTAATTTCCTGGTTCCAACTCAATAAAATAATTTCCCAACACAGAATCCATTGGTTCATTCTTCTCTTCAAGTCGAGTAACATTGTATTTCATGTGAGGCTCTCTCAAAATCTTAATTTGGTTTAGAATTCCTTTATATGGCAGCCACAAATGTGACCAATTAGAGGCAAAATATCCATTTAGTTTCACTGACCAGTCTCTACTAAGGAACAGCCCATAAGCGTATGGTATATTGGCCACCACGACATTAATGACTTGGCACACCTTATCATTTGATGACAAGCAGATCAGGACACCTTCTATCTAACCAATTACCTTTACATCCATCCTGTCCAACTGGACAACTCTCCAAGTGGATGGCTTAGACTGCCCATTTATCCTTTTATAGACTGATATTGGCATGACATTAACCGACGCCCCTGAGTCTACCAAGCAATTATGTATGTTGTGATTAAAAATTTCAAAAGTGAGGAGGAAAGGTGGATGTTTGCTCTTAGACTTACCTCCAATGCTAGTTTCTCCGATTTCTTCTTCCTCTTCAAGCCGATTGTCAGTGGGAAACCTCTCATCCAACACTTCAAG
Source organism: Pseudotsuga menziesii (assembly GCA_001517045.1). NCBI lineage: Eukaryota > Viridiplantae > Streptophyta > Pinopsida > Pinales > Pinaceae > Pseudotsuga > Pseudotsuga menziesii. The sequence goes on along the minus strand of LPNX010203608.1, from coordinate 199,557 downwards.
TGATTTCAATAGTCTTTCTTTTTGCTACATTACTTTGCACATTTCAAATAGTAAGACGTTTACCTTTACCTTCTTTAAATCTTCTACGATGTCATAATCCATCTGCGGTTCAATGGGGTGCGGTTTATCAGCATTCATCTTTTTTTCATTGGGCTTGGCTAGTTCATGCTTCTGCCTAGGATCTTGACTGGTAATGGTGAATTCAGGAATCGTATCAGCTGCAGAATTATTTTGAAATTTCTTAACATTTTTCTGCAGCCTTTTGATCTTTGGGAGTATGAGACTGTCTTCTTTAATCGATCCTTGGCTCCTCGTTGTTACATTGGTTTCCATGACGTGTTTATAGCCCCGATTCTTTTCCTCTTCAGCATCAAATAACGAAACAGAATTCCACAGAACCATGGTCTCATCTTCCTGTTCTTTCATTGAAGTTGCACTGTCCTTTTTTTCTTCATCTCCATCTTCTGTTAATTTAGAATCCAACAGCTGATTCATAACCAACATCATCAAATTTATCCATTGAGGACAGTTCTTTTCAGAATGGGGTTGTTGGTGAAAAGTGCAAAAATTGTCCATTCCTACCTCTGTTAAATTCATAGATGCTGTATTGTGCGGAGGAGGTTGGGACTGATTGTTGTCCTCTCTTTTCTTGTAATAGGGCCTGTAGAACTTTTGAGTTTCCTTCTCTTTTTCCAAGTCTATGATTTTATTAGAAAGCTTCTGCATCATTTTTTCCATACTTTCAAAATATGGTGATTTCTCTTCCTTAGGCTTAGTAAACAATAAGGCTTTCCTTCCCCCACCTTTCTCTCCTGACTGTTCAGGATAATCTTCGATACTTTCTCTTTCATCCTCTACTATTTCTGCCTCTTCATAGGTTTCCGTCAAAGTAGGTTTGACCCTAATTTTGGCAAACATGGCCAACTCAGGGCCTAAAGCTGAGGTATAATATTCAATCAGGACCTTGTCCGAAGGTTGTTCAGCTTCAGAAAAATTCTTGAGGTATGCTACGAATCTTTGAGTAAAACTGTGCACCTTCTCGTTTCTCTCTTTCTTCAATGCGCATAGTCCTTTCATGAGGGCTGCATGAGTCTTTTGAGTCACATACTTACTTCTGAAAATTCTCTCGAAGGTATCCCAATCAGGGATAGAGTTAGTAGGCAACCCAAAATACCATGATGCTGCAGCTCCTTTAAGGGTATGCGGGAAAGGTCTGCAAACTACATCTTCATACTCCCCATCCCTTAACCCTTCTATTGCCAAGTAAAAACTTTGCAGGTGGTCATCTACCAGTATCTTCTCATTTGGGTCGAATTTGGGCAGCATCTTTTCAAAGGATTGAGGTAAATCATGTAGCGGAGGTGTTAGATTTAAAGGTGATCTGGCTCTCCAGGAAGGTGGTGGATTCGGTGGGTTGGGTGGTTGATTGGCATTGACGCCTGCCATGAGTCTAGGTGGAGAGTGAGGAGGTGAGCAAAGAGGAGTGTGAGTAGGAGAGCTGTGAGGAGTATCCAGGCCTTCTTGATTCAAAGGCAATACAACTTCTTGTGAGGTTGTCTCTAATAGCTCTTCCCAATCCCCAACCAGCACTGAATCTTCCAATATAGGGTGATATTTCCTTTTATATTCTCTTCTGGGAAATTTAGGGATGATCGGCAAACCTCCAATCTTCTTCACGTAGGCCCTAGTGTGTCTTCTCAAATTATTAACAACTTCTTTGTTGACAGGAAACAGATGTTCTCTACTCCTTTCTTCTAGAATTGGATTATGAAGTCCACTGCTTTCAGAACTGTTACCCGTGGAAAAGTCTTGAGAAAATGGGTTTCCTTGGCCAGCCATGCACTGGCAGCCCTCCTTCTAGCGCAAGAAAATATTGAGGCCTTGAAATTCGTAGGCAAAAACAGTAAGGGATTCTCCCCAGTCAACGTTCCCAACTAGCCCGTGACTGTTTGATGTGGGGAATCCGTCCGGTTAGTGGTCCGACTACCATAGGTCAAGTAACAAATACAAAGGATTTACCGGTTGCGGCCTGGTCCACCGTGTATTTTTGTATTTTTTGACTTAAGTATGATATGCACGTGCCTAATTAACTATGCAAGGGGACAAGGATGCAAAGAGCCATCACAATGTGATGCGCAGGTTCTTACCTCTCATCTTAAAACTCACAAGCATCCAAATCACATATATGCCAGAAATTAAATACTAACTAAACTATCTCTAGAGAGCTGGATTAATTCATGAGTAATGCAACCCTGTTCATGTGTTATGGAAAATCATAGATAGTTGTTCTTACAACCAAACATATGAACATGAATAAAAGTATACATGATAAGGTAGCTCATCAACAGTTAACACTCCCATTACTCATAGTGGAAAAACATCTTAAAGGTACTGAAGAACATTCAGACAAGAACATAGGTTCAGGACATTAGAACACTCTTACAGTTACTGAGACACAGTTGAAAATGAAATAGTTCACATTCAACATTGCTCATTTAATCACATTGATACATTCCACATGACACCTCCTCCAACAGGCGAAAATTGCAATCTCTGGTTGCAAGACGAAATAGTTCCTCTTACAAGCATTTGTTTACAAGTTTTTTCCCGAGAAAAATCCCCTGTAACTTCTAACTTTCAAGTATTTAAACAAAACAGTCGATCCCTTGGGTTTCCCCCAAACGTGTGACTTTTCCCTTCCCTAAAAAATGCTTCATCTTCTCATCTTATTTTTTGCACGCATTCATGATCTGATTAGTAACTGATAGATCTTTCAGCTCTATGCCTTTGTCGCCATTCATTTTGTCTTTTCCTTCGTTTGTCCTTCTTGTGATCTTGATGGCCACAGTTTGACCTTTTCTAAGACTGCCCAGCTATGCCTTCACCCCGTAGTGGTTTGAACAGGCTTCGGAACCCACCTGCAATCAAACGACGTGCATCATTCATTGGAAATGCATTCAAATCATATCAACTAAAATGGCTAAGTATTAAGAGCGGCCATGTACTGCATTACTGCCACAAGGCTTAAAGACGTCGACACCACTGCTCCGTCTACCTATGGGCTCAAAAGAAACCACCAACGATAGGAAAATATATGACCTGAATTGCGGGAGAGAAAATTTTCCAATCAGAAGTCAGAGGAATACCAACATCGGAAGCCAAAATCTTTGCCCAGCCGCAACGGCAGAAGAGAAAAGCTAAAGTCATGCGAAACGCGGGCGGGAAAAAAATTCCAATCGGAAGTCAGAAGATATCAACATTGGAAGCCAAATGCTTTGCACAGCCATAATGGTGGAAGAGAATAGACTACGGACAAGTGACTAAAGACTGATACGCATCGGTGGATGGAGCACTTCACACTTCGGGTGCTTAGCTGCTTTGGGGGCCGCAACGGTGGAAGAGGAAAAGACTAAGGCTTTCGATTAAACAAAAATTGATGCTCGATCAATAGAAAATATTAAGCGTTCGGATAGCTTTAACATTCATCAGCGGTCAAAATCTATTTCACCTCCGAAACAACGGCCCTTCAAAGAACAATCTTGCAAAACCAAACTCAAAATCAACGGCTCAAAGCAACTTCAAAACACACGCAACTTCCAAAAACTAGGACGAGAGTTAGTCTTCAAAATCATTTAAAATTAAAGCATGACCAAAAAATCAAGGATCCAAACGATTAAAAACAATGTTAAGTCATGAGGAGGGGACCAAAATTTAAGAAATTTGGGGGAAACAGTTGCAGCTGCAACACGGAGGAATAGATAGCTGATGTGTTGACGAAGCCATTGGCCAAAGTGAAGTTTGATTACTTCAGGGAGAAGCTTGGTGTTCTCTAGATTGAGGTTTCCTCCGAGGGAAAGTGATGAGTCCCAAAGCCATTTTGATGAGCAGGTTATATATAAGGGCTGAGCCACTCTGTCATGGTGAGAGGATTCAATTCCTTCCATGTCAGATATAAGTGCTAAGATCCAAAGCCATTCTGATGAGCAGCTCAGATGTAAGGGATGAGCCATTCTATCATGGTGAGAGGATTTAGTTCCTTCCATGTCAGATATGAGTGCTGCCCATTCTATCGAGTAGGACAGATGTAAGGGCAACTGCCACTCTTCAAGAGAGTGGAGGCACCTGGTCCGTTACTAGGAAGCTCAGTCTGGGACTGGGGACCATTATTTCATGGTGAGAGGATTCAGTTCCTTCCATGTCAAATGTGAGCGCAGTCCATTCTAGCAAGGGTGTAGGACTTGTTTCCTACCAGGTCAAATATAAGGGAAACTGCCATTCTCTGGGAGAATGGAGGCACCTGGTCCATTACCAGGTAGCTTAGTCTGGGACTGGGGGCCATTCTATCATGGTGAGAGGATTCATTTCCTTCCAGGTCAGATGTGAGTGCAAGCCTTTTTGGCAAGGGTGTGTGGAAATTAATACCCAGTGATAGATTAATTTTACTCACAACAATTAACAATTGATCATGCAAAATCACTCACAAAAGAGACTGAATATGGAGCTGTAACACTAAATTGTATTAACTGAGTGTACAATATCCAACCCTATAATAACATAGGCTGCTGAATAAATATAATACATCAAGGATTCAATTGCATGAGGAGCAAATCAAATCTAGCATAAAGCAGGCTTACCAAAAATAAGCAAATCCCCCATAGGTGTAAAATGCTGATCCCAAATCTGTCATGGAGCTCACGAGTTGGAAAAAAGGATTAGGCAAGCTAAAGAGTGGTGGAATGGTAGCTCATACATGCTTTTTCATGGAGGAAAGAGAGGAGGATGTGTAGGACAAAAAACTAGTCAACCTCACTTAGTCTAGCTTTTCCTTTAGCCTTAAAACACTGAAAAAGCAGGCAATAAAGCAGAAAAAGTAGAAGGGCACCTAGGAGGCCAAGAATAAAGCAGAATTGATTCCTTTAGCTCTCCCATGCACTACATGAGTCAAATAAGGCAAGTTTGACCATTATGGATAGGCAAAAGATAACTTGCACAAGGTGGGACACATGAACTAGGCAAATAAGACAAAAATAATTAAATTAATGTCTAAGTGGGTAAACTATGGGTTGATTATTCTAACACCCCTCCTTAAGCCTGACTTATGATTAATATATTAGAAAATTATAGGGCCTAGAAACAAGGCTTAGTCACCCTTTACATATTGCATGTCCATTTAAACAAGGAAAGAGGCAAAACCAACTTGGGAAAATCCTCCCTTAAACATGGACTGTAAAACAAAATTTTGGAATCTTGTCTTCACTCATGTTTTCACAGCATGATCAGCAATCCCCAACAGTGATTTGAGATTGCTGAAGGTCTTCTCACAAAATGCTTTGGTGAAGATATCAGCTACTTGTTCTGAAGATGAATAGAAGAGTAGGTGAATGGTGCCATCATGCACAAGTTCTCTGATGTAGTGCATATGGATCTCAATGTGTCTGGTTCTCTGCTTTTGAACTGGATCCTTGCAGATTTTAATGGTACTCTGGTTATCATAGTAGATGGTAGTTGAGTACTCTAGTTCGAAGCCACACTCTCCAAGTAAACCCTGCAACCATAAACATTGAGTTGCTTCATTAACAACTCCTCTGTACTCTGATTCTGTAGATGAGAGTGCAATGGCACTCTGTTTCTTGCTTAACCAGCTGATTGGACCTTCTGCAAGCATGAACACATATCCTGATGTGGAATTTCTGCCTGTGCTATCACCTGCCCAATCACTATCAGTAAATCCAATCAAATCAAGATCAGATTTTGCTTTATAGAAGATCCCATGTGTCCTTGTTCCCTGAACAAAGTTAAGGATCCTTTTGGCTGCTTTCCAATGGATCTCATGAGGCTGATCCATGTATCTAGAAGCCACACTTACTGCATAAAAAATATCAGGTCTAGTATGTGTCAGATACAACAAACATCCAATCAATTGCCTATACAGTGTATTGTTTACCATATGTGAAAAATCAGTTTCTTCTAGCTTCACTCCTGAAAGGAAGGGAGTTTTGCTTGCTTTGCAATCCTTAATTTTGAATTTGTTCAACAAGTCCAAGGCATATTTGGACTGGTGCACCTTGATTCCAGCTTTGGTTTGAGAGATCTCAAGCCCCAAAAATTGACTTAAGAGCCCCAAATCTGTCATGGAGAAGGCTTGGTTCAAAGCTCCTTTTAAGGAAGCAATCTCAGCCTTTGAGCTTCCTGTAATGACGAGATCATCAACATATAACACAATGATCATTAATGAACCATTAAATAACTTCAAATAGACATTTGGATATGATTTTCACCGAACAAAATTCAGTGATAGCAAGAAGCTATCGATCTTGGCATACCAAGCCCTGGGGGCTTGCTTTAGCCCATACAATGACTTTCTCAACCTGCACACAAGAGAAGGGTTAGTAGAAAAAACTTGAGGCTGCTGCATATATATCTCCTCAGTGATATCTCCATTCAGGAAGGCACATTTTACATCCATGTGATGTACCTCCCATTGCCTTGAGGCTGCAATGGCTAGAGCTAGCCTTATGGAATCCATCTTTGCCACTGGGGCAAAGGTCTCATTGTAATCTATGGCATGAACCTGTGAGTAGCCCTTGGATACCAATCTGGCCTTATACTTCAGTGTTGAACCATCAGTAGCAAATTTGGTCTTATAGACCCACTTACACTGGACTAACTTCCTTCCTGGAGGAAGATCCACTAGCTCCCATGTGTTGCTCTTCTGGAGTGAGATGAACTCCTCCTTCATGGCTGTTTTCCATCTTGGATCTCCTGCTGCTTCTTCATATGTTTGAGGATCAGACTCCACCATCAAATAGAATTTTTCAACAAACATAGGATCCTTCATGCACATACCACTCTCAAATTGAGATCTAGTCCTCCTTGGGTCATTGGGATCCCCAGCTAGCTCTCCTGCTGCATGTAGTGTCTTAGCTGCCCATTTTGGCCTTGTAGGGCTGTTAGGGTCTACAATAAACTCATCTCCATAAAAAAAATTGGAATTAGCATGTTCAACAAACTCTTTACTTACTTCTTGAGGTTCAGGTGGTGAAGAGGCTTCACCAACTTCCATTGCTGCAAGGGGTTCTTCTTCAAAATGAACACACCTTTCAATGAAGGATTTGTTTGTGCTCAAATTTATCAACTTGTACCCTTCTAAATATTCAGAGTATCCAAAAAAAAGACACTCTTGGCTTTGGGGCTGCAAATACTTCCTCTTCTCTGTTGGGATTCTAGCCCAAGCCTTTGAGCCAAAAATCCTGAAATGAGTCACATCTGGCTTGTGCCCACTCCATGCTTCGAAGGGAGTTATGCCATCAAGATATTTGTGAGGAAACCTATTCTGGATATAGGCTTCACAGTTGATAGCTTCGGCCCAGTACTTTAGTGGAAAATTTTTGGCCTCCATCATACATGTTGCCATCTCCTTCAATGATCTGTTCTTCCTCTCAGCAACACCATTTTGTTGTGGTGTGTAAGGCATAGAATGCTGCATCTGAATACCTGCATCTACACAATAATTAATAAACTCAGACTTGACATAATCACCACCATTGTCAGATCTGAGGGCCTTGAGTTTCCTTCCAGACTCGTTTTCAACCAAAGCCTTAAAGACTTTGAATAGGCCAAAAACTTCAGACTTGTGTTTCAGGAAGTGAACCCAACAATACCTGGAAAAGTCATCAATGAAAGTAAATGCATATTTGTCCTGACTCATGGAAATATGATGGAAAGGGCCAGCAACATCACTATGGATCATCTCGAGGGGTGCAGAGGTTCTCTCATGAATAACTCTCTCAAATTTGTGCTCTGGGTGTTTTCCTAGGATACAACCTTGGCAGACTCCTTTGGAAAATTTTATCTTGGGAAACCCTATGACCATCTCTTTTTCACTAAGATCAGAAATATATTTGTATTTTAGGTGGCCAAATATTTCATGCCAAATCTTGCTTGCTTCATTAGCATGAATCAGAAGAGCATAGGGGTTTGAGTAAGGTAGGAAGTGTGAGAACATGTATACCTTTTGAGCATGATTTGCAACTCCTTTTGCAATGACTCTACCACTTGAGATCTCTGTGATCTCAACTTCATCGGGGGAGAGTATGACCTTCTTAGGGGACCCAGTGTGGGTCATCTGGTACACTGACAGGAGGTTGGAGGCAAGACCAGGGACATACAACACATTTTTGAATTGACCATGATCAAGATCTATCCTTCCTTTTCCCATACTTTCAGTGAGAGAGTCATCTCCCAGTACAATAGATGGTCCTTTCGACTTGTCCAATGAGGAGAAGGCCTCCTTAGTCAAAAACATGTGTCTTGAAGCTCCAGAATCAATGATAAAACTGGGTGAGCTTGATGTGCCAGCAACCAATGCATGAACTCTCTCTCTGTCATCTGAACTTGATCCTCCTTCTCTCTTCTTTGAGATTTCTGGAAGGGAGATGCCATTCTTCTCTAGGAGTTGGGTCAGCATATCAATCTGCTTTTTCATACAAGAGCTTTCAGAGTGATTGCCCTTATTGCAGTATGCACACTTGTTCATTTCACCTTTGTTTTTCTTCTTCTGGTTATTCTTCTTGGGACCTTGTAGATCCTCCAGAGATTGTTTCTTGTCTCTCTTTTGCTCAGGTGGCTTTTTAGCTTTCTTTTTGCTTTTTGAATCCACCTTCGAATCTCCAGCAATCAAAGCTTGATCTTTGGATGGTTTGATGGTGCCCATCATCACTAGCTTGTCCTGTTCTTGTGTGAGACATTCCATGAAATCTGCAAGGCTAGGCATCTTCGAGGCTCGAGCTGTCAGTTTTGTGGCATAGAAGGTAAAAAAAAACACTGAATAGTCAGGGCCCAGCTTCTAGAGGATGGACAGTATGAGCTGATCATCTTTCTTTTCAATACCACACTGTTTCAGCTGCAAAACTAGTGCTTTGAACTTGGAGAAATATAGCTGCAGGGATTCAAAGCTATTTGGACTCAGAGAAATCAGCTCATTTTTGATTTGATGTCCCCTCATCTCATCTGTCTTTCCAAAAATATCAGCAAGCTTCTCCCATACTTCATTCGGTGATGTCAATCCATCAAGATGGAAAAGGAGGTCTCTGGAAATATGACACAGGAGGCCATAAGCCTCATCCCTCCTGTTGTGCCATTTTATCTTCTATACAGCTGCATTGGGATCTACTTCTATTGCCATAGTCACCCTGTAGAGGCCTTTCTCTCTCAACAGTATCTCCATCTCTGCTTTCCATTCAAATAAATTGAAGGGAGTCAAGATAGTTTTCTGTGATTGATCCATAGCTTAGAAAATCTGTCCCGGCTGTCAGTAGAAGGCTCCCAGTCACTGATGTCGAACCTGCAAAACAATTTTTGAAGGATAGAAACAACCTACAATGTCTCTAATACCATGTGGAAATTAATACCCAGTGATAGATTAATTTTACTCACAACAATTAACAATTGATCATGCAAAATCACTCACAAAAGAGACTGAATATGGAGCTGTAACACTAAATTGTATTAAATGAGTGTAAAATATCCAACCTTGTAATAACATAGGCTTCTGAATAAATAGAATACATCAAGGATTCGATTGCATGAGGAGCGAATCAAATCTAGCATAAAGCAGGCTTACCAAAAATAAGCAAATCCCCCATAGGTGTAAAAAGTTGATCCCAAATCTGTCATGGAGCTCACGAATTGGAAAAAAGGAATAGGAAAGCTAAAGAGTGGTGGAATGGTAGCTCATACATGCTTTTGCATGGAGAAAAGAGAGGAGGATGTGTAGGACAAAAAACTAGTCAACCTCACCTAGTCTAGCTTTTCCTTTAGCCTTAAAACACTGAAAAAGCAGGCAATAAAGCAGAAAAAGCAGAAGGGTGCCTAGGAGGCCAGGAATAAAGCAAAACTGATTCCTTTAGCTATCCCATGCACTACATGATTCAAATAAGGCAATTTTGACCATTATGGATAGGCAAAAGACAACTTGCACAAGGTGGGACACATGAACTAGGCAAATAAGACAAAAATAATTAAATTAATGTCTAAGTGGGTAAACTATGGGTTGATTATTCTAACAGGGTGGAGGAATTGTTTCCTTCCAGGTCAGATATAAGTGTTGAATCCTTTTCATAGATGATAGTGATGTCCTATCATGCTGGTGAATGTGAGTGTTGGGCCTTTCTTATGTGATTGTAGGTTTCTACATGATCAGATGTGAGTTTTGGCTATGCCTTTCAAACGAGTAGGTTAGATGTAAGTACTGGAAGAAGACCTACCTGATGGCTAGGCATACAACTAGCATGAAAGAAGGCTAGCTTTGTAGAACTTCCTATGACGAGATAGCACACATGATGATGACCAGATGAGATCTAGATCGAGCTATGATCTAGATTCAGTTATGATGACTCCGAGAGATCCAGATTGAGTGATGATCCAGATCCAGTAGTGATGATCCAGATCGAGTGATGATCCAAGTCCAGTGATGATGATCCAGATCTATTAGTGATGATCCAGATCCAGTGATGATCCAGATCTAGTGATGATGATCTAGATCAAGTATGATCCAGTGACGATGTTCCAGATCGAGTATGATCCAGTGACGATGATCCAGATCGAGTGATGATCCAGATCTAGATAAAAGATGACTTGAATATGAAGATGAATTGAAGATGCATATGACGAGAAGAACCAGAGAAGAAGACCAGTGATGAAAATTGTGTCAAGATAATACCTTCCTAGTTAAGAGGGAGTGTTGATGTAATTGTAACTTCGGAATGTATTCAAACGTATTTCTTATGTATTGTAACCTGATGTTTATTCCGGGATGTATTGTAATGTATTTGAGTCATGTCATACCCCGATGTTTATTCCAAGAAGTTTATATAATGAGAAAGTCATGTCAAGTCATTGTTGGTAACCGTCCTATTGGTAAAGGGTTAAAGTCCCCACAATTGTGGGGCCCTTGGGTTATTAGACTATCCTAGTGAAGTCGACCCTAGGTGAGTCAAATTGTAAGTCAGGGAAATAGTCCCCACCATTGTGTTACCCTCCTATTGGTCGGAGGAGGAAAAGTCCCCACAAATTGTGGGGCACTAGGGTTATTAGACACTCCTAGAGATGTTGGCTCTAGTAAGTAATTGTTTAGTGAGGCCGACATGTTGGAGTGGATTCCAATTGAACATAAGAATATAAATAGAGAGTGAGAGCCTCTCTATTTATCATTTCTCATACACACACTCGCTCATTGGGGTGCATGAGTGAGAGAGAAGAAGCTCTCTCAGTGTGAGAGAGAGAGACTGCTATTGTCGGGAGATCATCTTACTATTTTCTGTTTTTACCTTTGGCACTGATTCTATCTTTGAGGAAGTTGTGGGGTTTTCTCCTTTATGGTTTCCTTGAGGAAATCCTTTTTGTCTCTTGTCTCTTGTGTTGTACTTGTGTTTTATTATTGTGCATGTTATTCTCTCAGATAAAGATCCTAAGATCATAATGCTAGCTTGAATAATGAAAAACTAACAAGCATGATAAATACGTTCCTGAGTGTGATGGAGAATCCAAGAACCTTACAGCTAAAAAATATTTACAAGCCTTTCAGCATTTCCTTTACCTATTTGAAGTAAAACATGATGATGTTTTCATGAGGAATTTTTCCCGATCTTTGCAAGGAGATGTTAAGGTATGGTTTACGCACTTGCAGCATGAATCCATCAGTACATGGGAAGAGTTTTTTGACATATTTTTGAAATTTTGGGGTAAGAGGAGGTCATTGAACCAAATACTTTCAGATTTTTATTCCATGAAGAAATAGGAGGGTGAAACCATATCTAGTTTTAACAGGAGGTTTGCAATATTTTATTATAACATGCCAAAATAAATCCATCCTCTTGAAAATGCTGCTAAACTTTATTATGCAACTACTTTTCCTCCTCAACCGTTGTTACTTCTTTTGGAGAGAAAGTCAGTCACACTGCAACACATGTTTATTGATTGTTTGGCAGTTGAATACAATATTAGATTGTCTAAAAACATTTTAGACCAAGACAGTGGTGATAAAATGGAAAATAAATTAGAATTGGTTCAGTGACATAAGCAAAAAGAACTTTCCTTGCATGCCAATTCTGTTTTCTGTGAGCAAAAAGATGATCAACCTAGTGATGTAAAAGAAGATGGTTTTACTACTTTGTTTTCTGAAGATTGCAATCAGCTTGTTACAAATTTTGTTAGTGGTGATTTTAAAAAATATTTTAGTATGCCCATATATGATGAATATTTGGATGTTGTACCCACAAAACCAGCTATAAAATTTTTAAATTCAAGGTCTGTTAGTGAAGAAAATATGACTGTAATTCAAAGTCAAAAGGCTAAAAGAAGAAAGGATAGTGAGTGTGCTGAAGGTGATTGTTTACCTTTGTGTTATTCTTCATTCGAATTGTTGAGAAAAAGACTTAAAGCCTCTAAACAAAAACAAAATTTTGAGGATATGGAAAATTTCATGAACTTTTTAGAAGTGGAAGATGAGGAGAATGAACAATCATACAGTCAATCTCAGCATGTGGAAAAATTAGTGGTTTGCAATGAGGAATTGGATTACAAATAAAGAGGTAAGGGTTCTCAAATAAATGCTTCTTTAAATCTTTCACATTTAGAAATTTCATCTCAAGAAGAAGGATTTTGTTTGCTTGATTCTATTGGAGAAAAGAATGATATTTCTGCTAAAGCATATAAGGAAGGTGAAGTTTTAAATTCAGAAATTTTGAATGAAATTGCATATATTTAATTTGAAAACAGACATGAGAGTTTCTTTCAAAGTTATTTTGAAGATCAGTTTGACAGTATGCAAGAGGAGTTACTTTTTGGACATCATTTTAATGGTAAGGAAATGATTGAGTATTTTGAAATTTGTCATGCTTTTTATGATCCAGTGGAAGAGTACATGAAGAGTTTGGGAAATGGTAATGGATGTTTATATATCTATTGTAAAGATCAATTTATTTATTATAACCTTGTTCCATTAAATCTGTCATCTCTATTTTTAATCAAGCATGAAGAGAAAATTTGTTTATGGGATCATTTGCTTGATTGGCTTCACTGGAAGTCAGAAGTTACTTGACTGAGCATTGATGCTTAGTAAGTAGGGTAGGTAAGTAAATGTGAATAAGCTCAACATGGTGAGAATTTCATTCAGCATTTTTCAGTTTGTTTTCAGTTTCAGTTTTGATTTCAATTTAAGTTTTAAATTTCAGGATTGCAATTATAGTTGATTTCTAGGTTTCAGAGTAGGGACAGGTGATAGATGACATGTTACAGGTTGTAGGTTAATAGGGGTTTGTTTGCATAATGGTTTAGAGAATTTTGGGAGTCACCCAATGGATTCGACACCTGGTCTACAGGGTTCTTTGCTACCTCGTAGGGAGGATAAAATCCCTAGTGGAGCTAGATGTTAGCACTATAGTTGAAATTGTGGATTGTTTAAATGAAGGGTTTGAAAAAAATCGTATTGGAAAATTTTGTGGAACCGCCCTTTAGATTAATGGGTTAGCATGTTATTTCATCATGGGTTGTCGAATGAAGAGATGGATTTGATCTATGGTTGTGGATCATTCTACTTTTTAAAACATGGGGGAGAAATTAAAATATTCTCATCGATGGAATGGAGTTAAAAAGGTGCAACTTTGAAGAGTTGAGATTGATATAAGGTAAGATCAATGGCGCTGGAGAATTTCGTATATTGGACATGCTCAAACGAAGGAATTTTTCCCATTTTCATAATTGGTTAACTAGTGGAAATATTGGATAGACAAGATGTGAGATGAGATAGACCTACGGTCAGAAACAATTCCATAGATTGAACAAGCACTGGAAAATTCCAAATTGAAATCCGTGGAAAGTGGTAGGGGCCACATTAATCAAAGGTTATAATAATGGTCGGGATTTGATCGACGGATAAGGTGCATTCCAAAAATGGAATTTTCTCTATTGATCAGGCTTGCAACAATTAGAAGAATTATAGAGCTTTTCACAGTTGGACGGTTCTGATGAAGGAAGATTGCATATCAGTGGTTGATATTGATTCCGCTAAATCAAGTTGTGCAGGGTGACAATGTTGAGTCTTGGTATTGATATCTTGCACATGAATGTATTATATTTCGAGGAAAAACAAATCTACAGTGTATATTACGGGAGATGCAAAATGTTCATGGAACTCAGAGTTCTGGCACACGACATGGTTGTTGCAGAATTGCCTAAACCTAAACATTGGAGAACAGTTCAACAATATGGATCAAGTAAGTATAATTTACAACCAGGAAGACATCAAGGAAGGCAACGAAAAGGAGTTTTGATGAAATATATATTCTATGATAAAATGTTATTTTTAAATTCAATAGTTAAGAAGTTTTGTTATCTCAAAAAAATTTTGTAGATAAATGCTTTGACACATGTAATAAATGGTTGAAACCGTCAGACAGTTAGGTTTATTGTTCAGCTCGAGGAGAAATTGTATAAGTATTCATACATTTGATGAAGCGGGGGTTGGAACGAGTGAGATTTTGGAAACTTGTGTATTTAAGTATTTTCTTTAATTATAGTGCTGAAAGTTGGTGCTTTCCATAGATTCATGTGTTATTTCATGTTGCAGTCTGTATTATCCCTTCTTGTGTGAATTCTTTTCTAGATTTATCTTTCCATTATGTATTCCTTCATGTCTGAAATGAGAGTATAATAGTTTAGAATTCATACCTACTAAGCTCTAGCTATTCTTTTCAGATGTACACCAAGCCTTTCTTCTAAAGTTGATACAGAATTCATTTTTACAATGCTCTGTGTTAATGGTTTTTTCATGTTCTTCCTTTTTCACTTGACAAACAAATTTTGACTATGACTGAATCGCTACCTTGCCTCTGTTTAAAATTTCCATGCAACAGATCTGTTTATCTATATTCATATTTTGACTCCATAACCCAATGGTCATGTGTTCAGTTTCAACCAATCTTACCAAACAAACAATTTTGCTTATACATATATGTCCTTGTCAATATTTTGTGAGAGATCTATCTCGGAAGAAGAAAAAAGCCATTTTTTTCTTTAAAAGTGGTGTTATCCCTAAAGTTGAACCTAGACTACAGGGGTTCAAGGTTAAACAAATATTTTAAAAATAATTCAATTAAATCAAAATAAAAACTGAATTGGTATATAATCAAAGATATAGGAAAAATCACATAACCATTTAAATATCTGTATGACATAAAATGGAATACAAAATTCAATAACAAGGGAACTACGAGCACGACTTTATGGAATGAACCTGACTCTATCACTAACGATTTGAAAGATAACTGTATTTCATTACAAGAATCATGTAGTGGATTGTATTTGACCACACACAGGATAAATCATAAAAAACATAATTCATAAAAATACAAAATCAGCTCGTAACCATAATCATATCAAAGTACAACATGTATTGAAGATGCAGATAGTTTCATGTCACACAATATAAATCAAAATTGGATTCCCATCTCTGATTGCCACCCCTTCATATCTAGCTACTATCCCTTATATACAAAACCTATGAGTTTCTAAGATAGTTATCAAATCCTATTTCTATGGATCGAATTCTTTTAAAAATAGCAAAGTCGATCTTCTTAAAACAGTCTTAATACAAGTGTAATACAAAATAAAAATAGAAATAGACATATGTCAAACCCTAATTGCTTTCAAAATCCAACAATGTTTCTAAGTCTAAAGACTCTTAGAAGCCTCTGCCAAGACAGTTAGATCACTTAAAACTTGGGATCTTTTTTGCAATCTGGCAAACTCAGCATCTTTGTTATCCATTTGATTGTGCGCCTCCTTACTCTGAGTCTTCATGTGTTCAAACTGCTTTTGGATGGTTCTTTTCTCTTTCAAGATGTCTCTAGATATTGAAAGCAACTTCTGATAATCTGCTTCCTTCTCCAAATCCTCTCATAACGTTTTATTTGTAGTCATTAACTTCTCATTAATACTTTGTAAAAACTTGGTTTTTCCCTTATATATCTGCAAAGATTTCTTAATCTGGTTCAATTCTGGAGCTATTTCAATAGCTTTTTCTTTCATAAGGACCTCATCTTGTTGTGGAAGCTTCGAGACTGAACAATCTTCTAAACACACTTGTTTATTTGTGCAAAATATTTCAGGTATAGACCCTGCAACTCCTTTAACATCAATGAAATTCTAATTATCTAAGCAATATTGACCCTTAGATGCGTGTACAGTTTCTTCACTGAAAGAATCATTTATCATCACAATTTCTTCACGGTCTTCACGCACCAATTCCATTTCTGCCTGAAATTCACTTCTTAACCTAGTCCTAGGCTTCATACCAATGCCTTCTAATCTCAAAAGTTGAACTCATACTTCATTCTTTGAAGTTATATTCGTTAACATCATACTCAATGTTTCAGGGTTTTCATCTGTAACTAAAACTTCAGGAAACAAATTATTCTGGTTTGGTTCTTCTACAAAACCCTTACCTTCTGCTTCAACATACTCAGTTTGTTCTTCATGATTTCTCATTTGCTATTTCAAGTCTTCTATTACCCTTTTTCCCTTTTCTTTGGTATTTTATTCAAACTCTAACTCTGACAACAAACTTTCCCAAGTTCATCCTTCTCTATGCAATTGTGAAATCAACAACAATTTTATTAAACCCTGATGGTATACAGAACGAGAAGTGTGTTCTGGATAGGCTTGAACCCATGTAACCATCTTTTGCAGGCTCTTTAATAGATAAAATGGGAGATTGAGTTTTAAGCTTCCATTAAGATGCATCAATAAACTTAAATGACATTTGAGGACCCTATCATAGCGACCTTCACATGTAATATAATTTTGAACCATTTCCAAGGGAATTTGCCAATTAGGTTTTATCTTGCTTACATGAATACCATTCTTCCAGTCTAATTTCTCAAACCCTGGCATTAAGAACTCACCATAATTTCCTTGAAAATCCTGCTTCTTAAACCATCTTTCTCCTTGTGCTGGAACCCCTAATGCTTCTGCAATAGATTCTTCATTCACCATGATCTTCAAACTCTTGAGCTAAACCACTCCATGTTTGTAATTTTTGATAAAGGCCATAGTCACCTGTGTATGATAACCGTGCAACTTTTCATAGAAAACAAACCATCCTGCATTTCTCACCAACTCAGCTGACCTTGGAAATTGCAGTATCCATTGTGTGTTATCGAGTTCCAGTCTGCAAATCAAGCCTCTTGGTCTTCTTTTCACCACAATTTTTGAGTCTTCTTCTATTGTTACTTTCGGCATTCTGCAAACTTTTCAAAATATAAACTTCAAAGAGCTAATGGAATTTGAGTAATATAACATGTTTTAGGGAAATATGGAATATTAATGTCAAATGTCAATACTGTCAACATTGATACCATTACTCATTACACCAAATGCCTCGATTTCATATGAAGAACATTTGTGAAAGAAAATGAGTGACACGATGTATAAAATCATTATTTAGATAGGACTGCCTCCATGAAATAATAATGATGCTTTTAAACCATAGTACCGAGCCTGTCAAATATATAATGCTTATCATGTGTTTACATACATTCATATACCATCGTTTCATTGTCACATTTTCTCAAAACAAACGATATTTATAAGACCATCAATGCAATATTTTAAGGAATGCTACCAATTTATATAACCCAATTTATAATTGATCTTTCATAAAACCTCTTGCTCTTAATATAAGTTCATAACTTTATATAATAAATGATTTGAGCCTTCAAAGGAAATCATAATAAAAAATATAAAAATTATGACACTCAAAGGTATAAAATAAGGTAAGATTAAAGAAATGAACTCAAAATAAACAAAACAAAAACTATAAAACCATAGGATAAAAATGAAAAAACAACCTTAGATATAACATCTGGCTCTGACTGGGGACAAAGATTTCCCTATGAAACGTTGAGAACATGTTGACCTGTGCCTTTAGAAATCTGCTAAAGTCATTTCTGTCTTACTGGGCTGGAGTCTTATTCAAATCAAATGATATATACAGTGAATATCTACAATAATCCTTTATGCCTCAATATGTCTGAAAATACTTTAGAAAACATCCATTGACTGGACCTGCAATTTCTTCACCATTCAAATTTTGCAAAACAAAAGTATTGTTTCCTAGAATTTTGATCATTGTAAAAGGCCCTATCCATAAATTATCAAACTTTCCATGCTTACCTTTTTCATCCTTTCATGCATCCCACCTAAGAACAATGTCACCCACTGCAAAGACATCTTTTTTAACTTTCTTATCAAAGCTTTCCTTCATCCTTTTTCTATGCATCTCAGTTGTATTTTCAATAGTTTCTCTCTCCTACTGCAATTGAATTATCTGAAACATTCGTCTTATTATATCATCAGGTTCTTCATTTATTTCCTGCATAAATTTAATGACTGGAGCAACTAATTGAATAGGAAACATATCATCAACTCCATATACCAATTGGAAAGGGGATGTCCATATTGAACTTTGAATAGTTAATCTATCAACCCAAAGAGCAAATTTTAATTTGGTATCCCAACTCCTTTTATTTTCAAATAACATTTTCTTGATATTGTTCACAATATTTTTATTACTGGATTCTGCTAATCCATTACCCTATGGGTTATATGGTGTGGACTTTTTCAAGTTAATATTATTTTCTTCACAAAATTTCATCATCTTTTTTTATTTAAAAGTAGGAGCATTATCAGTAATTAATTTCCTAGGGCATCCAAATCTGCTAAGAATATTTTCCTGTAGGAAATTAATTATGACTTGTTTAGTTGCTCTCCTTATGGGGATTGCCTCCACCCACTTAGTGAAAAAATCAGTTGCAGTTAAGATCCATTTGTGCTGACCACTAGAAGGAGGATGAATTTCACCTATAAAATCTCAACCCCACTGCTGAAATGGATCATTTACTATTATAGGCTTCAAGGGTAATGACTGAAGTTCATGCTTACCTGCAAACTTTTGACACTCCACACATGATCTGACCTGATGATACACATTTGAGAAAAGAGTAGGCCAATAATATCCTGCTCTTAGGATTTTAAAAGCAGTTGCTTTCCGGTACTTGTGCCCACCACATACTCCACTGTACAATTTATAAGTAACAACATCAACCTCTTATTTCTCCAAACACTTCAACAATATTCCTCCAGGATCCTTCCACTACAAAACCTAATCTATTAAAACATACTTCATTGCTTTAAGTTTTAATGATTTGCATTCATTTCTATTCAATTCTAGAGGGAATTGTAAGTATAAAAGGAAATATACAATGTCTCTATACCAATCAGACTTACCATACCTTCTATAAACCCAATGCTTACTGTATTCTATTGCCATATCTTGTTCTGAATGTTTTTCCATCAAATGAAGATTTAATACCTGACAATTTGATTCTGTTAGAAGCTTTGATAATCCCTGGCCTTTTACAAATTTTGTTGGTTTAATATCCACATCATATTCCATAACCTTTGCTATCCATCTACCTCTTTTTCCCTCACGGTCAGGCTATGCTAAAATATCCTTGACTGCTGAACTTGGAACATATGCCAAAATCTTGGAATGTAAAACATATATTCTGAAAAATTTGAGAGCATTAACTAATGCATATGCTTTTTTTTCCATTATATTATATTTAAGCTCTAAATCTCTTAATGTTTTACTAAAAAAATAAATTGGTTGTTCCAAACCATGTGAATTCTTTTGCAATAACACAACAGCTATAGTATCTTTAGATGAAAATGAAAAAATTGCAAAATCCTTTGTATAATCTAGAGCTATCAATACATGTGCTTCTATAAATGCCTGCTTTATGGCTTCAAATGAACGATTTATCCTAATTTTATCATTTAACTTCCTTATCCTTATTGAGCATCTCAGTGATATGTTTGATAATTTCTGCGAAATTAGGAATAAACCATCTTAAGAAATTGATTATTCCAATAAAAGATTGAATCTCCATTTTATTTCTAGGAATACTGATTTTTAAGATGCCCTTTACTCTCTCTGGATCTATTTATTTTGATTCCTTCAGTAGAAACAATATGCCCTAACAACTTACCTTCTGTCATAGCAAAGTGAGACTTTTTTGGGTTTAATGATAAACCAATTTTCGACACTTAATAAAAATATGTCTTAAATGTTTCATATGATCTTCATCAGACTTGGAGAAGACTGTAATATCATCTTGGTATATTACTACAAATTTTTCATTCTCCCCCACAAAGGCTATATCCATAGCCCTCTAAAAAGTATCACCTACGTTCATAATCCCAAAAGGAATTTTATCATACATAAAAGTCCCCCATGGAGTTGTGAATGTTGTTTTTTCTCTATCTTTAGGCTGTACTGCAATCTGGTTATAACCAGAAAAGCCATCAATCATTGAAATTCTATGAGATCCTACAACTCTCTGCAAAATCTGATCTATTTTTGGTAATTTATAATTATCTTTCAAACAAGATCTGTTCAAGTTGTGAAAATCAACACAAAGCCTTATTTCTCCATTTTTCTTACATACAGGAACCAAATTTGCATTCCATGATGAATATATCAGAGGTACAATAATTTTTGCATCTAGTAATTTCTTTACCTCTTTTTCAATTACTGACAGTAATGTTGGGTTAAGCCTTCTAAGTTTCTGTTTAAAAGGATTAGTATTTGGTTTCATAGGAATTTTATGCTAAATTATGCTAGTGTCATAAGTTTTTAAATCATGATATGACCAAGTAAAAATGTCCACAAATTCTTTCAGCAAACCAATATATTTTTTATTTTCCTTCTTTGACAGTGATTTTGACATTTTTATCATTTTAGGCTGATCTTCAGAACCAATGTTATAATCTATAACATTCTCCTTAGTGGTCTAGAAGGTGGGATTCAACAATGTATCATCCTTTGAAAACAGCCTCTTAAGTGGAACAAGTCCCTTAGGAATGAAGTTTCCTTTTAATTCAACAATCTTATGATTAGCTATCGAATCATTCCTACAAGGTCCATTTTCCGTTAATTCAAAATCATATTCTTGATCAACTAAATCATCTGAAAACTCACCTACTAATTCCAGAAATTCTTTTATCTCCTGATCATCATGAAAAACTTTCCAATATTTGATGTCATTTGGAACAGAGGGTCTGTATCTCACATCAATTGGATATTTCAAATGTGTCACTTTTGGAACTTTAAAATATGCTACTACTAAGGCTAGGGAATCAGTTGTTTCATTATATTCTCCCTGAACAAAAGTTATATTGAAAGCTATAAAGAAATTTTCAATTAAATCCAAAGCCTCATTTCTATAAACTTTCAATAAATACTGCTTTACCTGGTAAACATTTTTTACTTGCTAAATCACTAATTCAGAGTCACCAAACACAACAAGCTCTTTAATACCCAAGTCTTTTGTTGCTCTTAATCCAAGAATCAAAACCTCATACTCAACAGTATTATTGGTTGTTTTAAATTACAGTTTGTACATAAGGGAAATGACCTCACCTCTAGCTGAAATCAATAACACTCCTGCTCCTGCCCCCTCCTTACTTGATGCACCATCAAAATACATCTGCCATAAACCATCTGGTTCTTCTTTCTTTATCTGAACTGGAATATCCTTCTGTACTTGTAAAACTCCTTCAACTTCATCACTTAGTTGCAACATACAAGAACCAAGATTCTCATCAATTGAATAGATTGGATGATTATTAGGGTATTTACGATCACTTACCAAATATGCCATCTATAATTCTCTATAAAGTCTTCTGAATTATCCTCCAAATACTGGAATTGTAGCATATGAAATATCCATTTGCATATTTCCTCCCACTCCCTTTTCCCAAGATCTAGACAACAACATACCAAATTTAAGAGAAATATCTACTACAACTATATCCATCAATACACTTTTCATCGGTGCTTGAGTTAAATTCACCACCAGATCTTTAATAACCCCAATACACTTCACTGCCCTAGAATCAAATGCATACAAATCATGATATGGTTTAGTAACACTGAAACCTAAAGCTTCCATGACTGCTTTTGGCATGAGGTTATGTCAAGCACCTGAATCTAGAAGACAATTATGTAGTAGTTGATCATGTATTGAAAGAGTTACATAAAATGGAGGGGGATATTCTGAATTATCATCAGGTTTATCAAATTTTTTTGACCCCACAGTGATAGTAGGTTTTTCATCTTGCAAATTAATTTCATCGGATGGGATAGTATTCACTACATTTTTTAAAGTTTTAAAAGATGCTTCCTTGTAAGCTTTGTTTTGAATCAACTCTGTTAAAGGAATAGGGATTTTAACCTTGTTAAGTTCATCCTCCAAATTGAACCAACCTATGACTTTATTCACCTCCTCAATACTTAGCACTTCATCTTTTTTCTCTTTTACAATTTGTTTTTTATTTGAAGACATATTTTGCTTAATCGGATGAGCTTTCACAATATTTTTAGCCTATGTTGCATGTTTTACCCCTGATCTAAGACCATATGATTTTTGTGGTATTTCCTAACAAACTTCAGGCATGGACATTTGATAATTATTTTCTTCATAATGATCTAGCTCTGTAGTATAATGATAATCAGCTTTAGTCAGAAAATGAGAAGAATCATAATAAAACTCACTAATGTTGTGTTCCTGTTCTTCCAAATCATCCAACTCTCATTCATCTATCTCATATGAATCATCATCTCTCACATTATTATTTTGAAAAGGAGGTTGAATTCTTTGTTCTTCATTTTCTCGCCTGTCCCTCTGAATATCATTATTTCATCTTTCTCTTGGAAAAAACCTAGGAGCAAAAGGTCTTCTAAATTGATTTTGATTTCTTTCTCCTTTAGGTATAGGCTTGTTCTAATTTTTATTTCCCAACTCCAACCTATCAATATTAACAGACAAATTTTTAATAATTTTACTCATTTCATCCATTTTACTGTCTGAAGATCTACCTATAGGATTGGATGTAATGAT
The DNA here is from genome assembly GCA_001517045.1 of Pseudotsuga menziesii. Classification (NCBI taxonomy): domain Eukaryota; kingdom Viridiplantae; phylum Streptophyta; class Pinopsida; order Pinales; family Pinaceae; genus Pseudotsuga; species Pseudotsuga menziesii. Next base: position 176,536 of record LPNX010203608.1, on the reverse strand, counting down.
TTCATTTTTACCTTTTTTGTCTACAGTTTGATATTTCATTTCCTCCTTAAGTTTGTTTGAAGCCAAAATATTAGACTCTACTTCCAATGTTGCATCTTGCATATTTTGAAGTGACACAGACTTTCTTTCTCTCAACAATAAAGAAAACCCATGATCAAATGAATTTGCATAAGTTAACTTTGCTGATGTCTCTGAGGGTTTTATTTCAGCTGGTATTCTACTATACATTTTATTGAACCTTTTAGAAAAAACTCCCACAGCTTCATCCTTCTTTCTTTTCAATGATTCAAACTCTGTAATGTAGTAGAAATAATCTTTAGTATCTCCCCATTGTCTCATAAATACCTATTCTAAAGAATATATACCATCTATAGAGTTTGGTGGTAATTCTCTAAGCCATTTTATCACCTCACCATCTAAACTTTGAACAAAAACCCTCATCCAAACATGTTCATTCTCAAAATTCGGATTGTCTGCAAAACTCAAGTATGTGTTCCAATGTTCTTCTGTAGTAACATCTCCTTGACCATTAAATCTTGGAAGATATTTCTGGTAATATCCTCCTAGGAAAGCATTAAGAGGCTGGGGAAAAACTAGTGGGGCATATATTGCTGCTACCATAGTAGCCATCCGATTTTTAGGGTGAGCCATTCTAGGGCTGGAAATATTTGAACTTGTATTAGACTGATTGGTGCTTGAATGTTGTGATGAAGGAAGCAAATTACTGGGATTTGGTTGATTCACTGGGATGGTATTAACAAAAGTTATATGAGTTGAAAACAAAGAAGAAGCTCCTGTCTGCAATGCTTCAAGTCTAACCTTCTTAGACAACAAAGGATTTGTGAAGACTTGGAAATTGTCAATTTGAGAAGGGGTAAATAGTAGATCTAATTCTTGTTTTCCTTTTTCTAAATGTGGATCAAAAGAAGGAACAGGGATATATGAAGATTCAAGAATCTCCAAGGATAAAGGATGTTTAAATTTTTCTAATGAGGTAGAGCTTAGCCTTCTCCTAGCCCCTTTTAATATCTGTTCAAGATATGAGACTCCTGGATTTAAAGGTGATGAGGGATTTCTTCGAGTTCCTATATTTTTTGAAGCTACTACAACTTTATATAGGTGACTGATGTAGTCTATAATAGGTCTCACTGATCTTGTTCACCTTCCAAAATAAGATACATAAGAATGTCGAATACCTAGGGAAGATGTCCTTCTGTTTCTCTGTCCCCGGCAACGGCGCCATAAGATGTTATCCATAAAGTTGAACCTAGACTATAGGGGTTCAAGCTTAAAGAAATATTTTAAAAATAATTCAATAAAAACTGAATTGGTATGTAATCAAAGATATGGGAAAAATCACATATCCATTTAAATATCTGTATGACATAAAATGGAATACAAAATTCAATAACAAGGGAACTACGAGCACGAATTTATGGAATGAATCTGACTCTGTCACTAAAGGTTTGAAAGATAATTATATTTCATTACAAGAGTCATGTAGTGGATTGTATTTGAACACACAGGATAAATCATAAAAAACACAATTCATAAAAATACAAAATCAACTCGTAACCATAATCATATCAATGTAGAACCTGTATTGAAGATGCAGAGAGTTTCATGTCATACAGAATACATCAAAATTGGATTCCCATCTCTGATTTCCACCCCTTCCTATCTAGCTACTATCACTTATATACAAAACCTCTGAGTTTCTGAGATAATTATCAAATCCTATTTCTATGGATCAAATTCTTTCAAAAATAGCAAAGTCGATCTTCTTAAAATAGTCTTAATACAAGTGTAATACAAAATACAAATAGAAATAGACATCTATCAAACCCTAATTGCTTTCAAAATCCAACTATGATTCTAAGTCTAAAGACTCTTAGAAGCCTCTACCAAGACAGTTAGATCACTTAAAACCTAGGATATTTTTTGCAATCTGGCAAACTCAGCGTCTTTGTTCTCCATTGGATTGTGCGCCTCCTTACTCTAAGTCTTCATGTGTTCAAACTGCTTTCGGCTGGTTCTTTTCTCTTTCAAGATGTCTTTAGATATTAAAAGTAACTTCTGATAATCTGCTTCCTTCTCCTCTAAATCCTCTCATAACCTTTTATTTGCAATCACTGTAACTTCTCATTAATACTCTGTAAAAACATGGTTTTCTCCTTATATGTCTGCAAATATTTCTTAATCTGGTTCAATTCTGGAGCTATTTCAATAGCTTCTTCTTTCATAAGGACCTCATCTTCTTGTGGAAGCTTTGAGACTGAACAATCTTCTGAACACACTTGCTTATTTGTGCAAAAGATTTCAGGTATAGACCCTGCAACTCCTTGAACATCAATGAAATTCTCATTATCTAAGCAATATTGACCCTTAGATGCCTATACAATTTCTTCACTGAAAGAATCATTTATCATCACAATTTCTTCACAGTCTTCATGCACCAATTCCATTTCTGCCTGCAATTTACTTCTTAACCTAGTCCTAGGCTTCATATCAATGCTTTCTGATCTCAAAAGCTGAACTCACGCTTCATTCTTTGAAGTTATATTCTTTAACATCCTACTCAATGTTTTACGGTTTTCATTTGTAACTAAAACTTCAGGAAACAAATTATTTTGGTTTGGTTCTTCTACAAAACCCTTCCCTTCTGCTGCAACTTATTCAGTTTGTTCTTCATGATTTCTCGTTTGCTGGTTCAAGTCTTTTATTACCCTTTTTCCCTTTTCTTTGGTCATTTCTTCAAACCCTAACTCTGACAACAAACTTTCCCAATTTCATCCTTCTCTATGCAATTGTGAAATGAGAATTTTTTTTATTAAACCTTGATGGTATACAGAATGAGCAGTGTGTTATGGATGGGCTTGAACCCATGTAACCATATTTTGTAAGCTCTTTAATAGATATAATGGGAGATTGAGTTTTAGGCTTCCATTGAGATGCATCAATAACCTTAAATGACATTTGAGGACCCTATCATAGTGACCTTCACATGTAATATAATTTTGAACCATTTCCAAGGGAATTTGCTAGTTGGGTTTTATCTTGCTTACATGAATACCATTCTTCCAGTCTAATTTCTCAAACCCTGGCATTAAGAACTCACCATAATTTTTTTGAAAATACTACTTCTTAAACCATCTTTCTCCTTGTGCTGGAACCGCTATTGCTTCTGCAATAGATTCTTCATTCACCATGATCTTCAAACTCTTGAGCTAAACCACTCCATCTTTGTAATTTTAGATAAATTCCATGGTCACATGTGTATGATAACCCTGCAACTTTTCACAAAAAAAAAAAACCATCCTGCATTTCTCATCAACTAGGCTGACCTTGGAAATCGCAGTATCCATTGTGTGTTATCGGGTCCCAGTCTGCAAATCAGGCCTCCTGGTCTTCTTTTCACCACAATTTCTGAGTCTTCTTCTAGTGTTACTTTTGGCATTTTACAAAATTTTCAAGATATAAACTTCACTGAGCTAATGGAATTCGAGTAATATAACAGGTTTTAGGGAAATATCGAATATTAATGTCAACTGTCAATACTGTCAACATTGGTACCATTACTCATTACACCAAATTCCTCGATTTCATATGAAGAACATTTGTGAAAGCAAATGAGTGACACGATGTATAAAATCATTATTTAGACAGGATTGCCTCCAAGAAATAATAATGATGCTTTTAAACCATAGTACCGATCCTGCCAAATATATAATGCTTATCATGTGTTTGCATACATTCATATACCATCGTTTCATTGTCACATTTTCTAAAAAAAAATGATATTTATAAAACCATCAATGCAATATTTTAAGGAATGCTGCCAGTTTATATAACCCAATTTATAATTGATCTTTCATAAAACTTCTTGCTCTTAATATAAGTTCATAACTTTACATAATAAATGATTTGAGCCTTCAAAGGAAATCATAATAAAAAATATAAAAATTATGATCCTTAAAGGTATAAAATAAGGTAAGATTAAAGAAATGAACTCAACATAGACCAAAATAAAACTATAAAACCCTTGGATAAAAATGAAAAAACAACCTTAGAGATAACAAGTGGTTTTTGTTGTTACCTGGGAATAGCCTTTACAATGTTGGGTAATTTTGCAATGATAACAAGAATAATAAGGGCGTGTTTAAGAGTTAGAGGTAGAGAGAAAGGGTTATGGGTTTAGGGGTGGGGGAGAGGGGACATACAGGTGTTACTGGTGAGGGGGGAAANAGAATGAATGGGACGGTGGGGTGTTAGGGAGAGACAAGATGGGGGTTAAACGTAGGGAGAGGAGGAGGAGGGGGGGGGGTTAACAAGAGCTAGGGGGAGGAGGGGCGTGGGAAAGGGGGGAATAAAATAATAAACGTATTGGTATAATTGAAAAAACAAGAACTCATTGTAGTATTTAAAAACGTGTTCCCATTGTTCTTCAATAAAACGTGTGCCCATTGTGCTTCAATAAAATGCATGCATGTTGTTCTTCAATAAAATGTGCCCCCATTTTTCTTCAATAACAAGCGCACTCATTTTGTTTAAATTCAAAAATGTATTCCCTCCAAATGATAAGGCCAAGCCTCCACCCATGCTGGCATGGAATTCTTATGCCTAAGTGTATGCTTCAGAATTTGCTTCAGACTTCGGTTTGGATTCAACATTCTTATGCCTTAGAGTATGATAAACCATGGCTAATAGGGAATTATATCCAAATTTTCAATATGCTCGTGTTTATCCATTGGTTACAGTATGCTGCACACCTCCATTTTTTATGAAATTTTTGAAACATACATGGTTTTTTTTGCAGATTCCAAATATGTAATTTTTAACTAGAATATATATTTTTTCTATTTTTTTCTTATTTATCTTCTGTCATCACTCAACTAAAAAAATACATTGTTAGTGTTTCATCCATATCTCTTTCATTTCTCAACCATTTTGAAAACAAATTGTATGGTGCAATAAAAAACATCGACCTCTACATGCTATAAAAAAACCATTTCTAAATAATTGAATTAAGACATTCAAACACTGCACCCACAATTGACATACCATTTTTGAGGTTTGATCACTTAGATAATTAAAAAATAAATAAAAATATTATTTTTATTATTGGAAAAATAGTCGTGCACTGGTACTATATGTTCTCTATATGTCTACCAATTTTTGTAAGTTTATTCCATCATTTAGTCACTCAAAGGCTGCACCCACAAAAACATATACCTTATAATTTGTCCCAAAAATAAAAATTTCCCGTTAAAAAATATCTAACTTTAGATAGTTAAGAACATTTTCAATAGAAAAAAATTATATATTTGGAAAAGTCATTCAATTTCCTACATTTCTTGTTTTTTACTCATCGCAATATTCATTGTGAAGTGTCTCAAAATATCCATGTAATTTGATAGATTCATGTTTGTTCAGTTTTCTATTGCATCTAACACATCAAAAGAGACCCTCATCATCTTGCACACACCCTCCATTACAGAGATCTAAACGAGCTGTAATTTACCTCCCCCAATGATATCATCTTCATATCATCTTCATAGGATTCCATGAAGGAATAGGGGCCTAAGGCCATTGAGAGTACCTCCTTGGATAAGAAGTTTTCCCTTGGATAAGAAGTCACACCAGTATGCCAGTTCCAAACTTGACAGAGTTGCCTTGTTGTTTTCCCAATTGATCACAATTGATGAGTCTCCATAGATATGGAGAGGTGGAAGACCAATAGCCTTTGCAAAATAGATCAAGACCCAAAGTGCCAGTAATTCGGCCTTGGTATTTGTGTTGTGTGCACATCCCAACTTCAAACTAAAATAATGCAAAGGAGTGATAGCCAAAAGAAATCCCGCACCCCCAATCGAACATGTATCTACCCCATCAAAGAAGCCATAGGGGTAATTAAGAACTAGTATAGGACCCACCACCCTCACTTTGTTAGTTTTACATGTAGAAGGATATTCATTCACAGCTTCAATCGCAGAGCCCATGAGGGAAAAGGTGCTAAAGCTCACAGTAACCATAATTCTATGACAAGTTTACTTCAGCTTCAGTTGTTGCAATCAACCACTCGTTGTTGCAATATATTAGAATCAATTGGAAGCGAGGAAAAATAGAATAAATTCTTAATCACTCAATCTGTCAAATATTCACATGCGTAGTCATCAAGTGGAATAATGACAACATGACCCATCACATGGGACCCCTTTATGAGTCATCATGTGGACACTTCCAACTGATCTTCCCCTTTTCTCTATGACATCATCATAATTATGACCGAAGTGATTTTGAAAGGTATGCTTCCATATTCTCTCAAGGTTTCCAAATAAATGACAACATATGTCATATCAGCAAGTCTCTTCATTCTTACACCAATGGTCGCGTCACCTACAACCTATTTTATTTAGTTTGGTAGAGTCCCTTTCTTTTGCGGATCATTAAGTGTCTCGTCATAGTCCTTACAACTTACATTTCACTTTGAATAGGGATTTGTTCTTGAGATATACCAATTGTATTCGCTTAGAATTTTGACCTTGTCCAGATGCCAAGTATGCAAAACTTCACTTCTCTCTGCGGAAGACTAAAAGTCTGCGATCATACATTTTATCTCACCTTTCTTTCTTTTCTCTTTTCTCTTTTTTTTCTATACAACTAAGTCACAGCTATAGAAATATGGTTTCATTTGACTCCTGTCCTCTCACCTCTGTCCCATCTAATTTTTCTAACTTCATTTCTCCTCCATCAGTGATTTACTTGACAACATATGGTCCTAACCAATGTGTTTTCAACTTTCCTGGATGCTTGAAAAACTTGTTGGCATACATAAGAACAAGACCTTTGACTTCAAAATGCTTTCTCTTAATATGTATATCATGCCATAACTTCTGCCTTTTCTTTTCTACATTTTGGTGAAATCCTCCAACAAAACGTTCTTCCTAGAGGTGTACTAATTGAAGTAACCTATCTTCCACAGCATCAAAATCTGTCATTTTAGTGATCACAACAACTCTTAAACTTGGTACAATATATTCCATAGGCATGACAGCTTCTTGTCCATATACCAACCTAAATGGAGTTTGACTTGTCAACTTCTTACAAGTCGTGCGATATGCCCACAATACTGCAAAAATATTTTGATCCCTATCATCTCTTCACGCATTGCAAATATTTGTCAATGCATTTTATAGAATCTTATTGAATTCTTCAACAAATATATTTACTTGAGGATGATATGGTGTTGTTATTCTATGTTGTATCTGGAATTCCTCAGTCAATTCTTCAATCAATTGATTAACAAAATGCGTACCTTGATCGCTGATTAAAATATTTTGGCACTTGAACCTTGTCACAACATTTTCAAATAAAAAATTCACAGCAGTACAATCCTTTACTGGCCTTGTTTTTCCCCATATGGTTAGATAATCAGTCACAGTGATAATATACCATGCTCCTATGTGATTTCCCAGTGAACTAATAGGGCCTACAAAATAAATAAACAATTTATAGAATGCATGTAATGTTATCTGCGGTACCAATGAGATTTCATCTATATTCGAGAAGGATTTCCAGTTCTTTGACATAAATCACAGCCGTAACAATAATCCTAAGTATATGCATGCATGGTGGGCCACCATAATCCTACTTGTAAAATGTTATGCATCATAGCGTTTCTTGCATATTGGCCTTTTGTGACACCAGCATGTGCTTCATTTAATATCATTGGGCGCTCATTCTCCAAATCACAATGCCGAAGTATCTCATTAGGACCCATTTTATATAAGTGTCTAATGATCAACTGGAAATCAAGAGCTCACAACACCAAAATGTATGATATATTTATAGAAACACGTACTCAGAAAATGTATGATATCGTTATACTAATCATCAAACATGGTTATCACAAACAGTTGTGCATCAGGAATATTGTCTTTTAGGCTAGTAGGTTCTTCTCGACTTTCAATCCTTGAAAGATTTTCTTGCCTTAAATTCAACTGACCAAGTTTAACAACTATTTAAAAATAAAATATTGGAAGAGGAGAAGCCACCGACAGATATTCGCCCCCAACACTGGCTTGTTGACCAAATATTTCAGCACAGAATGGTTAGTGTACATCTTGAAATGTCCTTAGAGTAAATAATGTTTAAATTTCTTCAGTGCATATACCATCATTATCCCTTCTCTCTCCATCGTGGTATAATTCTTCTTTGCAGTTTATAAATTCCTGCTAGCAAAGGAAATGGGATGATTAATCAATCATTCACCAGGATGCATCAGTACCATCCCAAGTGTAACATACGATGTGTCAACATGAACATGGAACTCTTTTTCCCAGTCTGGAAATATAAGTATTGGCGTAGTAGCCATCTTGTTCTTCAGCTTGTCCAGAATCCCTTGACAATATTCTGTCTAATGAAACTTAGTGTCATTTTTTAGCAGTTTTTCCATCGAAGCAGTCACCTCCGCATATCCTTTGATAAAATTCCTGTAGTATCCAATATGTCCTAATGTTTCTCTTGAGTGTTTAACTGTAGTAGGTGGTGGTAGGTCGAGGATGATCACAGCTTTGGCTGGATCAATGAAAAATTCAGTCGTGATATACCACATGGCCCAAAAGAGCTCCAAAAGGTGCGCAAAAGATACACTTCTTCAAATTCAAGGAAATTTGATACTAATGACAACATTCCAACATCATTCTCAATGTTTCTATATGGTCTTTTACATGGTCAAATACTGTCCAATCATCAAAGTAGACTTCAATAAATCTATGTATAAAATATTTAAAGGAAGCAACTACAATTCTGGAAAAAATCACACGCGCATTCTTAAGTCCAAAGGGCATTACCGTATACTGGAAAAAAACCCCCTTCATCACAAAGGTAGTCTTGTGTCATTCCTCCTTTGCAATTCTGATCTGATGGTATCCATAAAATCCATCAGTGAAAGAGTACATCTTGTGTCCTCTGAAATTCTCTAGTATCACATATGTAAATGGAGTCCGAAAAAAATCATGCAAGAAAGCATCATTTAACTTTCTCAGGTCGAGAAAAATTCTTACTTCACCTGAGGTCTTCTTGTCATGTACTACAATTGGAGTAATCCATTCTAATTCTTTGATAGGTTCTATAATTCCTGCCTCCAACATTCGATGCAATTCAGCTTTATCCTTTTCTTTATATCATGGGTTTAATCTGTATCACCATTGTTTGACCAGTTTTGTGTTGGGTCTCAAAGGTATCTTCATTTCGCCAAGGTCGTTGACTATTACTTTCATTTCTGAAAAACTTAGTAGGGAATAGATCATGGAATTCATTCAACAAGTCAGTGATCTTCCCCACAGTCTCATCATCCCAATAGTCTCCACTATTGGTGAAATTGGGATTTTCAAGCGAGCCAATATTTACTTTCTTAATATTAAGTGGAATTTGAAATTGGTCACTAGAAATGCCAATTCCTTCCACTGCGTGCATACCTTCTAATTCAGGTATGTTTAACTCAAGCGGATCATCATCATCTAGTTATCATATGACATATTAACATTCCATCCAATGGTGGTCTGTTGTGCTTCATTGATGGAAATTTGTGGTTGTGACAGGGATTTCTTAAAATATAGTTTCCTTCATTATATGTAGCGCAACATCAATTGTTGGGTGTTCACTTGACAAACCAAATGTATGGTTGAATCTTGTAGTTAACTCCTCCCACTCAAGTGTTCCTCGTCACATCTTCGCTAATGTATACCAATTCCTTGGTACCATATTCAATGTATGTATGAATCAATGAGCCCATTCTTTTCATGGATATTCTTTCCATGTCGTGCGACAATCCTCAATATGTTCCATAGGATTTTTCAATCCTGTATACTTACAACCAGTATATATGATCTCTTCTTCAAATCTAATCTCCAGCAATATTTTACATTGTTTCCATTCAAATATAGATTTTTTATGTGTACCCCACCATCTAGAGGGCGTATCTTTTAGCATAAATTCCAAGGCGTACAATCGTTGTGATTATGTAACTTTTTCTTCAAAATCTACCAAAAAAGAGGTAAGGTTGGGTAAACATTCATATGTAGGAATCTCACTTGCCTCAACTGCTACCCATCGTACAGATCTTTTAATTCTTGTGCATCTTCTCATGGAAACTTCATGTAGTCAGTTCTGCCAATTTTTTAATGTGTCGCCTAAATCGGATGTGCAAGAGCTTACACTCCAAGATCTCAGCTTTCCGTCAATTGTTGGGTTTATATAATTGTCTCTTGAAGACATGATATTATATTGTGGTCTAGGTAATTACCTTGGCCTACATTATTCAGTGTCTCAACATATCTCTTCCCTTCGAGCGGATCAATTGGTGTGACCACCCTTATTTCAAAATCTTCAAAAGATAAGATTATTTTCTTAAAATTAGTTATGGTCTGATGATATATCGCCCAATAAATTCCCAAAAGTGCAGGATAGGGATTTGTGTCATTGACACTGTCGATCACTTCAAAGTCTGCATATTTCCTCAAGCCTTCAACTTTGAGAGGTACTTGGGTCAGTTGTGTGGAAATTGAACCCAAGAGATATATCAATTACACTCACAAAATTGCTAATCAAACATGCAAAATTCACACAAAAGGAGACTGAAATTGGAGAATAAATTAATATTGTGTTGAATAAGTGTACAATATCCAACCATATGAAGTAATAGGCTGCTCAAATATATAAGTACATTACATATTTGAAAGCACTATGTTTCTATTCGAAATGGTAAAAAAGCAAGCTTACTAAAACAAGTCAAATCCCCCATAGGTGCAAAAAGGAATTTCCAAATCCATGAAGATCCTCATGAATTAGATAAAGCAAGTGGGAAAGCTAATATGTGGTGGAAATACAACTCATTCATGTTTTTTTATGGAGAAAATGAAGGAGGATGATGTGTTCAGAAAACAAGGCAAGTTCCCCTAGACTAGCTTTTCCTTTATGCCTTAAAACAAATGTAAAGCAAGGCAGCTTTCAGAAAAATCAAATATGTGCTTTAAGGAACTAGGAATAAAGAATACATGTTAAATATGATTCCAATATGATTCCAAAGCACTCCATGACCCATATTAGCAAGTATTGACTTCTAGGAACATGTAGAATTCAACTAGCATAGAGAGGGAATCTAGGATTCTAGGAATAAGACAAAAATGATTTAATTAATGTCAAATTTGGGTAACTATGGGTTGATTATTATAACACCCCCCCTTAAGCCTAACTTTATGAGTAAATATCATAAAATTCTAGGGCCTAGAAACAAGGCTTAGTCACCCTTTTACATACTGCATGTCCATACAACCAAGGAAAGAGGTAAAAACCCAGTGGGAAAATTCTCCCTTAAACATGGACAGGAAAACAAAATTTTGAAAATATTGTCATCAATCATTCTTCACCTCATGATCAGAAATCCCCAGTAGTGATTTCATATTAATGAAGGTCTTCTCACATAATACTTTGGTGAAGATGTCTGCTACTTGTTCTGAAGATCCGCAGCAGAGTAGGGAAATGGTACCATCATGCACAAGCTCCCTGATGTAGTGCATATGGATCTCAATGTGCTTGGGTCTTTGTCTTTGAACTGGATCATTGGATATTTGAATGGTTTTTTTTATTTTCACAATAGATTACTGTTGAAAACTCTGATTTGAAACCACATTCTCGAAGTATTCCCTGTAACCATAAACATTGAGTAGTTGCATTTACAACTCCTCTATACTATGTCTCTATAGATGAGAGTGCTATGGCACTCTGCTTCTTACTTGACCAGCTGATTGGTCCTTCTGCAAACATGAACACATATCCTGAGGTATACTTTCTATTTGTGTTGTCACCTTCCCAATCATTGTCAGTAAATCCAACTAGCTCTAAGTCAGATTTTGCTTTGTAGAAAATCACATGAGTCCTTGTTACCTGAACAAAGTTTAGGATCCTCTTGGATTCTCTCCAATGGATCTCATGATGCTGATACATGTATATTGAACCCACACTAACTTCATAAGATAATTCATGTCGAGTATGTGTAAGATAAAGTAAACACCCAATCAACTTCCTATACAGTGTATTATTCACCATAGGAGAGGAACTTGCTTCTTCAAGCTTAACTCCTAAAAGGAATGGAGTCTTTCTTGGATTGCAATATTTCATGCTAAAATTGATGAGAAAATATGAAGCATACTTTGACTGATGAACCTTGATTCCATGTTGGGATTGAACAATTTTGAGACCCAAGAATTGGCTCAAAAATCCCAAATCTGTCATAGAAAAGGCATGGTTCATTGCATCCTTCAAGGAGGCAATATCTTTCTTTTAAATTCTTGTAATCAAAAGGTCATCCACATAGATAACAATAATCATTAAATAACCATGAATCAGCTTCAAATATAAATTAGGATCATACTTTCATCGAACAAAACTCAATGACACCAGAAAGTTATCAATCTTGGCATACCAAGCCCTGGGAGCTTGCTTGAGCCCATACAATGATTTCTTCAACCTGCACACTAAATATGGATTATATAAAAAACATTCTGGTTTATGCATATAAATATCTTCATTCATATATCCATTTAGAAATGCACACTTTACATCCATGTGATGTACCTCCCACTGCTTTGAAGCTGCAATGGCTAGAGCAAGCCTTATGGAGTCCATCTTTGCCACTGGTGCAAAGGTCTCATTGTAGTCAATACCATGTACCTAAGAGTATCCCTTGGCTACCAATATTTCCTTATATTTCAAATGTGGACCATCAGCAAAAAACTTAGTTTTGAAGACCCACTTACACTTCACTAGCTTCCTCCTTGGGGGAAGATCAACCAGTTCCCATGTGTTCTTCTGGAGCGAGCTGAATTATTCTTTCATGGATGTTTTCCATATTCAATCATGTGTTGCATATTCATATGTCTATGAATTAGAATCTATCATCAAATAACACTTCTTAGCAAAGAGAGGATCTTTCACACAAAGGGCACTCTCAAATTGAGATCTAGTCCTCCTAGTGTCATTATGATTTCTAGCTAGTTCCCCAGCTGCATGAATGGTCCTTGCTACCCACTTTGGTCTTGTAGGGCTGTTAGGATCTGAAATTAATTCACCATTATCAGGAATATCAGAATATAAAAAACCATTATTCTCTTCACTTACAATCAATGGCTGTCGTGGTGAAGAGGAGTCTCCAACTTCAATTGCTGCTGAAGGCTCTTCTTCGAACTGAACACTTATTTCAATGAAAGATTTGTTAGTGATCAATTTTATCAGCTTGTACCCTTTTTCATCTTCATAATACCCAACAAATAGGCACTCTTAGCCTTGGGGTTGCAAATCCTTCCTCTTTTCAGTTGGAATTCTAGCCCAAGTCTTTGAGCCAAAAATCCTAAAATGGGTCACATATGGCTTGTGCCCACTCCAATCTTCAAAAAGAATCATACCATCAAGCTACTTATGTGGCACCCTATTCTGGATATAGGATGCACATTTTATAGCTTCATCCCAAAACTTTGGTGGAAAATTTTTAGCCTCCATCATACAAGTTTCCATCTCCTTTAGTGATCTGTTCATTCTCTCAGAAACACCATTTTTCTATGGTGTGTAAGGGATAGAATGTTGCATATAGATACCTACATCTTTGCAATACTGGATGAACATAGACTTGACATACTCACCATCATTGTCAAATCTGAGGATCTTGAGTTTCCTCCCAGACTGGTTTTCAACCAAGGCTCTAAAGACTTTGAAAAGGTAAAAAACTTCAGACTTATGCTTTAGGAAGTGAACCCAACAATACCTGGAAAAGTCATCTATGAAGGTGAGTGCATATTTAGCTTGACTGATGGACATATGAGGGAATGGACCAGCAATGTCACTATGGATCAACTCAAGAGGTGTAGAAGTTCTCTCATACTTGTGGTCTAGGTGTTTTCCTAGGATACAACCTTGACAGACTCCCTTAGAAAACTTGATCTTTGGTAACCCTATGACCATGTATTTTTCACTTGAACCAGATAGATACTTGTAGTTAATATGGCCAAATACTTCATGCCAAAGATTTCTTGCTTCATTATGATTAGTAAGAAGAGAAGAGGGGTTTGAGTAGGGTAGAAAATGGGAAAACTTGTATACCTTTGAAGTGTGATCAACAACACCTTTTGCTATGACTTTACCATTTGAAATCTTAGTGATTTCAACTTCATTGGGGGAGAAGCTGACTTTCTTTGGATACCTAGTGTGATTCATATGATACACTGACAAGAGATTAGAGGCAATACCTGGAGCATACAACACCTTATTGAAATTACCATGGTTAAGATCAATCCTACCCTTTCCCATACTGTCATTCAGAGAGTTATCTCCCAAAACTATTGGTGGACCTTTCGACATGTCAAGAAAAGAGAAGATCTCTTTTGTCAAAACCATATGTCTGGAAGCTCCAGAATCAATGATGAAACTAGGTGAGCTTGAGGTGCTAGCAACCAAGGCATGTACTCTCTCCCTGTCTTTTGAATTTGATCCTTCTTCCCTCTTCTTTGAGCAATCAAGAAGGGAGATGTTGTTCTTCTCTAGGAGTTGGGTCAACATGTCTATTTGATTTTTCATACAAGATCTCTCATTATGATATCCCTTACTGCAGTATGCACACTTGCTCATCTCTCTTTTCCTCTTATTCTTCTAGGGGTTCTGCCCTGGAGCATGAGGACTCCTCTTGAGACTTTTCCTTGTCTCTCTTTTGCTCGGGTGGCATTTTAGCTTTTTTCTTGATTTTTGAATCCACCTTCAAATCTCCAACAAATAAAGCTTGGTCTTTGGAAGGTTTGATGGTTCCCATCATCACCAATTTATCTTGCTCCTGAGTGAGGGATTCCATGAACTCAACAAGCTTAGGCATATTCCAAGTTCGAGATGTCAATTTAGTGGTATAGAATATCGAAACAAAAAATGAATAGTCAGGACCAAGCTTTGAGAGAATGGTAAAAACTATTTGCTCCTCCTTCTTTTCAATCCCACATTGTTTTAACTTCAAAACAAGGGCCTTAAACTTGGTAAAATAGAGTTGCAATGATTCGAAGCTACTGGGATTCAAGGAGATCAATTCATTCTTGATATGATGTCCTCTCATCTCATATGTATTTCCAAAAATCTATTCAATATTCTACCACACCTCATTAGGAGATGTCAATGAATCAAGATGAAAGAGGAGGTCGCTTGAAATACTCAAACACAAAAGACCATAGGCCTCATCCCACCTGTTGTGCCATTTGATTTTCTCTGCAGCTGCATTGGAATATGCCTTAGTAGCCATGGTAACCTTATAGAGACCTTTCAATCTCAACAATATCTCCATATCAGCTTTCCGTTCGAATAAATTGAATGGAGTCAAGATGATCCTTTGATATTGGTCCATATCTTAGCTCTTATGCCTTTCAGTCAGCAGAATCCGATCCCAGTCAGTCATGTCAAACCTACAATAAAAATTTGGAAGGAGAGAAATCGATCTACAAAGGCTCTGATACCATGTGGAAATTGAACCCAAGAGATAGATCAATTACACACAAAATTTCTAATCAAACATGCAAAATTCACACAAAAGGAGACTGAAATTGGAGCATAACTTAATCCTGTATTGAATAAGTGTACACTATCCAACCATATGAATTGATAGGATGATAAAATATATAAATACATGATATATTATAAAGCACTAGGTTTCTATTTGAATTGGTCAAAAAGCAGGCTTACTAAAACAAGTCAAATCCCCCATAGGTGCAAAATGGAATTTCCAAATCCATGAAGATACTCAAAAATTAGCTAAAGCAAGTGGGAAAGATAATATGTGGTGGAAATACAACTAATTCATGACTTTTTATGGAGAAAAGGAAGGAGGATGATGTGGTCAAAAAACAAGGCAAGTTCCCCTAGACTAGCTTTTCCTTTATGCCTTAAAACATATGTAAAGCGAGGCAGCTTTCAAAAAAAGAAAATATGCACTTTAAGGAACTAGGAATAAATAAAACATGCTAAATATGTTTCTAGGATGATTTCCAAGCACTCCATGACCCATCTTAGCAAGTATTGACTTCTAGGAACATGTAGAATTCAACTAGCATAGAGAGGGAATCTAGGATTCTAGGAAGAGGACAAAAATGATTTAATTAAATTCAAATAGGGGTAACTATGGGTTGATTATTCTAACAATTTTTCCAATGGATAGAAAATTCAACTTATTCACAAGACTTAGTTAAATGGGAGACCAATCCAGTCATCACTTATCCAAGCTCTCCCATGTTTGTCTTGTCAAGATATTAACATTAGATCCCAGGTCTAAAATGCTATTGTCCATATCATAATCTTCTATCTATGCAGTCATTCGCAATTCTCAGCTATTTTTTAATATCTTACCAATATGGTTAACTCTCTTTTCATTTCATAGCTCTTCTGGAGTTTTTTCTATGAGCGTTGTCATTTCTGTGACAACATCTCTATCATGGATTAATGCTAAACAACTTTTGAAAAATGATTGAATCTTACTAACCCTTTTCATTGGCTGCTTCCATAGTAATTATTCAACTCTTTTGGGAATCATATTTACTTTTCATATGTTGATAGCTGGTTGGCATTAACAAACTATGGTCGCACATCCAAGAAGAATTCCTTCTCCTTCTGGACATTTAATGGGGATTTCTTTTGTGTCGCAGGTCGCACCTGCGATTGTCCATGATGTGTATTTTGTTTTTTTGTTGTCGTGGCACCTTCTCTTGTAACAACAACAATGTTTGGTTCTCTTGGCTCAAAAAAAATCATCTCAATGTTTTGGTTTGGGTTGGTGTTCGAATTCTGCGTAGGATTGGAATTTCACATAGTTCTATCCTTCCATTTTCGCAATCAATTGCGGACACTATTGGACGATGTGGTCAAATTATTTACAATATGTACATGTCTTTGCAGGACATTGTAAATATCGATCAAAGTGTCCTAGTTTTCCATGGTTATAACAAATAACTTGGCCTATTCCTCCTTGACCAAATCCTCCTCCTCCTTGTTGTTGTGCTTGGCCTCGACAATTTCCACCCACCCCCCTTTGCTGAGGGTATTATTGTTGTGGTGGATACTGATTCTGTTGGTATTGTGGCTGATGATATTATGGTGGTGGATATTGAGAAGGTTGATACTGAGGCTATGCTTGTTCATCTTGCATTTTCTCATCATTTTTCATCAAGTAGTATCCACTATCTTTTCTTGCAACAGCTGAACTGCTCTGCAATCATTCTCATCATGTCCTACCGACTTACAAAATTTACAGTATAGGCTAATTGGTGCACTTACAATATTCTATAAATACAAACATTCTTCTAAATTATGGCCTCTAGTCTAACATATTCTGCACCAAGAAATTCCTTGGGTGTTTATCGAGTTCAACGCTCCTTATGTGACATAATTCATGAGTGGAAGGAAATCATCTTTATGGTTCCCGTAAGTTCTACATCTCGTACACCACAATTATTCTTGGAATTCCTTTTGATGTCCTGGATTTGAACCTTAATATTGGTCAACTGCAAATGGATTTGCATCATTCCTATGCCCGTCTCTCCAATCGATGAGGATTCTAGATTCATGGCTATTTCAAGCACTTCCTTTTGCGACGTGATTTTCTATTGCATCAATGGGATTCAGATGTGTGGAAGCAATGAAGAAATGAACCATTCCTTGTTCTGTACATCTAACATTTGGAATATCACTTTGGCCATTAATGTCTTGAATCTTTGGTCAAAGTCCCAAACAAAATCTACAGGTAGCTGCTTGATTTATTTAATCTTAGTAATGTACTGTGACTCAGACTTCAACTTTGTAAAATCATATATCATTCCCACTTGAATCTGGTCGAGAATTTTCTAGGAAAATCCTACTGGCACTATAGAAAAATTCATTTACCAGTCTAGCGCATGACCTCGCAGAGTTGTGATCATCTATTCTTTATTTATGTTTTCATCTTGGATTTGTCGTACAGTCCATATGGATTCACATATAAACCAATGTTTATTTGGGTCTTCTAACCCAATTCCATTGATTATTGGAAACTTAATGTTGGTCCCATCCATTGTATTAACTATTGGTATGTTTAGAACAAAATTTTGACTAGTTGGACTCCCTTGCCTGCTATTCACACTGTTAGTACTACTTGTATTTACAAATCTACTTGGAGATAATTATCTATATCTCACCTATGGCGATGTGCGTGGTGCTATAGGTGTGTCATATCTCTGTTCTAGGTACAGAGCTTTAGTTTATTCTTCTGATTCTTCTTCTCCTTCAGATATTGGTCGATATTCTTCTTCTTTGTCGTAAGACCCTTCATCTAAGTATGACTCAATCTCGTAGTCTTCTTCTTCCTTGGTCGTGTTGCAACTCCCTCTTCCTATCAGAGTCTTTCTTCACTTTCTAGACCGAAATCTTCTTCCACTTCTTAAGAGACCAACCTTTAGTTCAGTTCAACTATCTCCAGGGAACATCTCAACTTAGATTGTGCCATTTTCTACAAAGTTCTGTTGTGACATACCCACCTGTTTGTGCACAGCTTCCAACTTGTCACATTCATAGGATGATTTTTTCACATAGAAGCATTTTTATCCACGACTTTAAAGACGACAAATATCTACCGCAGGGTCCTTGAAATTTTTTTTGCTCCATGTCACTATATGAGGTTATTATGTCGACAAAAAAATAAGTAATGTATCCCTCCAAAATACCATCTACCCAAAAATATACATCCCTCGACAAATGCTCAATACTTTTCAAATGCTCAATCAACTAAGGATTCCACTTCGTCGGTTCTCCTCCTTGGAAATTTCTTTGATGGGTTTCCAACTTAGAAAACCACTCATCCAACACAATGGGAAAATCAGAAATAAAATCTTATGTATATTCATATAGAGGTACCAACTCAACCACTCTGTTGGGTTCCATCGAGATCCTTTGCTTTCTTCTGGTGTGAATTCTAGTGCTTTGAAATCCACCCAATATTGGATTTCAGGATTCGTTAGTTCCCACAACATATCCCTCACTGAAATGATTCAGGTCCTGATAATGGAACCATTTGTTGGCTTTATGTTCTACTTCCCATTTACCCCGGTTTAGTGCCTTCTACTTAGCACAACAAATCCAAAGATGTCAACCTAATAGAGAAAATCCTAGTCGGAAACACCTATGACGCAGGTGTAGTCTCACTTGAGATATCTTCCTATGGGTAGCTACCAAGACCAGGTTTCCACAGCTGGTTGTGGGATTTCTGGTTGGTCGTTTACCAGGGCGCTTGACCAAACCCCATGGGTGGATTACTTACTCTTATTATGAACAATTAGATCATAACACAACTCTTCCCTTGCAATAATATAATAACAGTCCCAGTATAGCATAAACGTATTCAACTTATAACAATATGACGTATATGCATCTACTCATTCATAAGAAAACATGTAATCATTCATTCAGAGAAAAATTTATACAGGTGACTCAAACACATTCAACATTAAAACATATACATAGAATCTAACGTGGAAACCCATCTAGATAAAACCAAAAAGGTGCTCCTCATCTAGCATGAGAAATGTATGCACCTTTTGTCTTCGCACTAAGCTGGAGACTATGTTCTAAATATTATTCTTTATCTACATAGACTCTTTCTTCCTCTCATGCTCTCAGATCTTCTATTCTACTCCTCATCTACTTGACTCTACTAATGATCCTCACACAGCCTGGATTGACTTAACTTCTCCTACACTTCTGCGCACTCAGCTACAAATTCTTCAACTCCATGCACTCAACACAACTAACACATAACAATACTCAGGCTAACAACCCGAAGCTAATAGTAGATAGGATAAGACTCTAACAATGGAGAAGCTAACGATAGAGAATCAAGCCTGCATACAACTTGGGTTACTCCTTGTATAGACTCTTTTACAAACTCGTTACAGATTCTTTACCTGTCACTTTCTCATCCGACTTTCCACATTTAGCCAACAGACTAGCTTTCATATTCTAGCAACACAAGATAGTAGGAACTAATGAACTAACTTACAAATATGCTTTCATATGTGTGGCTTCCGCCAACTCTGGCCAACCTCGCCCCCATGATCTTCCTGAACTATCGCTTTTCAGTCATCATGCTCTACTATCATTTTCCAGCCATTATAGCACTTGCACGCCTTCTGGTACTATTATTCCGTCGCACCTTTCCTTGTCACATTCCTACCTTCTTTCGCGAGTTCCTCTTCTATCGCGGCTTCTTCTTCTGTCACAACTTCTTCTTTCTTCTTCCTTCTTCACGTTGCCTCTTTTGTAGCTCCTTTCTCTTCTTCTCTAAATATTCTCCATACTTTAGCGGAATTCTAAGTGAATCCTTCTTTCCTTTCCCTAGGACCAACAACATGCGCATATACATAAGCGCTTCTATATATGCACACATTCTCCCATATAAAGAACATGCAAATATAGAATCCCTTATGTATATATGTGTGCTTTATACATAAGCATGCTTTTCTATATATGGATTCAGATATAAGGAAGCGCATGCATATACGAAAAGTACTTTTGTATATAAATGAACATATTTGAAAACATGCAAACATGAGTGCATAACATGATCCAACTTTTGATTGAGTCTCACAAAAAACATAGTTTCCAAAACAATATAGATTGTGTGTTGTGATTTTATTAAATAAAAAGGTATGTAACAACATATAACATAAGACCATTAAAGTGTAAAGTTGATGCCACGTCACACACAAGACAAATATAATTATATAAGATACATGCATTGAATTGTAGTTGAATAGATGTATTAAAAAAACGATAAATATGACTCACCCCATACTTGTTGGTGCTAAAGGTTGAGTCCATTGACATAAAACCATCATGTGAATGTTTTACCATCGTTGAACGTATCCACAGTGTTTGTATACCTATAATAAAAGGAATATTTTGAACAACATCTTGTTTTTGGTTTGTACCAACATTCCACGCTCCTAAAATCACATTCATCCTTCCCACATTCTATCATTTTTCATATCATTGTAAATGTTTGAGATATATTTTCTTGTTTTTAATGTAGCTTGATATATCCTCGTGAACAAATCACCGGATCCAATATCCATGTCAGAGATGAGCTTGCCCCATATCATTGTGACATTAAAACCATTTTCAACCAAATGTTGGACATTGACTCATATATCCTCTAATAAATGTTCCACATAATTGAATGCCTAAGGCCTACCAATTGCATCATTTCCATGAAAGACAACATTTTATTTATCAATATGCCTACATTCAGTATGTTATAACAGAATCATTTGGTCTAAGATGAATTCGTCTCATAATAAAGTTATACTGACAACAAACTTTAATACTTTCATGTGGATGACGTCTTTTCTTTGTCCTTTTTTTGTATTTGTCTAGTGGAGTTTTGTGTGGGTTGCGAACCGTATGCACACCAATAACTATATCCATAGAATTTAAAACAAATTAGATAAATTTTTAATTTCATGTTTGGCATAGTGATATTGAACTCAACTTTATAATGTATTGAAATAAAATATAAAGACTCACATAGCATAATGTAGATATGTCCCAAAATTATTCTCTTTTATACCCTCCACTTTTGTATTTCGTCAAGTGTGAATGAAAAATTGAGTAGGCGTGGGTTCATTGGATTGCTCTCCATTTATAAAATACTCAAGTCGATAATGTGGAATAATTTCGACCTAGTCCCCCCATACTTTTTTCCAAGTCAAATCCTCCACTGAAAACTCTAGCATGTCCTCTAAGTCTTAGAACCTCCAATTCATTAATCCATTCCCACTTATTCATTCTTCAAATCCCCATACAATTAAATTCAAAATAATATGGTTTGAGTAAGTATTGTAATGTTGCTTAATGCTTACTTAAAAGTATAAAAAATGTTTTGTGAAGTTAGACCTAACTCTCAACACTACTGAGTGAATATTCATGAGGTGATAGGCAAGAGATAGATTAGATCCATACAAACATTGGCAAGATATGGTTGATCTCTATGTCAATTAATATATATGACCATTTCAAATGTTTAGTATTCAACTATGTTACATATAGATTTTAAAACCCAAATATTTATATTATATTTAATTTAAATATGTATAGCATTGCACATTTATTTAATGGATATTTAATTATGGAATTGAATATTAAAGTATGCATTGTAATGTAAAGAGAACATTTTTGGATTATCAGTTACAATGTGAAGAAGTTGATCAAGCAATTGATTTTCTTTTTAACTATAACTACAAGTAGTAAGGTGGATTAAAAGTTAATATTTTTTAAAAGTTAAATATTCAATTTGTAAAATGATACACATAAAAGACATAAATATGACTACAAAACATTGAAAAACTTCTTTTGAAGATATTAAATTTGAATTTGTTAAGTGATATGGATAAAAGATTTAAATTTCATTACAAATAGAAATTTAAAAATATATACAATTGTAGAAATTACTAGGATATGGTTGAGTTCAATATGTAGAAAAGTGTATAGCAATGAACGATGTTGGAAGCATTTGTCGTCTTCAATCATATATTTACTTAGAAATACTATATTTTTTCATGGTTTTAATGTCACAATTTTTTTTGCTCTATTTTTGCTCTCCTTGGTAGCCTTGTCAAGATGAAGTTTTTGACCATGTTTAGCTTGTCGATGTTTTGGTTCGCATTCAATGCATCCTCTAGACTATCATATATTATGCCAAATCCTTTAGAGAATGTATCTTTTGTTTGGAACATGGTATTTTTAAGGATTCTAATAGTATACCCAAGTATAGTACGATTATTTTGGATTGAAAAAATAAAATATATAGTAATAAGTAGGCAAAAATTAAATATGAAACATATAATTTAATACTGAAAATTGTGAATTTTCATGAATATTACAATAAAAAAAACATATTTTATGTATATATAGGCGATATTAGAGAGTAAAAATAACCAAATAATGGATTTATTTTTTGAAAAAAAACCTAGAAAATGGTCAATTGGTGAAATTTTGCCCCTAAAAATCTCCCTGGTTTGGAAACCAGATATGAATATTGTTTGTGTATCTAAAACATTAAATTTCCTCACAAGTTATTTCAACTCTATCCTGTAAAGATTACCCCTTCCATGATGGATAACATGGATTTGAAATTTTCTTCTGTGTAGATGGAGGTTATCCACAAGTTGTCAAATGAAAACTGTATGTCTTGTTCCCGGTTCCACCATTGCTAATTTATTCTGTAAATTTCTATCTCAAAGATGTTTATTATCCGTAATAACCTCACAACACAGGAAACAACATGGTAAGTGTATTTGTATAATGAAAAACTGTTTTTGAAAGATAAAAACAAGATAAAAGGAGTGCAAGAAAAAATGCATAACAATAACTATTTATGTGTGAAGATAATAAGTGGAGAAAATATTGAGAAAATTATTTGAAAATATAAGACCAAAATCAGAATGTGTATCATTTCTAATGACATTGAGAGATCTAAGTGGATTTATGAGCTATAAACTAAGATGCACAATGATCTATATGATGGATGGTGGGTCCCTCGTTAAATGGTGTCATTGAAAGGTCCATTGTTGGTCTACCATCCAACTTGGGATGTGTAAGGGGGGATTCTTAAGTCCACACAACCATTACTCTTGACATAAGATAACATTTCTCATCCATCAAATTCCGAGTTTGAGTAGCATTGTTAAATAATACTCTCTTAGATTTCCATCAATCTAAGAAGATGACTAAATTAAAGACTATATAACTTTCATTTTTCTCTCACGCATTTCAAAATTGTAGAAAACAAATACATAGCTCTAGGTTAAGCATCAACACAATCATTATCCAAAATTGTGAACATATATTTCTTTAAAAACAATAATAAAATTATATATATATGGATATTTACAAAGTGGAGAGTATAAAATGTTATAATATAAAATAATAAGGACAAGGTTATGGTCATTACATGAATTAGGGGGCCTTGCTGCATGGTCTTAGGAATAAAACAATGATTGTACAAAACATAGAAATATTATTAAAATTGTTAAAAATTTATAATAAAAAAGATGTATATCTCTTTGATATTCAATAATAATAAAAGCATAAAAAATATAGATTAAGGTAAAACATTATGATAATATCACTATTCGTTAGAGCTTGACCTTAACATTTATAGCTATCTATTTAGTTATTATTTCTCTTGTATGGCTTATGTTAAATGGACTTGCATGTCTAGTGATGCAAGTCTACTTATGTTAATAGGACTTGTAGGTCTTTGTTAATAGGGCTTGTAGTACTTATGCTAAACAAGGATACATGGTTACATGTTTTATAGTATTTATTTTAATAAATAATATATATATATATATATATATATATGTACAATTGAATATTATAAAGTTAATTGGATGCAGTGTCATTGATTAAGAGGAAAAGTTGTTTTCCTTTCTACACAAGTTCGAATCCCATTGTGTGACATGTTTACCCTTTCTACCAACTATAAGTATCTACTTTGGATACTACTCATTGAGTTGGCAATGAAAGAAAAGGGGAACATTACACCTACAAGTGGCTTAACTCAAACTTAACCCCAAATATGGTTTTGCATGATCCAAAATGATTGAATGAAAACAATGATGAATCCAAGAATCATTTAACAATTTCTACAAGAACTCACTCAACATATATCTTGGTCGTTTTATATTTGCAACTCTCACAACTACAACACTCTTGAATCACAGCTAGGCAATAATCATAATGTGGAAATATGAACAAAGCTACAATTGTGGTTAGGTTCATACTCAAGGAATGCAATCCATTAATAATCTATCATTTTATGTCCTAGCAATTGAGTTCAAGTAAAATCATGGATCTAGGTTATCAATACCAACACAATGGAAAAATTAACACTCAATATTATCTCATTAATTGCAACATATAATTCCTACCAACGTATTTGTATCTCACATAAGAGTCTAACAACTAGGGCTGAAGGTGATGGGAGAGACAAAATTGGCTAAAGGACATGGATTATGTCAAAGTGAAGGTTGATATTTTGTATAAAGTTGAGATGTTTATAGTGAGCCAACAGTAGTTTGTCAAGCAATATCAAAAACATCATTTTGACAATTAGATAAATTGTTATAGGCTTGCAAAACCATCCTTACCCTAAGTATATATGAGACATTCAAGCCATCATGTAGCATTACAAGTATTCTTTTAATTTCCTTCAGTACCATCACATTTGTTGCAACATTGCAATGTCATCAACCCTTTTGGATTGACAATATATCATAAAACGATACACTACCACCACTAATTATTCAACAACAACCATTGCATGTATTTTTGCTCTTCTCTTCCTACCCACTGTAATCAAATTGTTGGAAATCAACCCCATCCTATTGTGTTGGACCCATTAAGAGAAACTAAGCATTGTGATATTGCAGCAAAACCTCCATGGGATGGGTTGAAGTTGACACCATTGGTATTTTCTTAATCTTAATTCAATTTTAAGTAAACTTATCACCATAATCTCCTATTTTCAAAAGGTTTGAATGCCCCTTGGAATCTCTAAAAGCTCCCAAGTCTGAGGCACTAAATACAATGCAAAAGTAATAAGCATTCAAACATTGAAATTGTAGGTGGTTGTTACAATGATTTCTTAAATCTTCTTTCTTTTGATTTAAACTTTATGTTTTTAACGTGCTATATTTAGAAATCATATTCTAACCCTCAAAAGCCACAAGATGTCCAACATACAAATATAAATTTTAGAGATGTGTCCACTCAGCGATAATGTTTTTCCTTCTTGGTAATTTGAATTATATAATGGCTTCAAAATACCAATAAAAGCATCACTCAATATTTGTATAAGTAAATTTTGAGTTCAAACATAATACATAACAACTAGCCATAATCTCAAAAAGCTTGTTTTATTTTTAAAATAAAAAATAACAATTATTAAAACTAATTTTGTTTTAAATGTTATACTTATATGATTATTAAACAAACACATAGGTATATAATGTAGATGGATTTGTGGTTAGCCTTATCCCTATCAAAATTATATCCATAAAAACCATAAATGCTAACCAACTTTCAAACATAACATATTTAATATCTAATATTACAGATTTAATATCATTTATATAGATTAACAAATCAACTCATAAAAATGGCCCTTCAAATTCAACAAAAACAACTAATTATTCAAAACGATTACCCTTCACATTCCTTAAAAAAAAAAAAACTATTAAAAAAAACTGCTTGTCATATCACCTAAAAAAAAATAACGAATTGATTAGAAATCTCAATTTCCAGTAAAACTAGCTTTCATAGAAACGCATCTCCTTTTCATTTAAGATAAAATAAAAAACATTATTAATACAGTGTTTTTTAAAAGTTTATTCAAACGTTTTTCTAAACTTAAAATTTTTATTAATCATTTAATTTTTGTTAAAGTTAATTAAAAGAATTAAAAAAATCATTAAACTTTAAATTTTTAGTAATCATTTAATTTTTTCCAAAGTTGATTAAAATTTTTTGCAGCGGTGGAGCGAAATTCATTTATTCATAAACAAAAGGCTAGCGAAATTAGAGAGTAGAATCGAAGCTCGAGAATTTGCAGCGGTGGAGCTCGAAGGAGCGGCCAGGGAGGTGGAGACAATTGCTCATTGGAAATTAGAGAGGGGATTCGAAGCTACAGAAGCAGAGATCTTGAAAAAATGTATTAAAAATAGAGTGCGGTTGCATTCTTTTGAAATAAATTCAGTGTTTTATTTTTAAGTTCTGAGACAGATTTTGTCATTATAATGTCTTTTATACAAGCAGTACTCCATAATCCCTCGGCCTTAAACGAGGGAATAATAGACAAGAATGGAGCTTTATGAATATACAGTCATAAATACGGCAGAGCTTATCCAGCATGTACGTTCATGCTTATAAGCCACCTGGCCTGGGCTCTACGGCCGGTCTCAACTTGATGCATTGACGGAATTGCATTGACGGAATTTTAATATAATCGTTCGCCTCCGTCCCGCCACCGCCACTGTCGTCCTGTTGCCACCCGGCCGCGTCTTGCATTAATTATCCACCAAACTTTCGAAAGCCTACATTCCCGCTCGGTCCATTGATCAATCCCATTGATCTGTTTAAGATTCAGGGCCAAACGTCTCTAAGCCAAGAAGCAGCAGCAGGAAATGAAAAATTGGATATAAACCCTAACCGTGTACGAGATCTTATAAGCCGGAACTTATTCGGCGCAACCGAACAGACATTTGTTTCAAAATCGAAAATACATGAAAACAAACACGTCGATGGACACCAGAATTTTAGCGGTCTCTGGTTGCTGCCGTCCTTCATCAACCATTCTTACCTGCCAAATACGAGCAGACTGACAGTGCGAATGGCTATGTTTATTCATGCCTGTAAGCCGATCAGGCTAGGAGAAGAAATCACAATGTTCTATTTCGATACCCTCGTCCCCTACCTACAGCGCCAAGCCATGTGCAAATACTGGGATTTCGAGTGCAAATGCAGGAGATGCATTCTGGAGCTCTCTCTGAAGACAACGCTGAATTCTATAACGACACGGTTCGAGCAGTTGGATGACAAAGCATTACAGGAAACCAATACTGCAAGGTTGCAAGAACATTCCGACCCGAATCTTCTGGTATGCGCAGAATTTGGGAAGATATTTGTTGAGGCAGAAGAGATTATCAAAAGCTCCCCGTTGTTGAAAGATGAAGAAGAAAGAAACTGGATACTCGCTTCATTTGTGTCTGCATATCTTGCAGGAATACAGTCTAAGTACGGCTTCTTCCCCACAACCTTGACAGAGTGCATTCCTCCCGGAGAAGAAATTATGAAGGCCATAACAAATACTGTGCCAGGGGACATGCGAACCCTAGTCATGGCAGCCGAGTTTGTAAAAGAACCAAGTACAACAATGGGGGATGAAGGTCAAGCAATTGTATCAGAGCAGGCCAGGGAAGCATGCATCAGTCTTTGGCAGGCATAGTGAAGATGTTATCAAGGCCCTAGTCTTATATCATTCTAACCGCCATTTCTTCTAGTAAGAAATGAACTGCGGTTTCTATTTATGTTCATATCTGATCTTGAAGATGCAGGGCAGACTGCCCTTTATGAGGTTTTTGTTGCTTTAAATCTTTGATGTACTTAATAATTACATTTCAATTGTATGCACAGGTAAAAGTATGACGAAGCACAGGCAAACCTGAAACAGAGGGCCTGTTTTTTGTTTTGGAAAGGTCTTACAATGAAGGGTATGCTATACATGTATTAATGAACTCAATTTCGATGTTACCTCAGTTAATTCTCCGCATAATATCCCAGTCTTCTGTTTTTAAAAGTTTACTATACTTTTCAATATATTAAAACAGTCTTTATATTATACTACCGTAAATTCTGTGAGATTATGTGATTTCAAATGTGTGTTCAAGAAATAATAAAATTCATTGTTGTTATTTCATAAGGATATTTAAAAAATACTAAAATAAATATATTAAAACAGTCTGATCGGCTTAAAGGCATGAATAAACATAGCCCTTCGCACTGTCAGTCTGCTCGTATTCGGCAGGCAATAATGGTTGATGAAGGACGGCAGCAACCAGAGACCGCTAAAATTCCAGTGTCCATCGACGTGTTTGTTTTCATGTATTTTCGATTTTGAAACAAATGTCTGTTCGGTTGCGCCCAACAAGTTCCGGCTTATAAGATCTCGTACACGGTTAGGGTTTATATCCAATTTTTCATTTCCTGCTGCTGCTTCTTGGCTTAGAGACGTTTGGCCCTGAATGTTAAACAGATCAATGGGATCGATCAATGGACCGAGCGGGAATGTAGACTTTCGAAAACATTTGTTTGGTGGATAATTAATGCAGGAAGCGGCGAGGTGGCAGCAGGACGACGGTGGCGGTGGCGGGACGGAGGCGGAGGATTATATTAACTTTCCGTCAACCCAATTCCGTCAATGCACCAAGTTGAAACCGGCCATAGGGGTCAGGCCAAGTGGCTTATCAGCATGAACGTACATGCTGATAAGCTCGGCCCATAAATACAATGACAAGATAGCTTTTCAAGCAATTGAACATAAGGCAAGAAAACAGAAATATCCGGAATGCAGATTGCCGATTTGTCAGTCCACTATTTCTCACCTTGATCAGACAGTTGGTGACAGGTGTCTTCAGTAAATGCAGATCGTGAGTCCACGATTTGGTGACAGGTGTCTTCAACAGGAACTCTAGTGTGGAGACTGGAGAAAACCGAGTGTTAGTGCAGTATTGCTGAGAGCATGAATGCTAAAAAGATCGAGTTAACATCTAGATGATCTGGACCTATATATCGATTGGACCAAACAGATTCCATAAATTTATCGATTGGACTGCACAACATCAGGACATAATGGAGTAAAATGACATAAAGACAAAACAATTGGACACTTAGACCAGAAATGCCTTAATATGTATTATTGAAAAATTATGGAGTTTACAGTTCTTTGGAATCTCCTTACCAGGACATAGATGCGGTAGGGAAAACTCCGTTACAGTCCATGGATCATGGCGAGCTTAATCTAATTATTTCCACTTCTACCCATTCCAAATATATGCGTGCAGGGATGGTCCCAACATCTTAAAACATAAATCTGGTAGCGGCCCCTCAAATAATCCAAAATGTTCAATTTGTGAACGTAGAAATGTAGAATCTTCAAATCCATTATATCCAAAATGTTCAATATGTGAACGTAGAAATGTAGAATCTTCAAATCCATTATGGAACAGATCCACTCTCTAAACGGAGCATTGAAGATTTATATAAATCGGATTATCAGTTGGCGCTATCATGCTGCACATAAAAACAATATGTTCAACCACACCAAACACATGAAATCATGCATTTGGAAGGGATCAACAACCTCGTTGGTGGTACTCATCACGAAGGTGTTATGACATGACAATAAGTTCATCTCACTGCATCTGTGTGGATGGCGGTTTTTGAAATCAGGTTTGGCTTACAAACAAATATTTTATACTGGTGTCCAAAACCTATCAAATTTCATTAAATCCCTCGGAGGCATATTGAATGGAACTCTATACTCAATTGAATATGCTACAAATTCTGTTGAATGCACTTCAAATTGCAATTAGGACTGCTCCGATAACAAATAGAAACCCGCTATTAAACGCATGAGGATAAACCTATAACAATTCTATCAACCAAAGGAAACTAAGTTTCATATACCCATATTGCTGTATTGCCCAACCCATACCACTAACATTCCGTCCAACCCATACCAATAACATCCATTGCAATCATTTCAATGAGTGAATGATTTTAATAAAGTCCACCAGGCTGAGCATCCTAAAGGACAAAAAGAATAACAGCCCTAACTCTTCTTTTCTTTGTACGATCTTCTGAAATCTTGACTAGAAGACTTGCAATCTGGTTATCTTATCTTCTTCAAAAAGACTTTGCATGTTGTGGTCCTTTAAGATGTCTTCATATTGAATGCTGATATTTTGGC